>JAVDPK010002196.1:376094-418301 GCA_034780415.1 Cichlasoma orientale
TGCATAGGTATCTGGCTACACAGAGGGAAGGATTATGGGTATGGAACCTACAGAAACATGCTTGTGTGCAGACTTCCAAAAGGGGGGGGGGGGGTAGCTCAACAAGGATGATGCTGTGCATAGGTCAAATGCTGATTTGATGGAAATGAAAGGGAGGGGCAGCAGAGTTCACCACATACAAGTGTGGGAAAAACAAAAAGATATCAGCTCTTTGTATGTTATAACTTCAGTATTCTCGGCAGCTGGCTACAAGAGCAATAACAGCACAAAGAAGAATAGCCCACAGACAGGTTGCAGACCATCATCTACATTTTGTAGCCGTTTATCACCCAGTCAGAAATACACTATATTACCAAAAGTATTCACTCGTCTGTCTTCCCACGCATATGAACTTGAGTGGCATCCCTTCTTAATCCATAGGATTTAATGCGATGACTTCAATGGTTCTACACCACAACAGTGCTCCTACCTTCAGATTTACATTAAAATAAATTTAAAAAAAATCTGAGCAACTAGAATATTTTCTAACTTTAAGACTAGTCAGGTATTTTTCTCTCATTTGAACAACAGCTAGTAACTCAGCTACCAGGAACATGCCTAGAGTGAGCACAACTCAAACAAGCACATCTGCCTGCACTTCAGTCTCTAGCATTTCACTGGTAATGATGAAATTGATGGTATTGGCATTTATATAGCACTATTCTTGTCTTAGTGACCACTCAAAGCACTTTACATTACACATTTATAGTTTATTTTTGTTTGTTTTTTTAAACATATTCCTAACATGCATCCAAAACCTATGGCCAATTTGGAACTGCCAATTAAATGCATGTCTCTGGTCTATATGACAGATGAGGCAGTGATGACAGATCACTGGGAGGCTGGCTCGTCAAAGCTTGGCCCAAATCTAGAGAGCATTTAAGTCATCACAATAGGAGAGCACAGTTTGTATTAAAATCTTCTGCTGGTGGATGTGAGCAAAGCTTTTACTCATAACAGCTGCAAGCAAAAGTCTAAAAATGACTGGTGATAAAAGCTAGAAATAAATGGGGCGATTTTTGACAAAAATGTAATATATACCATGACGTAACAATAGCTATACAAAGACGACATTATCAACTCAAGCATAACAACAAGACAGGAATCCTCTCAATAACACAAAGCAAACAGAAAAGCCACTGCTAGGATAAATGGCTGTTATTCTAGCCATAATATAAACTTGTACAAAAATATAAAAAGTGTGTTCAGCATTGTTAGAAAAGCGCTGGCTTTCAGTGCAAGCCAATGTCAGTGGCACTCTAACCCCTGCTGTCTTGACAATTTGAGACAATCCACCCAATTGTATCTCCAGGCAGGCCTTCTCAGGGAACACAGTAAGAGCAAAGGCTGTATCATGGTAGCTGAAGACAATGTTGCCCTACAATAAAATATCAGACTTGAGGGCCAAAGAGGAGAGGGCTGGGGAGGGAGAGAAGAGAGGAGAGAGAATCCATATTAAAGATTTAGAATATGAAGTAGAGTGCATTGTGGGGAGGAGGAGAAGCAGAGACTTCCATTAGGTCCACTGCTTATTGAAATATGATCAGTGCTCAAGTTTGCACAGACTGAGCCTGGAGCTAAAAATGCCACACAGCTTAAAAGCACAACAATCCCTGAAGATGCAGTGAGGTTAAAAACCAGCAGTGTAAAGATCAAACAGCAATACTTTTGTTAGCTTTAATTAAGTTAATTATTAATTCTACCAGATAACTTTATATTTTAACCTCTGCAGAGGCATGTGTGGCTGGATGACACCCCAGCTTGAGGACACAGTTATTAAAATAATCTTATCAATCTAACTTAGAAAATTACCAGCAGCAGTAAACACATAAAGCACATGACTTTCCAGGGTGAGAGCAGGTGGGTGGATGAGCCTCGATGATTTGCAGAAAACATTATCAACAGAGATCCTGTGTCACCAACATGATGAATCATGCCATCAAAAGCCTTCATAATGATTGTGAATATTAACAGCTATAATATTCGAGAGGAGACCTCCATACAAATGACCCTAATTACATAACATCTATGCAGGCGTGATGAGATGATTCAAACTGGCTTGTGAAATGCCACTAAATGACAGCTAGTCTATATAAACTGGAAGCTGGAGCTGAAGCCACTCTTCTGTCCACAGTAGTAAAGTGACTGAAGTAGAAGCCAGAGAGCAAGCAGTATTAGACTTTTTTTTGGTCACCAGTACATTATAATAAGATATGGCAATTAGTTGGTTTGCTACTGATAGCAGGACCAAATGCAATAGCAGATCTATTTTCAATTTTGACAAAAATATGCAAAGTGGGAGGCAGGATTCCCAGCAGCTGGGATCTGTTCAGGACAAGAGAGAATTAATAGTGTGCAGATAAGCTCCTCCTGGGCGTTAAGCGCTGAGTAGTCCATGCTGTGACATATCTGAGGCTCTCGGGTTGGGCAGGACTAACAGGGTCACATGTCCCCATTAAGCCAAGTTGACAACATAAGTAGATTTAATCTATCGCCTTGATTCCTCCCATGCTAGACAGTCAAGTGAGCCTTCCTGACATATCACCATGTACTGGGCAGTGATCAGTTGGAGATGAGGCTTCTCTGCTCAACTGTAATACTGTACCTCAATAATGTTGTGCAAGCAGCAAAAAACTGAATCAAAGTAAGATTTTTAAAAATAAAAAAATAAATTTAAAAAAAATTTCCCATTATTCATCTCCTTAATTTACACACAATGTTTGTGAAACTTGGCAACATTATGTCACCACCTGTTGAATCTGAACATTTCCTAATATCAGAAAGGAGCCTGAGCTCATCCTTTATTTCAAATAAATGGGCCTCCTCACAGAAACAATGTGTGTGTGCATGCTTCGATTTTCAAAAGATTAAAACACGATAGGTGTGCCAAGATAGCTAGCACAGGTCGGTATGAAATCACTATTACTGCACCTGTTTAGAACAGAAACATACTTTACACCCACCTAAAACAAATTAAACCACTGACAGTCAAAAGTGAATAACCTTGATTATCCTGTTATAATGGTACCTGACTAGGGGAGGGATATTAGGCAGTAGTGTTCAACTGACAATGTGATGCAAGGAAAAACAAAAAGTGTAGAGAGAAACTCTGTCTAGGGCCTCAGGGAAAGCTGGCCTGTAGGGTTGTTACAGCAGTGCTTCTGCAGCACAAACTGTGGAGAATCCTAATTTTACTCAGTGAAAGGCATCCAAACAAAAAAAGTGCAGCAGTTTGCTGCATATGGAGGTCTGTAGTCGTTCACAGAGACCATGCTGACCCCGTTCAACTCACAATGGACATGTGTGAATCAGAACTAGACCAGGAAGTGGTCATAGAAGATTGCCCGGTCTGATGATTGACAGTATTATTGTGCACGCCCAGGTGCATGTGCGTCATTGCTCATGGATCCAGCTTTTTGGGAAGAAGGCAAGCTGGCAGAAGCAGTGTGATACACTGGGCTTCTTTGGATTGTTGTCCCAATGACTGACATGGGAAGACTAAAACACCCCAACAGTGCCATGCATGGGATTAATGGCTGTAAGGTGCATCGGGGATACTTTAAAAGGCCAATGATCACTTGTTGTTAGCACCCCTGATGGCTACTTAACAACAGAGGAATGGGGAGGATCGCTTAAATTCAAATGTAAAGGGCTTAGCATCAGTGCCAACTTCAGGTGGAAAGGGAAAATCGAATATCTTTCCCAATAAAAATCTGTTTGAGTGCAGACAATACACTGAAGAGCAAAGTGTGGTGTAATGAGTAAAAAAATCTGCCTGATAAGGGTCAAGCTTGTGTTTCACTTGGAAACCTTAGGTATACTTTAATGTGTTCCACATATTTTAATGTGAAAATTCAGAGCTGGAAAAATGATTCACAACATATCTGTAACAATAATCATGCCAAGAGTGGTGTAATGGCATATTATATTTATTTATTTAATTTAGCTTGCAGTGGTAAAGTTTAGTTACCCATTCTGTTAGTTTGATAACATATCTGTAGACCTAAGATAATAAAAGTAAAGCTAGAATCAAACGGTCTCACTGAAAGTAGGAATGGCCATGATGTGCTCAATGTATCAGAGGAAACATCCAAAGGCAAAGAAAAACCGGCTTGGACTGGAGGAATCCTCTACTATAATGAGGGGAAATGGCACATAAGATGACAATTGGGTAGACGTCTGTGTGGACATGCATTGTGTTAGATTAGCTTACGGCTCAAATCAACAGATTACACCAAAGACAGCCATCTAGACAAACAAGCCACACCTTGTCAGCAATGCACCTTAGAGTGTTTCCTTACAGCTGGTTAGAAAGCCAGAGAATACTGTGACCAGGGAGACTAGGGAAGCTATCCAAGTAGACACCATAATGGCCTGAATGCTTGTAGAGGGCCAGCTATAAATAGCCAAGGACTGCCCTAATGCCCCACCTCCTTATCAACAGTGGAGGGTTTTTGCTCAGGCGCAAGGAGCCAAGAAGCAGGCACGTGTCACTAAATTAGACCAGGACACATGCACTTTACTTGACAGACAGGGGAGAATCACTGCAACAACAAGACCACTTGGAGCAGATTTAAAACAGCACACACAAACATGCAGCACGTACAATTGTACAGTGGACTATTTAAAAATGCAGACTTAGTACACAAACCCTTTTCCATGGATCAAAAAACAAAAATATGTCTCACAATCGACCAAGTAAGCTTACTTTAAGGAAAGCAACTGAAAGTTGATATCAGTACCGGTACATACTTAATGACAGATGACTTGGTCTTGGATCGGACACACGCACACGCACACACAAAAAAACTTCTCCACAAAACACACACAAATCAGACAAATCAGCTGTACGAGAGGAAAGTATGAGATAAAATTAGGAAGAAAAAAAAAACTTAAGCAGACTTTGGCAACATCCTCTGGGCCCACAGATGCACAAAGATGAATATGTACAGTAAAATTCAACTTAGTAGAATAAGGTTGCCTGGAGCAGTCTGTCATTCCATTTTATTTTTTCTTTGGTCAACATTATCTAAAAATCATTAACTTTAGAAAGCACATACATTTATTGAACTTTATTTAAAGAATGCCCTTTTAAACTGTAGAACTGTAAATACAATTTGACTGAACCTGAAATTTAAATGGGGGGGCGGGTGGGGGACTGTGAAGCTCATCATGCAGGTGCAACTACCAGTCACTGCCATGAGTAACCTCCAACATGAGAACAGCTGCAGACAAGAGCAAGGAGAGGCCTAGACCTCACCAGCCTTGGAAGAGTCATTGCAGGTCACAGCTATGAAAAACCTGAAATGATTTATACTTCCTGTAGAAGAAGGAAGTAAAGCTAGATGCTCGATCTTGTTGACAAGTCCTATATCTTGACCTGAGATAAACTAACCAGTGAGTGAATTGCCTTGTAGGAGGGTGTGAAAGCAAATCACTAAAGAAAAATAAGTGAGCTGAATTTATAAATCGAGACAAAACGAGAGCACTGTGGTGAAAAGGAGCACAATAATCATTTTATTAACTTGTTTTTATAACCAAAAATGACCAAAACCCTAACTGAAGATAAAATTCAATCACCCATCTTTGACTACAGGTACTTATTATTGCGTGTGCAAGTTTTCACTTGCAGCCCACATTAATCTAGTATTAAAATGTCCATTCACATTCAGCTAATCATGACTGCACTGTCTATTAAAGGAGAGAAAAAAACTATATAAACTGATGCTCTCTCACCTGAATTTCCCAACTGTTTGTAAAATCTATACTCCAAATGGAGCTGCGGTGCCCTGGATTTTATAGGTTCCTAGAAGAGAAGAGAGAAAAAAGGAAGGTGAGTGTTAAATATTAAATAGAACACACATCAGTTCATGCACAATATTCATGGTCATTACATACAGGTGTTTGAACTTCAGCATTACTTTCAAAGCAGATAACCACATTAGATTGTTTTCTTTTACAAATAAAGCTAAAGTTTTACTATAATTAAAATTAATTTAAAACATGAAAACACAGTTTCTACGCCATGAAATGAAGTTTTACATTCACTGCAACAGTACAAAAGCATTCATTTTTGAATTCATACCCCAAGGGTACAAAGTTTGTGAGAGACAATCTTGCATGCATTATTATGATTACACTGCTTTGCAATTAACTGAAATACCTATAGTACCACGTTTTACTTATTTTAATGCCGACCAGAACTTTAATTAAGTTTCGGGTGAGAGGATAAAGAGCAGTTCCAGCTGGTGTACAACAGGCTTTTGTGATGACATGGCTGATAATCAACCTGCCAGGACATAATGTTCATTATATCGCTAGCTCCAGCTTTGCAACCTAAAATGTAATCTGATTAACCCCACTCTCATGATGACAAGGGCATTATAGACAAACGTGAAGGGGATAGAACAAACACACACCCAACTTAATTCCTTTCCTTAATCTTCAATAGCTGTGTCACAGCCTGTGCTAAAACCCCAGTTTGCAGTCCCCATTTCACACATCTTTGGACCCATGTAAAGCCAGTATTGGTTGGCATACTTTAAGAACTACACTGACATGCCTAAAATGTTGGTTATCCCCGTTAGTCAAATAAAATAAGGCTTCTTAAGACTTTTTCAACCATGTTATAAGCAAGCAAATAATGGTGAAAATAAGGTATATAGAACTGACAAAACAGTAATCAGCGGACTCTTGCAGTTTTGTAGCTTTTTGCGTGTTAATTCAGCTGCTCCACAAACAAAAATATGAAAATTCCTAAAACTTTATTTAGCTAGGCAACTTCAAAAAAGTGCTTTGATCATAGAATCACAGTAGTTTCCCATGGGCATCTAATTCCAAAGCTCTTCTATTTTAAATTATATAAACTGAAAGCTCAAAGGCGGTTAAGCTCCCGTATTCACTCCATTAGGCCTTTATCAAATCAGGAGCATCGTCTACTTCTGATGCCCTGCAAGCACATAGGAGTGTGAACACAAAGTATGAGCCATGCTGAGCACAGTAAGAGACTTTACATCCTTTTATGATAAATGGCTGTCAGTGCTATAAATAAATTCTGTGGTTCTTGTTTAAGGTGCTTTCAGAAGATGTTTTAGCAGAGGTGGTTTATAAAATACAACCCCCCCCCCCCCCATACAGACACACAAGCGTACTGACCAACCTTGCTGTACTGTTGCCTGTGTGCTAAAATACCACCCACATAGGCCCTGGTTTAATCAAGGTGCCTAATTGCGGGGAAAACAAAAACAGCTGTGATTATTATTATACATCTGGTTAGTTTCGCCCTCTCTGATCCACTGGTCTCTGGGCACACATTTTTTTTAGGTAATGTTACGCTATGTATTATTGTAGGGTACAACCTAAACATGCACTTCTACAAACAGAGAAAGCTAACAGCACCAGTGCTTCCAGCAGAAAAACTCTTTATTTATACTACTGCGTTAAATCTATGGTGTAGCCTTATGTGCAACTTCCAAAAGTGTAACTGTGATAGATCTGTTTGGTGGGAATACAGCACAGTACTTCACTCTTCAACATAGCCTGAACTCTCTTACATAGCTTTCTTATGGTTTCTTGAAGTAGTCTTTAAGAATAGTTCTCCAGGCTTCTTGAAGAACATTCAAAGCTCTTCTTTGGATGTTGGCCGCCTTGTCTTCTGTTCTCTGTCAAGATGATCCCATACTGCTTCAATAATGTTTAAGTTCAAGCTCTGGGGAGGCTATTCTGTGTTTATCTATCCAGGTATCCCTTTACTGCATTGGCAGTGTGTTTGGGATCACCGTTATGCTGAAAAATGAAGCCGTGGCCAAGATGATATTGCATGGAGGATCAAAATCTGACAGTGCTTTTCTGCATTCATAATTCCATCAGTTTTGATGGATCTCCAACACCACTGGCTGACATGCAAATCCAAACCAAGTCTCCACCATATGGCTGTAGACACACTGTTGTACCTCTCTCCTGATCTCCTCTGTACATATTGGTGATGATTTTATAGTGATTGATGGTGTAATTTGGCAAACCTCAGCCTTTGCACCCCGTTTTCCTTCCTTAAGAATGATTTCTTGACAGCCATCTTTCCACCGACACCAGTTCTGATGAGGATTCAGTGAACAGTAGATGGATCAACTGAAGGGCCAGATTAATCTCTCAGGTCCTGTGTCAGGTCTTTGCTGGATTTTTTCCTATTTCTTAAGAACATGACTTTCAGATACTGTTCATCTGCTGTTGATACATTTTTTTAAGCCTGTCAGTACTTTTGTCCTCCACTTGTCCAGTTTTCTCAAAATGATTGAGGACAGACTGCATACCATGCTGAGATACACCACGTTTTCAGTTAACAGCTCTTTGTGTATCACCTTGTTGGAGTTTTTGGTAACAAAGTACCTAGTAATTCATAGGTCAGTGTTAAGTAGCTTAACCAAAAGAAGAAGGAAAAAAAAAACAAAAAAACAAACATTCCTCTGAAAATGCAGACACAAAGACTAAAAATGAATGAAAAAGCAGACGTACGCGTTATATATTCTGCTAGTTCTGATCTCTCCTTCTTGCACTTCAGTAAAAGTAACTCTTGTCAGATTCATCAGCTCCAAGTCCAACATGAACAGCTTAGATTCAATTGTGATGGCAGAGCAACACAGACACACCAGTGCACAAGTATAAATGCTAACAGCATCACCACCAACTACAACAAGGATTCAGTGTAGTACTAGAAATAAGATTTTAGCCCCGCAAGCGCATATTCATAACAGTATACCTGAATATTAAAAAATGAATAGTCAGGTTTTGTTTTGAAAGCAAAGAGAGAGAAAACAGCTGGTTGTATGAGTAAGCACATAAGCCTATAATCATTTGAACAAACCTCAAAAATGCAATAAAAGCTAATTGATATAACTCTGCATGGTTTTCTCAAGCATATGATGGGACAACCCTCTGGGTGAGATTTTATTTATTTATTTATTTATTCATATCCCACCTTTTCCCCACACTTACTTAAAAAAAATAATTCACATAATGGGCAAAAATGTAAAGAGCTACTGCACATGCAAATAGTCTGAGGGAGAAAATGTGACTACTCTGGGAGGTGGACCAGGTATCTCACACGTCAAGCCATGCCAGGGAGGAGAGGGAAAGAATATATTAAATATATAAATAAGGGGTAAAAACAGATGGCACCAACCCGCAGGACCCTTTAAAACAGCTTACAATAAGAAACAGAGGCTTATAGCAGCTTTACGTACTTAAGAGTCATCTCCATTCCCAGCAGATGGGCTACGCTATGGTTGTGTGAATGACCGGGGCCGAGCTACAAATGTCTGATGTAACATCTTTGGATATGACAAGGATTCTTCTTCTAGCACATATCAGATATTTTTTATCTGCTCCCTGGGCTTACTGTGCATGCTCAGAATGAGAGCTATCCTGTATCGTGACAGGGCAGGGCAGGGCAGAAGCAATGTGGCGCAAGGAATAAATGGATACTCTCACATTACTGTCAGTTAAAGCCCTTATTTAGTTTCTTAATGTTAGCACAATTTTTCATAAAATGTGTATTGTTAATGAAGGACAATTTCAAGACAAAAAACACATTTTCTACAATAAAATAGTCACATAACCTTTTTGGAGGAAAAAAAAAACTTCATATAATTTTGATGTAGCTTGATTATTATACTTAAGAGTGTATGTTGTGATTACTTTGAGCTGTGTCATGAAGTGTAGCAGCACTGTGCCAAGTGTGCTGTCCATGTCAGCTGACCCACAGACCAAAAGGATCTGTCGCTACCTCAGCTATACTCTGCACCAATGTGGGTTTTTTTCTTAATGTGGTGTAATGAATTGTACGTATGTAAATTTATGTTTTAAAAAAAAAAACCATGAAGAAAAATGGGAACATTAGGTCCTATTATTTGCTACAGTTTCACTGTAAGAACTCACATTAGAAGTGACACCAGCATTTAAAGACATGTAGTCCTTCTGTTTCCACTGCAGTGTAGCATCCACTGGATTCACATGGCATACCAATTTTGTGGCAGCTTGGACCACAATTCATATTCAAAGACCAGCAAAATAACACAAGTTAACATGAATATAGATCTGAGACCACCAGCAGTTTTCTGCTCATTGTCTTGCTTCTGGCATGTTGCTGGATCTTGAAAAATAGAGCTTGTTCTCAGTTTAACCAATCAGCCTTGAGGCCCACCTATCAGGTATTCAGGTCTGTTCAGAAGTACCTACCCCAAAGAAGAGCACAAAGGTGCTATGCTATATTTGGTGGAGTAATGTGATACTTACACAACCCTTTATTAGGTACATTCCTAAAGTTAGAAAGAAAGACTAAATATATTAAAAACCGTTTCTACTCTTTTAATCTTACTGACCACTCAAAGCGCCAGTTGAACCCCAGGAAATTGAACCCTGAGCTTCTGACTGATCAATGGCCAGCTCTGTGGGATCAGAACACATGGGCCAGCCTTTTCCTCCCCACGCACATCAGGGAGCCTTAGCACCATTGATCCTGTTGCCAATTCAACAACTGTCCTTCCGTGGACCGCACTTAATTAATAAATCACTGCATACTGGAAACACCCTAAAAGTCTTGTGACATTACATCGAAGTTGACAAATTTATGATACAAAAACGTAAACAGATAAAGAAACCTAACCCTGAAAAATGCCAGAACTGTAGATTCTGAAATCTTTATCTCATACTAACAAATCTATGCCCATGAACAACTTCACAAGCAAGAAAGTAGGACTAGATTTCCCAAAAGCATGACAGCCATTCAGGCACAACACTGCAGCAGCTTCATTACGGGGTGTTTTCATTCTAACTACTGAAGACACCCTGTAAGGGGCAAGATGGGAAATGAAACAGTAATAAATGACTGCTAGCTGTTGCTCAACACTAAAAAGATTATAGACTTGATGATATTAGCACAAATACAGCCCTTGTAGCCTCAAATCCTGCAGCTACAACAGCCTGCGAATGGCACTGAGATTAAATGTTACATGCCATTTGAAGGATGACTCTTAGAGCAAAACACTTGAAGCTTGTATAAATAAATGATTATGTCATCAGCCATTAGTTGCTGGTTTCTGAATTATAACTTTTGATGGCCTCCAACGACTTGTGTAGACAGAGCAGACCATCAGCACCACACAAAGTCCTCTTCCTGGGATTAACCAACTCTGCATATGATGTCATCTGAGCTAAATCTGATCTCCATTTCCAAACAGCTGAGAAACATCAGTTCTGGCCTCAGTGACTGGATGGAGTAATAACCAACAGATTACAGGAAAAAAAAGAAATAAAAATCATAACTGCAATCAAAAAACACTAAATAGTAAATTACATCAAAACACAGTAAATACTTTGTGTCGCATATCGGGCACCTGCTCAAAATGAATAATAAGAGTTTCTACATTTAAAATCAAATACAATTTGAAGAGCAATTATATATTTTTAAATAATTTCACAGCCATCATCTTGGAACATTTATTATGGCGTCAATTAGATACAAAATGACAGTATGTCAAAGGTCTAAAATGACTGATTTCACATATTCAGATGTAGCACTTGCTGGACACATAATGTCATGTTTTGATTAAATAAAAGATTGCCTCTTGACCCCGAGATCATACACTTAAAACTGACTGCTGAAGTGACAGCTGCAATGATGTAATGTAATTCATAAATAAATATCTGTGTTGTTCAGCCCTGGTGACATTGCATATGTTTGCCTATGTCCAGGGAAAAGACCCAGCATTATGCATAAGGCTCAGAATAGATGCTGACCTTTGCCTGGCTCCCAGCAAACCATTTCAAAATATGCAACTGACAATGTGACTCATCTCATCTTAGAGCAACTCAAATGTCAACAGAGTGCATCTTTACTTGGAAGCCATCACATAAGCATTACTGGTGCTGATGGATCACTGTAAGGCTCAGACAAATGGAGATGGCTGAGGTGTGCGTAGTTCCTCTATTCAAGCTAGAGGTTAGGAGGTGGTTTTTAAGAGTCAGTGGTGTCCGAGGGCAACAGCTGGCCAATGCCCAGCACTTCTCCTGTTTCAGCTCAGATTTACCATGCCCAGATGGAATCATCAGCTGTTTCCCAAAACCCAGTGTGATAATCAGGTGCCAGGATCAGTCAGAATTAGGAATTCATTTTATCTTCTTCAATTTTTTTTTCCCCTCAAGAAGATAATTTTTTAAGAGGTCAGTAACAAAATTGACAAGGTCAAGTAACACACTTACTTTAGCACTTGAGTACAGTAGCGCATTGGTGGCCTTTGACCTATGTACATGCTATAATACAACTGTGAATTATTGCCTGTGTTGGGAGTGACTGTGGGGTAGGTGTGGCACAGCTGAATGAATTGAGAAACAGCACGGGAACTACTACGTTATCTCATTGTCAAGACTCAAAATGGCTTTGACAGCAGTTAATATATAATATCTGATATTATCGGGCTTTGAGAGGATTATAAGATCCCATTTATTGTAACCATAAACTACATTCCCTAATTTTATACTATGGTAATGGCTTATAGCTTTTAAAAATTCTTGTTAAACTCAGCTGCTACAAAAAGAACAGGAAAAACAGATTACGCACCGATCTAAACAGTCATGCGTTGTTCCACTGACATGAACCTGAATAGGAAGTGTCCTTTGTCTTTTACAGGAGCAAGTCATGGCAAAAACTTGATGTATTGATGTATTATCTTATTATACTCAGAAACTCTAGCCAATAATTGTACAGCTAAATTTTCTACTGTTAATTTGATTGATAGTAAAATGAAAGATAAGGTTCAAGCTTTTTACACACAAATCAGGTATAATGGTTTTTTTCTGTTTAAACAAGTGAGCAAGCCTGGCCAGCTGTGTGAATCACAATTAGCAGTCCTTATTATATAATAATTTCACAACAAGTTTCCCTGGTAAGAGGAAAATATTTGACAGATTTAAAAAAAAGCCTGTTGTTTAATTTCAAATCTAACAAGCTTAACTACAGTCAACATGACAAAAAAATGACTCAGTGTCCCATTCCTAATCATCTGCCCTAGATCCTGTTAAGCCCTAGCAATACAGCAGCATATTTGAATTTTCCTACATGGAATCAAGCAGCTTTAGCTCTGAACTCAAGCTTTGCCCCCTTGTCTTGCAAAACAAACTCTCAGAAGTAAACCTGAAGTCAATCTGGCTCTAGTTCTCTTTTTAAATGACCATCATCTGATTCTGGTTTGGTTATTTTGGCTCTTGTTTACCACCTCAATTACAATCCTGTAAAGAAAGTCAAGACAGAGTGGTGAAACATGCATTCACAGCAGTGACCATAATCAAAAAAAAGGAGCAAAATGTGAGAAACTGGCAGTGATTGAACACTGTATATAATTTGGCAATACACTGAGTATAACTCCTGAAACAGCTGAATGGAAAATATGACTAGTACTTTGGTTTGAACCAGGATGTACACTTAGAAGCTACAATTACACAGCACTCACTGCTCCACAGGCACACACGCCCATACACCATATTCAAACCCATTTTTTATGTTGTCACGATTTTGCAGCGTCAGTGTTTTATGTACTTCTATATAAAACACTGACACCAACATTTAAGACACCAACATTCCTGTGCAGGTTTTATGCCTGCAACAAAATCTTGATAATCACAGAATGTGTGTCTGTGTGAATGTACTGTGTTGCTGCTGGCTACCGATTCATTTGAGGATTAGCTAGCTGACTAAAGGTAGGCTTTTACATGCTGTTGACATCCAAGAATCTTTTCACTCAGTCTGCCCAGCATGCACTCTAGAGGGCCAAAGCAGGGTAGGGAAGACGTTAAAGCATCAAAATGTCACTCGAACTCCTGACAAACATGCTGATAGAGCTTTTGTTCCTTCACAGTTTTTTGACAACTGCCTCATGGCGAGCTGGTGTAAGCCGCTGAACTAGACTGCAACAAGAGCTGCTTATCATGCAGTGGGAGGCAGACATGAGAGTTGGATACAACCCCTCAGATTTCCATCACGATTGACCTAGCAATGTGAGCGGCTTCACTCAAATACACCACCTCACTCATATGCCTCTGCATCAGTGACTCAGCCACAGAACACAAGAAAGTCAACCAGAGACAATCCTTCCTTCACCAGACATACAGGGAAATGATTGCATTAGCCTGAAAATTTATATTTTTCCAAAAAAAAGAAAAAAAAGAAGAAAAAAAAAGAAAAAGATTTGGAGGGATGAGGTCGTTTTATAATCACTCATCCTACATTTAGACCTATCCAGTGCATACTAGGAAAGGTCATTTTCGAATAGTCAAATTATTGAATAGATCAAATAGTTTGAGAGACTAGTTGTTATATTATAATCTTTACATCCTTATATTTACCAAAACCTGTATGTAACTACCACCAGAGGGGAAGGTAATACACACAAAATCAATTTGCTAGCCATTTGCTAGGGTTGTTTTTTGGAATAGTCGAATATTTCACAGTGAATATCAAATAGCATTTTTGCTTAAAATGGCCATCCTTCATAGCTACCAGTGTATATCAGTGCTCAGTGGAAGCAATGCAAAAAAAAAATTCATGAAATACTTTAACATTAATCATTTTTCACCCCAGAGTGAACATCAGTTTGATATACACCATTTTGCCAAAAGTATTCACTCGTCTGCCTTGTAAGGCTTGGATGCAGCTTCTCGGCCATGGAAACCCATTCCTTGAAGCTCTCTGTGCACCATTCTTGAGCTAATCTGAAGTCCACATGAAGGTTGGAGGTCTGTAGCGACTGACTCTGCAGAAAGCTGGCAACCTCTGTGCACTGTGCACCTCAGCATCGACTGACCCCGCTGTCATTTTATGTGGTCTACCACTTTGTGGCTGAGTTGCTGTTGTTCCCAATTGCTTCCACTTTGTTATAATACCACTAACAGCTGAGTGGAATATTTAGTAGTGAGGAAGTTTCACGACTAGACTTGTTGCACAGGTAGCATCCTATCACGGTACCACGCTGGAATTCACTGAGCTCCTGAGAGTGACCCATTCTTTCACAAATGTTTGTAAAACATCTGCATGCCTAGCTGCTTGGTTTTATACTGGTGTCTAAGTGATTGGAAAATTTGAATTCAGCGATTTGGATGGGTGAGTGAAGACTTTTGGCAATATAGTCTATCATTGCCTCAGCCACATACTGTACAGATACATAAGTGTTCATTTGTAGTCAGCTGTCTGGCAACCTTAACGTACTCTAATCCCAATAATCATGCTGCTTCTCACCCTGTTTGTCCTTAGAGCTTCTATGAGAAATGTACATTCAAGTTCCACTATGTTTACCAGCTAGTTGCTAACTTTGCAAGTGTGCCATTTGGGTGCTGGAAAGGTGTTATGGGTTTTTCAGAGATTTCCTCCTGCCTGGTGTGGCTGGAAACAGGCTGATGGGAGCAGTGACACTAAATTCTGCCATCTAGAAACCAAAATAAATAAATAAAGACAATAAAATACTCTGCATAGCTGATGGGGGAACTGCAGATTTACCAGAGATTAAGGTTATTTTTTTCCCGCTATTTGACTCCAACCAAGCTATCTAATTAGGCTGTCTCAAACTTGCATAATGCACTCGGCTAGATCATTTCCCCAAATAACAATATGCAGTCATTTTTGCACAGCAAAAAAAAAAAAAAAAGTTCAGCACCTGTTTTAAAAACCACAATAACAGTGTTTCTTTAACTAAACATTGTGTTTGAGTATAAATGGCACAGACATCTGCAAAGTGTATGCACTAATCAGACAACAGAGTTTAATTTTGTAGTTTGTCCAATTTCTGGAATTAACTGTAATTTGCTTCAGCTGATAAAGTCAATTGGTGACACCTTTCAGGTCATATACTAAACTAAGAAACCTCAACTGTCACTCTATTGCAGCACATCACCATGTCATTTTACCCCTCAAAAAAATATTGCCCCCACCCCCCTCTCCAAGTCTGAAATATGTCCCTGCTTGTAACAAGTACCATCTACCTAAAACACTCCTCTGTATGCACATGGCTGGAACACAGTGCACAGTAGGATGCTGTGTTTACTGTGTTCATCTCCCTAGATGGCCGTCCAACATCAGCCCCCTCTCACTGAGCTATAGAGAGTCATTGGCTGTACAATAAGTATCAACACCACACTACTCACTTATTACTCTCCTCCTGCATTCAAAAGATATTACAGATATTTGTCATAGCCAAAGGTAGTCATCACCACAAAGAGGAGACTTAATTTGATTCATTACTGGCAATGCCAGATCTGAAGGTGGAAAGTATCACAGGTCATTCCTATCTGTCAATAAACAGCCAGCTACATCAAAGGGGGCTATAATTAAAACCAAGCTGCAAAGATTGCAACTCAAAGCTGTTTGCAAAGTGGAGTGGTAGAAATGCTAGTAAAAATGTATGCAAAAAACTAAGAAAGAGGGGGCTAAGGACCTCTCAAAAAACAGTTAACTACAGATGGTAAGAGAGAGAGAGCTCTACACCAAGATAACGATTATTAAAATGAAAATTTGTAAATTCCTTCATGGATAGAAAGGATTAGACAAGAATGTACTGATGGAGATGACTTCCCAATTTATCCTTTGGCAAAGCCTGATGGGTGGCTAGTTTGCACAGTAAGCCACAACAGCAAGCAGACATTTATTGGTTTTGTTTCTTTAAGACTCTGGGATCTCCCCTTGGGAGTGAAGCCTCCAGTGTACTTACAGCAGTGTCTGTACAGTCCTGCCTCCAACACGTAGGCACTTGCCAGTGTGTGAAAGCACCCAGCTGAACCAAAGACTGACCTACTGTGTGTCCATGAGGCCTGCCAACAGAGACAGCCTTTCAGCACTAGCACTTTCCCCTTCTCCCCTACTTATTGCAGCAACATTTAAAGCTATTCTTGATCCACTGCCAGAGGACCTCGTGTACAGGCCTACTATACTAATTCTTTCTACCTCTGCGTCAAGTGGCAGGATGAGACTAGCATTCACCTTTGTCCCCAGATCCAGGTAGGTGCCACCAAAAAACCCAACCACACAAGGATTCAGCAAATAGTGGTACCAACTAAACACTGAGTAATAACTACAGGCTGTCTTTCAGAGATTAGCATTTACAATTTATTATGTTACAACAAAGCAGATTAATACTACTTTAGTCTACCAGATTACATTTTGTTATCCCAAGAAAATAGTTTTATTGGTTTCCTGGTAAAACAACAACCTTACCATTTACATACCTCCTGAATTACCTGACCCTAACAAAGGAAGGCATGTATTCTATATTAGAGTTCCTCCAATATATGGTTGCCCGAAATGCACAATTAAGTCAGGCTTTAGTCTATATTATAATCTATAACAGACTTGCAAGGTTTAGTTGGGAAATGAGCAGAATAGGCTTACTTTAATCATTGTTTCAAGCCTTTGAAATGCCAGCATTTTCTATGTTTGAGTACCAAACCAGATGCTCAACAAACAAGCAGTATGAAGATATCTGGTAACATGAAAGAGTAATTCAGTACTTTTCAATATTTCACATGACATTTATATGCTAAAAATTTGAAAAATAATTGACAGACTAACACCTCTGACAAACAGCATTTTCCTGCTTCAGTAATTCACAATAATTATTTTTACAGTGATCACTGAAGTCAACGACAAAGGAGGATACACAACTCATGATAAGCATGTGTTAGCAAGTGTTCATAGATAACAGGGTTGTTATTTGTTTTAGTCTGCAAGACAAAGCTCAGCAACAGCCTGCGACAAATGAGATACCCTACTTGACAGGCAGTGACACTCACAGGGTTACCCCGGGGAGCTGTGAGATCAGGGACAGACAGAAGCAAGTGGACGGACAACTATCTGCAGTCTAGGTGAAGAGAGAAGCCCTCGTCATGTCAACGCCAGTGACAACCAAGAGCTGCGCCAGCTGTTAAGTGTCCTGACCCATCCTGGCTTTACTATTAGGGCATTCCCGTCTCTGGGAACAAAACTACGAGGCTCCAAAAGAGCAGCGTGCTTATTTGTTTGTTTGTTTTTGAAAATGTATTCACTGACTTTTTTTCTCCCATATCTCTACTTTCCTTTATACACATACTTACACAACCTGCCTACGAACTCACACTCACGCATACCTACATATGTGCAGATAAAAAATGTAAATTGTAACTTTACTGTTATATGTTGCTGTTTTTCTGTGTATTCCTTAAAAAAAAAAAAAATTAAGAAATAAAAACCTAGCAAAAGATAACTATTGTGAACATAAAAAGAGGCAACAGAAGTCATCATTGTAACTCTCAAAATAACAAAAACATTTCTATTCAAAATACCCAAAACAAAAATCCTAAATAATCCGGAGTCTAGAGAATTGATACGGGCCAAGCTGGGTTTTGTCAGGTTTGATGACCTTTTTGGCACAATTCACCCTCTTGTTATTGTATAGTCAGATGTTGGGCCCAGTGGGCCACAAGATCCACGTAGTGGTGTTACAGCCCTAATGCCAGATCCAGATATAGCTGGACACCATGGGGATAAAAATACCCTAACAGATGGGAGGGTTTGTAGGCAAAGGGGGAGAGGCAGCAAGCACAATTAAAGACTTCAGAAGAGAGGAGGACTGCAATTACAGCTTTTTGCTAACCTCTGCCTTCTAGTGGTTAGTAGAGCCTTCAGTGAATGCAGATTCAGAGAAAATGACCTCCCTCAGAGATAGAAATGTTAAGGGTAATCATATACAGATCAGCATAGCTGTGACTGTGACAATGCCTAGCCCCACCCGCTTCAGTATGAACACCTACCTACAATGTGAGTTAGGCCTCACCTGTATTAAGCCAATTTTAGGAGAAAAACATATTTCAAAGATCAAAGTAGTACAAGTGGCAACACATTTATGGTGAAGAGAAAAGTTGAAGTGCTGAGGAAATGGTTGAACTGTCACTGGCTGCCCCAGAATCAAGCAATCAGAAAACAAACAGGCCTTGACATTTCATGTGGTTTCACAGCCTGTCTGAATGCTACTAAACCAGTGCCGCTGAAGGGAAAAAAAAATGTTCATGCTGACACAAAGCAAGACAACACACTACTGACTGAGCAAAAGGCCTGGTGTGGGATTATTTAATAAGAGCCCACACATGAATTAACATTATTCTACGGATGGGGGAAAGGTGAAAAGCAAGAAGTGAAAAAAATGATCTTTACAAAAATTGCTACTGTACATGATGTTACAAATTTCATGAAACTGTTGAGGTTTCTGAAGGCTGGAGAAAAAAAAATAACAAAACTTACTTTCAGTTTGGCCTCTCATTAAAATGCACTTATTTAGAAAACTTTTTTTTATTCACAGCTTCTTCACCTCATCCATAAACACAAACAGAGCATAGCTGACTCAAAACCATACAAGAGCAAATCGTGGGAAAACGGCCCTGTGTGATTGTTCCTATTTACTTCCTGTGTCTCTCACTCTCAAACAGTCAACTGCAGAATGAGACTTTGCTGCCATTAAGAAAATAACTTTTAGCATACATCTTATTGCCAAATAAAAAAGAAATAAAATGTATAATTCACATTAGTTAAGCTGTATTTGTCATTTGGGATGCAAACTGATATTGGAGATTGAATGTTAACTTGGGGATGCCTGGAACAGAAAGAGATATGGTGCACTTACCAATTTGATGGCCACATATTCGTTAGTATAGAGATTTTTTCCCAGCCGCAGTTCTCCAAAGTTTCCGCAGCCAATTTTTTTACCCACACGGAAGTTTGGGCCAACCATAAGAACTCCAGAATTGGTCCCTGTACTCCTGCTCCCATGTCCAGTCCTGCCGCCTGTCGTCTTAGACATCTTTTTCCCTTCCTCTGTCTCTCCCTTGCCCCCTCTCTTGTCAAAATCCATAAGCTTGTGATACCCTGGCCTCTCCACGGTTATTTTCCAGCCATGCAAACTATAGAAACTCCAATAACAATGGAGAATGTTTTAGGGAGGGGGAGGGAGACAAGTCTCACAGGACAGAGGAAAGGTGTAGCTGTTAAAAAGTGCAGTGGTTCAGAAGACACTTAAATGAGCCGAAACTGCAGCCGAATGGACCCTGCGTCTATTGGACAGCTTTTCCCTTTTTCTTCGTTTACCAGAGGGGGTCCTTTATTATGCGTTTCTCCACTCCAGTCTCAGAGC
The DNA here is from genome assembly GCA_034780415.1 of Cichlasoma orientale. Lineage (NCBI taxonomy): Eukaryota > Metazoa > Chordata > Actinopteri > Cichliformes > Cichlidae > Cichlasoma > Cichlasoma orientale. The sequence goes on from JAVDPK010002196.1 coordinate 396,329, forward strand.
AACATGTCCCTGCCTGGCAAATAGGCAGGTGGTGTTAGGATGTGTCCAAAGACACACATACAACACTAGTCACAAAAAGCACTCTGAAACACAGCTACTGCATCCACAAGGCCACTTGGGAACATCTCCTGGAGTGCCTCATTCCTTCTGGTCAGCCTTCAGTGACACTGTGAACACTCTCCATGATGAGACCACAGCAGAGCAGGCAACCCAGAGTTACACCAACAGCAGGGACAAACAGACTGGTGTGATGTCAACTGGTTAACTGCAAAAGAAAAACAAGGCCAGAAATTAGTCCATTGGTTATGATGTGAGCCCTGGCCCACAAGGTGATAAAATGATGGCCTAAGTCATTTTTTTAATGAAAGTTTTATTTTTGCCTAAATCATCTAGTTTTCGATGTTTCGTTCTGTTTTTGTCTTTTCTGAAAAACCTGAAAAAAATTACTCGACGCACATAAACCCAGTCATTACTCATTCTTAGAACATAAATTAGCCTGTTTGATCATTTGTAAGAAAACGAACAAAACAATTTGGACTACAATTGCATAAATAAAATCTCTACAATACACAATGCAATGCCCTGCCCATCACTTTATAAACAATCTACAAAGAAATCAATAAAGGTAAAAATGCAGGAAAACAGCAAATCAATCACAATTTGTTCACGCAACACTTTGGCCTTTATGAAATTTACATTTTCAAGAAAAGAAAATGCAAACCTTTTGCATGAGTATCACATATCTACTGTGGCTGTTTCTTACTACAGCTGAAATGAGATCTTTATCCAGACTGACACAAAGCAAATTCAATAAAGGAATCAATACGAGGAGAACTATTCCACTGTTGACCTCAGACATGAGAAATTATAAAGAAAACATCTACAAGTAAACTTATTTTTCTTAAATGCCACATAACAATGTGCAGATTACAAACTGGTATTTTTTTTAAATGAAGACTAATATATCTAATACAGTTAAATAACTATCTTGGTGTCAGTTTTTAACTGAATGAAGTGTAAAAATACACACCCAAGAGGTCAAGATGAGAAAGAGAATTCTTTTTTTGTTGTTCTTTTTCTGTGTTTACCTCTTTAAAACAACTCTGTTGCTTAGTTACCAGACTAAGCAACAGAGTATCAAAGAAGCAACATCAGGTACAACAATATCAATCGCAGCCATAATTTTCATTTTCACTGGCTGTGTAGCTTGGCATCTCTTTTCAAAACCACATGCAGACGTCTCTGCACAGAGCCACTCTCCCAACTCCCTCATGTCCAGGATCTAAGATGCTGCTGAAAAGAGCAGGTAATGCAGGCACTAGCTTAGGGCAGCTACTCTTTCCTATGGAAAGGCACTTACACAGATCAATGATTGCTGTAATGCTTCATCTAATCACAACATTTGCATCACTGGGAAACATTATTGGAAGGATTTAGATACAGTCTAGTCTACAGTTAGCTCAGCTACTTCTGACAGATGGAAAATTTGTATGACCATCACAAGACAAAAACACAGTGTGATCAGATATAAGTTTTCTAGAGATGTGTGAGCAACCACTTGTTTTTAAATAAGCAGCACTGATTCCACAGACTACAATGAGAAAAATACAGATATATCAAATGTATGTTACTGAAGCCTAAAATGTTTTGTGCCTGTTGTCCTAAACACCCAATATGGTAATTTGAGCACTCAAAGCTTTTTCTTACTAAAAGCTTCATTCACCCATTCATACAAGTGTTTTTTCCTATTCCTAAGCACTTTTAACCTAACATTCGCACACTCACACTCCAATGGATGTATCAGGGGCAACTTAGGGTTCAGTATCTTCCTCAAGGATACTTCAATCTGCAGACTGGAGGAGTCGGGGATCTAACCACCGACTATCCAATTGGTAGATGCCCTGCCACCTCTAACAAACATATTTATAATCTAGGTTGCTTGGCATATGACTAGCCTTCCTGGTCACAAGATAAGATGTACACTAAGTGACAGAGTAAAAGTTATCAGCTTTCACATGCCAAAAGACGACAGTAGCTCCTGGAATGGCAAAGTGTACATTGTGAAGCACTTCATTTCTCAAGCTGCCCGCCCACAAAACACTAGTCCACACATTTAAAAGAAAACCAACATATAATGTGTATATGGACAAGTATAGACATGTTTCCGAAAAACATCAATGACCTCAGGATCTTGTTCTCTTAGTTGACTTTTGGTAGTCTTTGCCTATGTTTAGTCTGTCCCATTTAAGGAAGTGGTGCATTGTTGTTCCATGACAGCTATTTGACATAACCATCGAGCTGTTAAAAACATACTGTGACCAGTAACATTTTTCACGTATTGAGGCGAAATTTAAAAGTACAAAGACAGTCAATTTAAGAATAATGTCTCTCCAAAAAAAAAAAAAAAAAAAATCTCCTTAGGGTAGATAGTGTCCCTAACGCCAGCTTCCTGCAGCTAGCTAGCAATAGCACGGCCGGGACCGTGTCAAACCATATAAATACAAACGCAAATGCCATCAGAAAGCATCCAAAATGCAAATGAACAGCGGTACCCAAACCGGAATGACAAATTTCCCCTCGTCCAACTGCACACATACCTATCTTTTGGCGCTTAGGTTAATGACAGCTAATTGCTAAGTTGCTACTGTCTTAACAGCTGTCATTTGGTGTTAGTTTCGGACGACCCAAAACACTCGCTTTCTGTATTTGTTAGCAGATTTGTTTCCCCATAAGGGATGATAAATGGAAAACACTGTTTTAAAAGTAAATACCGTCGGGATGAGTGTCAAGAAAGGCTGTGTAACATTAACTAGCTGGTTCGGCGGACAAGGCCAGATACTCTGAAGCTATCGTAGCGAGTTAGCTTGATATCCTTCAGTCGCAGCCAGTTTGTGTCTGATAAACGGCTATTTTTACTATTTAAATTTAGAATTGACAGCAAGTGAATGTAAAGTAAACACTTATTTTCACGCTGTAGTTAAGCCAACATGTCGCACAGCTGAATTAAGCTAACCTAGCTGGTACCTGCCAGAAAACACTGATCCTCTTGGCCCAACCTCTGCTTTACAAAAAAAAAAGTCAGCGGTGTAACGTTAGCCAATTTGTTAACAACACAGTATCACAACTACACGGGCTCCCTATTAGCGAACACATGCAAATTAAACAAGTTAAAGTCTTATAGGTAATCAAATATTCATTGACTGACAATCCCCTACATCTACTTGGCTAGTTAGTAAATGCTTAATAACTGAGAAATAACAACGTCCCAAGCGACACTCTTACCAATGTTATCGACTGAAAAAGCAACTATAATAAAAAAAAAAATATATATATATATATATATATATATATCTCATTGATTCACCTCAAAATGTCTTTTTTTCAGTTCAGATTCCAGCTATAGCCATTACACAGACCACTGCCGGGCAACTCCTTAATCCTAAACAAGCTACTGCACACCAACACCAGCCCGGGATTTCTCACCGCTTAGCTCTCTAAGCTAGTCATTTAGCAAGCTAGCACACCAGGAGCGTTAATAAACTGCGCTGCGGCGCGTCGAAAAACAGCCGCGGGAAATTAATTCCCGTCACCGAAAGAGATATCCTTACCTTCAAATGTTAGCTACCGAAACGCAGTCGAAGTCATGGTTCTGCGTTCGTCGCTACCTTCCTCGTTTGGTGCCTCTTGTCCTCAAGTTGCTATGATTTCTCTTTAATGTCTCTTTAAGCCTCCCTCAACTGCACCGCGTCATTCGGGCTCACGCCACACGGCGCTACGCTCGAAAACCGGCGCAATCGTTTTCGTGAATAGCAAGAAACATCAGGCGATCGTAGCTCCCCGGTGCTCCAGATCAGACCGGCTGCTTTTGATTGGCAAATGTTCGCTTCCAGTAAAACTGAAAGTAAGCTGCAGTCAGTGGCCTGGAAAACATCTGCAATTACCGTCCTTTAAACAAGTGATAATACTAATATTAAACTGTAAAAATACTCCATTACATGTAAACAGGAAGCTATAGCCTCCCATAAATTTTAAGTCTACTCAGTCCCTATGTGACTAACGCAACCTATGGATATGCTTATAATAACAATAATAATAATAATAATAATAATAATAATAACAATAATAATAATAATAATAATTATTATTATTATTATTATTATTATTACTGATTAATTAATGGGCAAACATCAAAGGTTTAAAATAGTTTTAATGAGAAAAGATAAAACATTTTTACTACTTGTTTGTACAATTTACAACAGTTACAACAGATTTCATAAATTATAAAACAATTTATGAAATTTGCATGTAAGGAATTATAATTTGAAGTGCTGCTAGTGACCAAAACAGTCAAGTAAAAGTAGTGGAGTGAAAATTGCTGAAAATCTTGTAGCAGAAGTTTAAAGTTACATAAAATGCCTCAATGTCTACTTGTATTTGTACTTTTTTGTTTTTGTTTTGTTTGTTTTTTTAGCACTAAAAATATCACAGTTTAGGATGGGGAGGGTGGTGTCTTTAATTTTCATTCTGCCACCAGATTAACTTGCACAGCTGTGGATTTTACACCAACTCCTCTTTAAATCTGTTTCATTAATAAAACATGAGCAATTTGCAAAAACATTTTCAACAATTCCACTGTTGTCCTGGCTATGGATCATACCAAAATCGTTTCTCAAAGGAGAACTCAGAGTTAGTGCAAGTAATGCTTTCATTCTTGCACTTCTGAGCTTGTTTGTGTCATTAATTTTGAGTGCAACCTATCTCACTGGCAACACAATTAAGCCTCATGAACTAGAAAAAAAAACAAGCAGGTGCTGATGATTTTATTTAACATTTCTATGTTGCAGTGCTCAGTTACAAAGGAACTTCTCTCAAACGCTTTTACTATTTCTCCTAATACTACTACTTGGCAGTGTAACCAGCTATACAACACTGAAAAATACTGTGGTATTTAACCTGACTGTTGTTTGTGAAGGATTAATATTAGCTTCCTTTGCTCACACATGTGGCTGTCAATTAAGGCAGAGCCAGATTAGACTTTGTCTAAAAAAAAAGAACTCTTAAATTATAGAGTTTTACATCCCTTTATGCAGACAGGTATTCAGTGAAACTCACACAGTATAAACATATATTCTCTGCAGCTGTCAGGTTTGGCTCTCACAGTACTGCTTCAGGTGTCCACATCAGTTACAGCCCTAGATAAGGATGTTGCACTGCTTTACTAGTGCAAGGAGTCTGAAGGGAGAGGCTACAGTTTTTGGTAAGCAATGACGGAGGAACCCCGAGGGTGGAGTTGTGCTGCTGTATGATGGGCCAGAACACTGGAGGGAATGCAAGCTCAGTGGACAGCACTCCTACAACTGGCTGGTGAGGTGTGTGACTGTAACATTCTCCCGCCATAAAGGGGAAAAGCGGAGGAGAGTGAAGTCGCAGGGGCCATCGTGAGGTATCAGAGTCTAAATCCCTGCTTTTAGTCACATCAGGAGTAGGAGGAGGAGGTGGAATGCTCCTCTCACTGCATGATGTGGTGATGTCCTGTTTGTCTGCGGTCCTGACTTCCTCCTGTCCCGCCTTGCTGTGATGTGGAGCTTCCTCCAGACTCTGGTCTCTGGACAGAGGGGAGCATCGCTGACCTTTACGAAACTTTGCCCTCCTGTTCTTGAACCACACCTGGATGAGGAAGAGAGAATGGCAGATTTGGATGTGAGGCAAGCAAATTTAGACACAAAAATGATTAACACAGCATTAGAAAGGTGCAGCAAATGAGCGGCATGGCTTAACACCAAAGTTTTGTGCAGCAACTACATGCTTAACCAGAAGTTAAACATGAATTTTTCTTTAGATGTCAGTGAGGTGACGGATGAAGTGTGCTCTCACCTGAATGCGAGCCTCAGGCAGGTTTATACAAACAGCCAGCCTCTCTCTCATGCCAACATCTGGGTACTGTGTCTGCTGGAAGGCTTTCTCCAGAGCCTGCAACTGTGACACTGTGAATGCAGTGCGGCTGCGCCGCTGCTTCTGCTGGTTGCCATAGCGAGCCTCCAGGATGAGCTCTGGCGGGAAAAACAAGAGTAACACACTTCAGGCGAGTTTTCTGCAACTTACTGAGGATCAACACGGCAAATTTCTGTCCTCTCTCATGTCGTTTATTTTAAACTCGTGTTTTCAAATGATGAAAGTTGCAAAGGATAAACACAGTCAGTTAAACTAGGACTAATACTTAAGCACTGTGTTTAAATGGGTTATTATGAGTGGTGCTATAGCCGCATTTGAATGTTGGAGTTGTTTGAGATGGAATTCATTGTACAGAAATATTTTTAAAAAATAAATGAAATAATATAAGTATAAGGAAGCCTACCACAATAAAATATAATTATATTGCTGATTTATAATTATTTGGCTACTTCACCGATACAGGCAGAGCTCTGAGGTTGCCTGTGGAGTTCCCTGACGCTCAATAAAGAATTGTAACCCACAAAAATAATGATCATAATTTGTGTTATCAATCTGAAAGTAACTGCAGTTACCAGTACATGCTGTTGTGTAAAATATGAATGTGCATCTGTGGGGGGGGGGGGGGGGGGCTGCACCAAAATAAACAACACTTGAAGTAACCCCATCATGGTGACCCACCTGCCAGCCTCTCCGCCACAGTGAGGGTGTGCACTGTGGGACCTGTTGCAGAATAAGCGTGGTACTGCTCCGCCATCTGGTGGCGCAGGTCCACCAGCATGGAGTTAACGCCGTGGAAGGGGTACACACCGCCGCCGGACGTCCCGCAGAAATTCAGGGAGTTCATACTGAACCTAAAGAAACAGAAAGATTTCATTATCTTATCATTGGTGGTATCATTACAATAACTGCCCTTCCACGCTTGAGTTAAGATTCAGCCAGAACCCCAGAGGTAAAGTTTCTACATTAGGGCCATTTTTCTTTCAAAACGAATCCAACTACTAAATTAATGGGAACAAGGTAACATTTGCCGAATAATAAATTAATAACGACCACATTATTTGCTATTGTAACCATATCTGACATCTGAGAGAGAATGAGCCATCGAAGCAATCCCAGTGCTCCATAAGCTCTCCCTGTGTTAGTGCTAGTGTTCTCCTTTTTCACTTATTAAAGTTAAGTCATTATTTAGACGGATGCGCGAAACAGAATCTAAAGTTCTGCGGGTAAGCGATTCAAAATAGCGAGACCTAGTGATTCTGTCGGTATTAAATATTAATATTAATTGGGATGGATCTAGGATCGCCTTTGCACTCGTGGTTCCTCACTATTTTGAGCTCGAAAATCACAACTAAAAAAATTCAGTGATATCATCGTGCAGTCAGTATACTAGAATAGGAAGCCGCTATCCGGGTTAAGGCGTTCTTAAAAGCTCCTCTGTCACAGGTATTCCACGCATTTTACCTGAGACCCGTATCCAAAGCAGAACCGTGAGATCCAGCTCCAAGTGCGCCTTTTACGCACGCACAGAAGACGGCCTGGTGAGTTGTAGTCCAGTTTTTTTTTTTTTTTTTTTCTTAGTCCAATTTGGGCCTTATATCCTCGCAGAGCAGCGCTCTTTGTCGCGGCATGGGTTTAATTCTCCGAAACCATTCTCACCCACGACTATTTAAGAAGCGTTTACCCAGGCTCCTCTCAGCCATTAGCCAATAGAAAGAAAGGTATTAGCCGGGATTAGGTGGGATGAGGGGAGAGAGGGGGGGTTGCAAGGAGCTCAAGTTTTTGAAACTATTGAACTTGAGAGATTTATGCCAAGGATCCCCCTATAAGCGAGCGTTTCATTCCCTCCCTTTAAAACAATTAAAACAATGTGGTCGGCTAATCTCCGAGGCAGGGCAGATTAAAATAACAGCCTTTGATTGTCCTCTCCTTCTCAGTCCTCTTTCTCCCATACCGCTGGTTTTGACAGTCTCCCCCTCGGAGGGGGTTTTCTCTAAGGGTTTGTTTTGCTAACAGGGACCATATTTTGCCTATGAACTGTCACAATGTGAAGTTAATCTGAACCCTGCTCAGCGAGAACAATTTATAAGCTCCAGCTGAGCTAAATTAGAAGTCTTCTCAGGGACACAAGACCAAATCAAGGACTACATCAAATCACCAGGAAGAATAAAGTCCTCCAGCATCAACCGACCAGTTTGGAGACAAAATATTTTCATCGCCATCACTTCTGGGGCACATTTTAGACTATATTTGGTTGGGCGAAAATAAACTTTCATTTCACTTCAAACTGTTTTCATTTTGTACTTTTATTCCACATTTAAGTCGAGGCTTTTTGTTAATGTCATCTGACAGCTCAGGTTGTTACTTTTGACTATTTAAGTATACAAAGAAGATGCATTGCTTCCCAATTCTGCAATTATAATTAGCTTATAAAACAGTAAATGCAGTTAATATATTTAGGCACTGCAATTTGACATAGCTAGCTATATTTCTGCAGTTTATTTTCTTTTAAAAATTACTAATTCTAATAATAATCATTTTTTTCTTTTAGAGACAGAGGCTGGGCTATCCTGAGACTTAAATTATCTTCAGGTTTGGAAAAAAACTGGATCCCGCAAGTCCCATAATGCATCTCTATGGTGTCGTTCATTACACTTTATCTCCATCCCTGCTCTTTCAAACTTTTCACCTCCAGATCTTAATCAGGCTTTCTGTCATAAATGTGTCGTTTCAAGCCCAACCAGATCCTTTTTAGCTTCTGGAACGTTTCCTAATGAGCCACGGAAGATATGTTAGAACAAATTTTCACAGCTCAAATTCTCAGGATGAGTTAGAAAATGCTGAATTCTGACAATATAATATGAGAGAAGTTTCCTTCAGGACTTTCTGAACTATTCGATTAGGTTTAACAAAACTCCCAGTTTCTCTGTATACCTTCTTCAGCTTGTCTAAACCAGTGACCTATGAAGGCAAAAATCAGAAGCTATTCCTTTAAAGCCAAGTTTGGTGTTTTTAGTGCCCAAAATGCCAAATTTGTCTCTACAAAACAAACCATAGTCTTTATACTGAGGAGTAAAACGAGGAAACCTCAGCAGAAGAGAGCTTCCTCCAGGATGAGATTTAATACTACTGAAAGAGTTAACGGTTAATGCCAATAAGAGTTTATCCCTTAAACCCACTCTACAGCAAACTAGACAAATACAGTGAGGGTGATAAGTCTGTGTTTTCATGCATGGACTTGGTAGATACTCGGTGCTTGATTGAGTCCTTCTAAAAAGTCTGAAAACTGTGTGCCGCACTGCAGAACGTTTTACTTCAAATGCCTGCATCTAACTCACTTCGATGCCACGGGTACATTCCTAGACCAAAAAGCAGCTGCACGTAAAGAAATAGCTCACATTTTTAGTGATATTCAGGGATGAACACCTGGGCTGTCCCCCCATGTTGTGTGCTTGAGGGTGCGTAGATGAGTAACCACGGTTCACTTCATCTGTTTCCCATTCAAACACAATCAACTGCTCAGGCTTCCAAAATATGTGAAAATGTTTGTGCTCCTCTCTTCCCTGTTTTTTTCTCCTCCTTTCACTGTTCTTGGCTGTCAGGCTATATTAGTGTCCGATAGAAATAAGTCATTTAGAAGAGGCTCTGTCGGCCAGCCCCTCAGCCCCACTAAAAGCTCCAGGATTAGGTCCCGGAGGCCTTTGTCTCCGCAGCCCACAGGATTAGGGGAGATTTACTGCGAGGAGAGAAAAAAAGTAGTTATTTCATGGCACTTTCATGATGAAACCTGGCCAAAGCTGTGTTGGCTGGGGGGATTAGAGGCACACAAAGAGTGTGCTTGTGTGTGACCCTCCCCATCCCAGAGCCGCCATCACTGACTCACTCACCCCCCACCCCCCACCCACTCCGGTTCATTTCCCCTTCTGCGGGCCAGCAGGGCTCGTCCGGGTTCACCACCTACCCATCAAGACGACCAGGGCACTTTATTTAGCTTCTTCAAACTCTCAGCAACTAAGTGACCTTTAACCAACGCTAACACCATATTTCATCAGTCTATATGCCATGAATTCCAAGTAAGGGAAGGTAGGTGCAGCTGGTCTAATCACCAGGATAAAAGTATTTTTGCCTTGAAGACTGGAGTGCAGAGGTAAATGAGAAGTTAGTGGATTTCAGTCCCTCCTATAGTGTTTAAAACCGCTTAAGAGGAGTTATCCTGCTCTTAGAGGATCCACTTACACATGCATGGATTACAGCGAATAGAAGACAAAAGGCCGAGTCACAGCACTGACAGCAGTCTCACCGCTGAGCAGGTGTTACGCAGGTTTAATAACTGTTGTCACATAGCAGAGGGAATTACAGGGACCCTACCGCTCTGCTCAGGCTAAGAGAATGACAGCGTGAATAGTTCCAGGAGAAGAGCTCAGTTTGGACCCTGCTCGATGTCAGAGAGCATGAAGTTAGTTATTGCCGTTGCATATTTCGCATGCTGCTGCAAGCACACAGCAGGCTGCGTGTATTAGTCAGGGATAAGTCAAGACAGACAAAGCTAATAAGTCAGCCTTTAAAACGAGGTGGTAAGCCATAAGTAACGGCTTTAGTAATGGTTATGTTTGCTTTGTAGATCATTAACAGGAGCAACTTTTAGGGTGTGGAGTTTTGACCGTAACTTATTAAAACTACAACTACTTCCTGAACCGGTATTTCTCATTTCAAAACCCGTCTCCTCCTTCAGCGGGGGTCTAGTCTCACTGGCTGTGATGTCCAAAATTCTGCTTGTTTTTAACTCGTACATGTAAGCTGAGTTTGAGGAAACCTAAAGGCCTTCTTCTGCCAAACTCTGAATGCAGATCAGTTTATACGGTGACCCCGAATTTTAGGTCGACACTCGGCTCCACAGCTGTTTCTTTTTATTTGTTTTGTTTTGATGGAAACTGGGAAGCAGCTGAGGCGAGGCAGGTCAGGGACGCAGTACCTTTCTTCTCCTTCTCCTTCATTTTTTGTCACTAAGAAGTTATTGTTAATGCCTCCTGTTTAACAGATGTTTTATATAGCCGCCCAGTCTTTCTTTAATTACTTATCAATAGTGGAAATTTGTACTGACAAGGGCCTGTCAGGACAGGACCTTTGTAGTTGTCAGTTATCTCAAAGGAAGGCCCCCTCGGACACCGAATGGATCGATTGGCACGCAAAACACAATTGGGAGGCCTTTGAGGGGGTGTGAGAGTCCGGGAGCATGTGTGCAGAAGAAGGGAGAGCGGGCAGAGGATCTAAAGACTTCTGCACAACACTCGAGGGAATCGATAGGGCCCGCTGGCCTTTGACCTGAGGGGAGAGTGGGAGAGCGGCAGCAGTGGGTCAGTTGGTTCTCTTAAGTCCCTGTGAGTGCCAGGATCACGCTGAGGCCTGACACTGACTATGATACACTTGGGGCTTAGAGTGACATTGACCTGGCTGCAAACACACCAACTGCACACATACACACACACACACACAAAACCCCCTAAAATATACACAGAGAGACGGCTGCGGGTTGGAAATTGTAGATCAGTTATGACAGCTAGAAACAAACTTTCACACAAACTCAGAAATCGATGAGTCTGATTTTATTGATCTTAAATAAAGAGATCTGAATAACTTCTCCTTTACACGACTTAAAGTCTTATTCGCTTCCAATTATCTTGCTATGATCTCCTGTGCAGCCCCTGGGAGCAGAGTAATAAGCAGCCACACCAGCTGATCAGTAAGAGGGGCTGAGTAAAGATCAGTCCCCTAATTGGAGCTATAGATTAAAGACAGACAGGGAGGGACAGGCAGCTGTGTGTGTCCCCAGGGGTCAAGGGCACCCGCAGCATGCTACACAGGGGACCAGGGGTAAAGTCAAACCAACAGAGGGAAAACTACCAATAAACTCTGTGTAAACAACTAGTTTGGGCCACTTTTAAAGAAGTTTGAGATTTGTACGAACCAATAAGAAATGAAGATTACACAGGCAGTCAAGTGAGGAACTTTCACTGGGATGGAAAACTGATGGCGGAACGGGGAGATCACGATGCTTCATACATACAGAATCTCCATTTGTGCACATATTTTGCACCATAAATTGTCTCCTTTGGCTCCTTTTTTCAGATTTTTATTTTCCAGAGTGTCAGTCTTCTTAATTTAATAGTCTGCCCTTCTTCTTTTTCTGTGTTGCCAATATGTTTGGGCTCTTTCTCATGAATTTGACCCTTCTGAAGTGTTTTGAAGCGACCTCAATAACTTCAAGTTGTGGATCTAGCCAAACAGGACATGCGAGTATGTCACTGTTTGTAAAGTGACATTATTTACAGCCTTAAAGTCTAAAAGCAGGTATTTGGCCCAAGGGTCGATGAGAGAAGCTGTAGCCAGCTCAATTAACAACTTATTGATTACAACTGTTTTAGGTCCATCCACGATGCAGGCAGCAAAGTGCTCCTTTGCACTGGCTCTCAGAGATAATGCAGCCCCCTGTCTCTCAGCATGTGGTCACTTTTGGAGTCCCGCCCTGCAGCCCCCCCCCCCCCCTCGCAAACCCCCACCAGTCAAAGGTGATCACGGGGGACAGAGAAAGAGAGGCACTGATCGAATTTGATAATGAAGACGACCCCTCTAAGCTGCTTTGCTCCACATGTTCGAAATCTCTGGAACACTCAATAAACACTAGGAAGCCCCCCTCCCTGTCACTGGAACATTGTGTAGGTATTGATCCCCACTTACTGGGTCTTTTAATACCTGGGGTCTGTGGCCCGGCCTGGGGAAATGCATACTGACATGTGACGGGAGGAGCTTAATAGGCAAACACACCGAAGAAAGGATGGGCCTCTTAGTTTAGCATTTCTCTCCTATCTTTTTTTTTTTTTTTTTTTTTTACAAATTACACATCTGCTGGAGAAAGGAGAATTTAAACCCCGCTGCACCTGCTGTTTAAAGGGACATATAGACTGCAAGAGGCCCAGTCCTGTCCCGAGAGAAAGCTGTCACACTGTCAAAAACTATTTGTGCAGCAGTGGTGGAAGAAGTCTTCAGATCTGAACAACAACATAAACTCACCACAAGTCAAAGCCCTGAAAAGAGAGCCCGGCTTCAACAAGAATCACCAAAATGCACTTAAAGTTTGAGCATTTGCTACGCACACAAACAGCACCTGTGAACCTTAGGATTCATCCAAAGAGGAAGGAGCATTTTTCTCTTGCCACTGAGCTCTTTTTAACAAGCGCAGTGTAAAACTCGAGAGCTATCCGTATCATATGTTAGTCTCCCTTCATGGAAAAAAAAACAAAACATATAGAACTGTTTTTCAAGCTTTGCTGTACTGAAAGGTGTGTGTGTTCAGCATTTGACACTTAAAAGACTCTTCTCATGTTGGTGCGTGTGCACCTGTAGGTACAACTGGTACAACTGGATATTTAATCCCGTGCAATACTTGAAGCCTCGGGACAGATTTTCAGTGACGCAGGAGCCGTCTCATATCCAGTGGTTGCACCATGGCCATTTTAAAAAGTGCTTATTCATATAGTGTGGGTTTTTAAAGGAGAGAGGAGGAGTCGATGTCATTTTAATCTTCTCTAACCAGGTTACTGAACTTTTTAAAGCAAAAATAGTGCCAAGCACTCAGAGCACTTTTAATTCTTGGAGGGGGTCTTCTAAATAACAGCTTTAAATAAAGAATGGGAATCATGGGTATCATACATTCAATTTAACAGTCATAATTTCATGCATTGTCTTCTCCTAAAACTGAGAAAATGTGTTCTGTGTCTCATTTATTAAACTTGTTCTGCAAGCTTAGAGCAGTTTTACATTTTTAAGCCAGATTTCACCTAAAGTTGGAAACATGCTGACGTGACTGCATCACATCATTTCTGAAGAGACGTCAGCTGCACATTCTTTCCGCCAACGTCCAGTTCTACCACATTCCCGAGGTGGTATCGGTTCCCGGCTAGGAACGTCACTGAATTCATCGCCATAAACTTTTACTTGGTGATGCTGGGAGCTGCGGTTAGAAGGTGATAAAAAGGTCAGCGGCAAACTCAGATACTCATTCAAATAATAATTGGTGAGCATGAATGGACCCGAAAGACAGGAAAGGAAGCATCGACTGATGACGGCATGAACAATCAGGTGTACAGGTGTTCCTAATAAAGTGGTCATTGAGTGTATGGAACCAAAAATCAGATAAATGTATCGGAGTTAAAAAGTGCAATACTCTCAGGTGGAAAGCAAAGCAACAACAATATTTGTACAAATACACAACATTTAGTTTTAACTAACACATTTTAATAGAAAAAGATGAACCAAAAAAATGAATACAAAAAGGAAAACTGCTTATTTACAGCACTGGTAGTTTTTCAGTCATTTCCAACATAAACAGCACAGGTTAGCTGATGCTCACTAAATGGTAACTTGCTTGCTGTTAATAACCAAGGCTTAGTTTAACAACACTGAACCTAATTTAGTCATTTTATGGAAGAATTACATGTCATACCTGCTGTCACAACTATTCCCGTGGTTCTATTTCATGCAGTGCACATGACACAGAGACAACGGTGGATATAGTGAGTATTTTGTCTGAACTTTAAAATACAGATATAATCCTTCAACTATACCAAACCAAACAGGCAGACTTTACATGTTTTTTTTCCCCCAATGTGATCAAGTATTTCTCAGATTTGAGAGCCAACCAACAAAATTAACTCCGTTAGAAATGCCTTATAAACAACGTCAGTGACAAGAAACCTGGTGCAACATGAATAAGTGCATTTACATTGCAACGTTTGAGGGACTAAAGAGATCAAAGCACCTAAATGTAACTAAGAATAAGTAACACATCATTCATTACAACACACATGAGGTACTCAGACTTGGGCCCTAAACAACAAGAGCATTTCTATAGTGCAATTTAGGCTGAAGATACAGCCTGGCATGAATATCATATTAATTCCTAATGTTCAGTGGACAATGACCTGACTTTTCACCTAGTTCTCCTGTAGTTTTATTCATGAATAGGTTTGAGGCCTTAAACAGAAATACATGTTAACTTACATTATTTAGAACTGAAGTAAAAATTAGCAAATGAAAACTTTGTTAATTGAGGCTCCTATTGCTTTGAGGGGGCTGACAGCGCTCATCTCAAATACAGTAGACAGCATCAAAACCGAGCTTCTCTCAGGCTTTTACTGATTAAAATGGTCTGTCCACCTGCAACCGGCACGAAAGCAGGAAATCATACTCAACAACACGGAGCAGAGAGGTCAGAGGTCATCTTTTGACCTTTGCATCCTCCTTGATCTTCCAAAACATCAGCTCCATGCAGGCAGTTGCATCTTCGCTCGAATCGTGGCCTTCCACTGAAAACATACAAACAAATGATTGTTTTTTTTGTTTTAAACCTGAATATTGCAAACTAAAACTCACAAGTTCAAGCTTATAGTTAGGGCTGGATCAGGTGACCCTGAACCATCCCTTAATTATGCTGCAATAGGCCTAGGCTGCTGAGGGGGGAGAAGTGTTTCTTCTTCACTCTGCACTTAATCATTAGTCATTAGGAATCTCTGGCTCTCTTTCACAGTTTGTCTTTTGTCCTGTCCGGTCGCGGCAGATGATTGCCCCTCCCTGAACCTGGTTCTGCTCGAGTTTTTCCTTCCCTCTGTCGCCAAGTGCTTGCTCATAGGCAGTCATTTGATTGTTGGGGTTTTCTCTGTACTTACTGTATGGTCTTTACCTTACAATATAAAGCACCTTTAGCCGTTGTGATTTGGCGCTATATAGCTTCATATTTCATGTCAAAAGCAGGGATGTCTTCCTAAAGCTTCGAGGCGTTTCAGTAAACTGTACTGAAAAACACTCAGGCTTCTGCAGCGACATCTGCCGGTGACATGGCCATAGTGCAGCCACATAAAATCACCCATTTGATTTGTTAGACTGAGTTTAAGCTGTTCAGTTTTAGCTGTTCAGTTTCATTTTATTGGACCCTCCAGGTTCACTACATTCCCATGCGACTCCTGTTATAACTTGCTAATTTTTCTAACTATAATTTCACCCAAAGGACCAACTGAAACACCAGCCATCTGAAGAGAAGACTTTTTTTTTATATTCTCAGCTCAAAGATTTACCAGTATTTACTCCTTTAGTCCTGAAACATGGTGTGTTTAAGATATTGGGCCACAGAAGTTACATTAATTTTTCTATGACTGCAATTTTGAATGGGATGGACAGCGGTGCAGTGGTTAGCACTGTCACGTCACAAAAAAAGGTCCCGGGGTGGAAACAATGGGCTTGCATGGTCTCCTGGTTTCCTCCCACAGGCCCGAAACATGCTTGTTAGGGAAACTGCTGAGGCTGAATTACAAATGAATCAATGACATCGTTCTCACCGTTGTCCTGGATGATGCGTTTGAGGTGATCGGCCATCAGGTTCTTCAAGGCACGCTTGTAGGGCAAACCAAGGCGGTGAGGAAACACGATGGCCGTGTCTACGACTGAACTGTGGATGAGCTGGAATCAAGAGAGAAAAGCACACACAGCATTACATCAAAGCTTTTTTTTTAAAAAACTAACTGAAATGGCCATTTGGTAAACATTTGAGGTAATTTAATAAATTTTAAGTACAAGAAAGACATCCCTTTAAAAAAAGAAACTAAAACTGAAGAAGTAACTCACTTTCAGAGCGAGGAGGTCGCTCTCCAGACTGTGTCCTATGAGGATGGATTCAGCACTGAACATAGAGAGCAGCACAGCCTGCACGTCTCTCAGGGTGATGGTGGCGCTGTCCAAATCCTCCGCTGTTACGCCTGAAAACCTGTAAGACACAAACAAGGTAAAAAATAAATGTGATTGTTTCAAACATGTTGACTGCACACCTAAAATTATTTGAAAACCAGCAATTTGTTTTCATTACTAGTTCAGTTCAACAGCAAAAACAGACTCATGTATTAGGTTACTGGGACAAACAGAGAGGATTCACCGTGTGTTGTAGTCAACCACTTTGCTTTCAGGCCTCACAAACGTGTCGTAGATAACTTTCATCTCAGAGTCGATGACCGTCACCCTGGTCAGTTCCAGACCCTGCTTTGTGTAACACTGTTTCCAGTGATGTGGGAAAAAATAACAAAAGGAAAATTATGAACATGTTCTGGGTCTTGTTTCTCCACTAGAGAAACTCAATAAATTACTCAATAAATCAGCTATAGAAATCAAAACACACACATTCAGAAGATGAGATTTTTAGTGTTTTTTGTTTTTTTTTAAATAAAGGTCCGGTGGACTCACCATCTCACAGTCCAGGGCAAACACCCCTCCATTTCCATCTGGAGGCCGAGGTTTGCTGAAGGTTGACACGTAGCCGTCTACTGATTCTTTACGCCCGTCCTGAACGTGTTGCTGTGGGGATATGAAATGGTTTAGGTCTGAGTATGGTCAGGAAAAGAAAAACAATGACAACACTTTTGCTTTATGTGGACAAATATTTTATATTTTCAACTGGAAGGCACAACTATAAAGGAAGCTGACCGACCTTTGACTCCTAATGGCAAGCTCTCCTCCCAATCTATATGCAATTAATCACTAACGTACTGTAGGTAACAATATAAGGTGTATAATATAAATACCTGAATGAATGAATGCCAATAAATAGGAATATGTGTAAAATAAAGTATTAAACAGGGAAAGTCAAACAGCACCTACATTCAAATAAAATCCTAAAGCATAAAAATAAATAAAACATCAGCAACAGAGCAGATCAATCCTTAAGTCTACCTCTGCTGGCTTTTATTAAGCAATGCTCCATGGCTGAACTTTCTTGCTCACAGCTGTTATAAAACTACTGCAGTTTAAAAAAAGAAAAAGTTTAAGATACAGAGAAACGAGCAATAGGAGTGTTTATTAATCTCTTGCTAGATAAGAACAGGACTCGTTAATAAGATGAGTATAATATAAAAGGTTCCTAACTGAGTAAAGTGACCTGGAAGCAGCCGCACGGCAGTCATAATCAGAGCTGGTCGAATTCTCTGAATACGAAACAAAACGGCCTCAGTGTTTCCCTCCCACAGCTCGAAGCCATGCATTACCCTACTGTGATTAAAGATGGACAATCAACAGAAATGAGTGACTCATATCATGTAAATGGTGTTTTGTTTTTTTTTACATTTCATGCCATAACCTGCTGATAAGTTCCGAACTGATGTTGAACCCACAGCTGAACTCTGAACATTAAGCTGCTTTAATAAAAGCAGCTTCTTATGAAGCTGTTGCCTTGGGTGAAGTATATTTCATATATTTTTTAAAACAGCTCCATAAATCAAGATTATGAGTTATATTAAAATGATCAAAGGGAGTTTAATGCTCACTGTAATTTAGTTTGTATGATTTATGTCATCAGTTAAACAGTCAGAAGTATCACAGAAAAGCCTTAATAAAGGCAGGAGTCGCACTGAATCGTCTCTCCAGCAGGAAGGGAAAAGATGAGTGAACAGGATGAGCATTTCTTTTCACTTTATTGGCCATATATTCATTTTTCTTTAATACACCAACTCTGGTAATGAAGTTTTCTCACCTGTGGCTCCCTTTGATTGCTAATTTTCTAGTACTGGAGAGTGAAGTATCTAAAGTGCACTTTTTATAGTCCATCTCCAGGAGGTTGTAGTTTTACCACACTGGACTCATGTCAACGACATCTGCGGTTACATTATAAAGCAGTCTTGCGTAAGTGGACTTTCTGAGCACCACGGCTCTCTTTTCCCAACTCACCAAGACATCTCCCACTTGACCTCATGACATTTTCCATTTTGGTCAAGCAAAAGTCATGAAGACATGTAATGCAGGGAATTCGTCAGACTATTTAGCCACAAACCAGTTCTTATCATGGCTGCCACTTCGATACTTCCTGCTCATTTCTCTTAGTTAGGAACCTTCAGAAAGAAAAATAAACAAACTGTTTGTCTGCAAATTTGCTCTTTTAGCAGTTGTTTTGTTAGCTGTACTTTATATATATATGCATACTTTGTTCTGCAGGTTTTCAAACCCTTTTTGTCATTTTTGTAAAGTTTCAGACTCATCCTAAAATAGACTAAATGATTTTTTTTAATTATCAATCCAAACATGATACTCCATAATGACAAAGCAAAGCAGGTTACTGAAGAGTTTTGTTCATTTATTTAAAATTTAATTCAAACACACTATCAATGTTCGTGTTTAGATTCTGGAAAGCACCCCTGAGTTGTGGTGCATCCTGTTTCTATCCATGCTTCTTCAGATGTTCCTACAAATTAACTGCACTCAGACCACCTGTCTCCATTTGAATTTATTGGCCTGTGATAAAGACACACAACTGTCCAGAAGTTCTCAGTTGCTGATGTCAGAGTGGAAACCATGAAGTCGATATAATCTGTAGACCTGTGAGACAGGATTGCGTCAAGCTACAGATGTGGGGAAGGATATAAAAAAAAATCTGCAGCATTAAAAAGTCTCCAAAGAGAAAGGTGGGAAACATGAACAGTCTCCCTACTGGCCGCCAAACCAAACTGACTAATCTGGGATGAAAGGAGTTGGTCAGTCAGCTAATCGTGAATCAAACAGTCACAATGAATCCAGAGCTCCTTTATGGAAAAGAAAGAACTTTACAGTAGGAAAACAACAGGGTCACGCTCCACAAATCAGATTTTAAGTGGCTAGAGAGAAAAAGTTTCTCACACTGAAGACACAGAATAGCCCGCTGTGAGTGGGGCTAAAAGGCAGCTCGATGAAAATCGGGTCATAAGAAGAAAAATCCTTTGGTCTGATGAAACAAAGGGTGAACTATTTTAAAGTTCCCAAAGGCATGTGTTGATGAAGCAAGGCACTCAGCATCAATTCATGAATGCAGCTGCTACAGTTAAAAATGGCTGTAGCAGCATTGTGCAATGGGGATGTTTTTCTGCAAAAGGGACTGGAATATGAGTCAGAATAGATGGAAAGATGGATGCAGAAAGCTTCAGAGCATCTGAGTGAAAACCTTACCAGGCCGGGGTGAAGGCTTACATTTCAACAAGACAACCACCTGAAACACACCAGCAAGAAAACACCAGAGTGTCCTTGGGAAAGCTGAGAAAGAGTGAACCCAATCAAGCATCTCTAGAGGGAACTGAGACAGACAACTGTGCACCAGTTCTCCCCGCAGCCTGTATGAGACTGAGCAATTCTGCCAAGAAGAATGGGCCAAACTTCGTTTGTAAGAAGACTGCTGAAGGAACTTTAACTAAGTGCAAAGTGAAGGGTCAAAATATCAGTGTAAAGAAGATATTTTAGCCTTCTTTTAATACATTATTTACAATACTGTATTAAATACACAATGTATTTAATATGTTTACATTGAAACTTTTTTGTTCTTTGCCAAAGTTGAGGACTGTCAGTTGTGTGTAGATTGCTGAGAACAACAGAATACATTTTAAGATAAGTACTGCACTGTTGTCGTGACTTCTGAAAAAATTGTCGTACTGATCAAAATGTGCCAGTTATTAATAAAATAGTGTGGGAACACAAACGTATGTGTACCTGTTCTTCATACAACTCAATTAAGATAAAAATCCTTTTAAGGGAGTGTTGTCATTTTGTAGTGGGTTTTTTTTTTTAATGATACCTTGGCCATTTGGCAACCTGGAGCACCCACAGCTGCAGCACAACAGCTGTAGTTGGTCTCCCAGCCTCCAGCAACTTAAAGAGAGGGACAGGAGACAGATAGGAAGTAAATAAAAAGCTGAAAGGGAAGGCAATGATCACTGACAGCGAAGACTGGGAGACTGATTAGGATGCTGTTTTGTTTAATAACCATTTGCACCAAGCAACCATACCTTTATGTCTGCGTAAGCGTCCCCAGTGATAGCTACATTCCTCCTTCCGCACGCAGCTGCCATTGACGTTGACCTTATACTCTGCGCCACACCGACAGCATATCTTGCTAAATGCTGCAAAAACATTAAGAGTCCTTGAGCTGAAAAACCAATTAACTGCTGGTTTACAAGCATATTGGTATAAATATGAATTCACAGTATCCACCACCAATTTGTGATTAACACATTAAGAATGATTGAGAGAGAAGCGGGGTCGCAGGGTCACTCACGGTCTGTGACAGCCTTTTTCTCTGGCTGGTTGTAAATGATGGCCTTGCCGGCAGCCTCTGGGTTCGGCCTCGGGTATCCGTGCTCCTGGAGCTGCTCCTCTGTCATCAGGTACGCCTTCATCTTCCTGTACAGTGTGGCTCCTACAGGGAGACACAGACACCTGAATGCTGTCTTTGAACATTGACGTAACAAATATGCACTGAAAATGTTAACGGACAAACACTGGATGCCAACTGCAAGCTTTTAATACAACTGCTGCTCTTCTCGTGGCACACAGCTCGAGTAAAAATAAACTCTGACGGTCGATTCAATTTAGTTTTTTTTACTCTTCTATAAAAATATTAAAGGATTTATTAGCTCCCGTTGATCAATGAACAATCCTTTTAGAAAAAAGTCTAGTAAACATGTTCCCTCTGACGTCGGGTCATGGGGCAGGTAGTTAGTGGTAAACAGGACCGTGATGGTTGTCACAAGACCATCTGAACGGCTTCACTGTTAAAGCAGAAGTGCCTCAACACATTAGGGAGTAAACAAGTCTCTACTTAACACAAAGATTCTTTCAGCTTCCTTCCCTTTCACTATCCTAAATTTTTGACTTTATCACATTTATAATCTGTAGAGAAAATCAATTAAAAACAGAAAGAAATATGTTCCTAACAATACCAGAGGAAGAGAGCTGAAAGCGTGATCATTTGTGTGACCAAGAACAAGGTCCTTTATTGTGGCTGTGTCCAGAATAACAAAAATCCAACTCGTCCCTCACCGATGAGTTTCTCCTCCTGTTGTTTACCCATCCTGTTGACAGTGAAGCTGGTTGTGGCAGCAAGACGACCTCCCAGAACTTCTTCATGGGACTGTGGCTTCCTTTTAGCTACTGACCCCGGGTCCTCTGTTTGGGGGGGGGGGGGGGGGGGGGG
>JAVDPK010002197.1:14798-39038 GCA_034780415.1 Cichlasoma orientale
TTATGTACAGTAATGTACAGTTCTGTGTGGAAACCTATTTATTTCTAATTCCCTATACTTTTATTTTTTATTTTTTTATTTTTTAGCGCAAAGAAACATGGAGCATGCACAATTTCGTCGTACCATGTACAATGACAATAAAAGGCTATTCTATTCTATTCTATTATTCAACAGCCCAGTAAATGCACAAATTAAAAGCTACAGTTAAAAACAAAAAGCAAAACTGTGTATAAGTTTGCTTGGAATCAAATCGATCTAATTATTATCGTGTGGACAATGCAAGGAAAAAGTGATGGTGCAGAACTTTTTACATCAGTAGATGGCGCAGTGTAGACATTAATTTTTGAGATCAAAAATTGCCTCCCCAAGCATACCTCATTCATAACAAATGCAGGGTCATAATTAGGTGTAATTTGTTTTGCACGCTTAATATTAGGATTACATGCTTTGTACGTTTCAATTAGTCCCATGTGTAACCCCTATTCCGCCTAATACTACAAGACGAGTCTCGTTTTATGTACAAAGTATTGCAAATAAACAATACCGTTACTCCTTTTTTTTTTTTTTCTTCAGGAACTAAGATGACATCAGGCTACTCTGAACATTGTTGCTCTGGTACAGTAGGCTATGTTGTTTAGGTCTTATTTATTTAATTAATTTTTATGTTGTACCACATCACACCGGAGGATGGAGCCAGCATTAGCGTCTAGTCTAGCACTGCTGCTGCTGAGCGTAAAGGGGGAGTTTCGGAGCTTGGCAACATCTCTCTTGGCGGTGCCAGGTGTGTTCAAACCTGTAGCAGACAAACGCTCGCAGATGTCTTTCAGCTCAGTCATCATGGGCTGGATCTCAAAAGCATAAACCGCCAAACGGTAAAGGCTGCCGCCCGTCTATTTTCAGCCTGCCCACAGGTATGAGGGATTTCTCATTGACGCACTAAATTTCAGCGACAGACACTCCACGATCTATCGCCGAGTAAGTAAAAATATTCTCTGTTTACATTTTTTTACTACTTCACTTTGCGAGGCTCCTCTACAAGACGAAGAGAAGCGCGGATATGGTTCCAGAGTAGCGACGGAGAGCATAAAACCTTGATTGTCTTCTTGTTAACCATATCGCTGCAGTCAACTCTCCTGTTTTACGCACAAAAAGCGCTCGGAATTATTGCAACCAAGGCAACTGTGCGCACAGTGGAGCATAAGCCCGTGGGATGACAGAGCTCAGCGGCAAATTCACGGGTGAACATAAGCCTCACAAATGTCAAAAAGATGAAATCCCCAGCAGGTCGCGAGAATAACTCAGGACGGTTTATTAGGCCGCGCCACTTCGCGCTCATTTAACAACAACAAACCAAAGCGACTCCTACCAGTTCGATTGTTAGTTATTTGAAAAGGGGATAACCATGTCTAGAACATTGAAGAAGAAGAAACACTGGTCCACTAAAGTGGTGGAGTGCGCCGTGTCATGGGGGAACCTGGGAGACTTTGGCTCCGTGGTGGAGGTCCTCGGAGGAGCAGAGCTTGGACAGTTCCCCTACCTGGGCCAGATGAAGCTGGACGTGCTGGTGTGTCACGTCGGGAAGCTGCCATACTACGGGGACGTTCTGCTGGAGGTGAACGGCACGCCTGTCAGTGGACTTACAAACCGGGACACACTGGCTGTCATTCGCCACTTTCGGGAACCGATTCGCTTGAAGACCGTCAAACCAGGTGCGTCCACTACTTTCAGTCTCATTGCTACTGTTGCTGTGCAACTTGAGTTTCTATTTTTGTAAGATGAGCGTTTTGATACTTGACACACACCAAACATAGTAACTCTCATGATTATATACACCACATATACATCCAGCTCAGTGATGAGCTACCTGTTACTACCTGTGTGTGGTCATCACAACTACATAAAAATTGATATAACAAAATATTTTACAGATTTTCTTAAAGAACGCATTTTTAAAAAAATGACTTACAATGTAAAAAATTACTGGCCACCTCAAAATAAAACAAAAAAAAAGTTAAGAATAGTAGTCTATGCCTGTCCACCCTCAACTACACAATTCTTAAAGGATAACCCAGACTTCTACTATAAATCTCCTACCGCCTCAGAGGATCTAAGTGGCCGATTCGCTCACCACTCTCTCTGGGAGATCAAATAGTGATAATGGTAATAATGGAATGTAGCCCAGTAGCTTCTAAGCTAAGTGCACTTACATGCATAGAAAGAAGGCCTAATTACATCCATCCATTATTCAAGCTTATTTGCTGCTTATTGGACAGAAGTTGGGGTGGGTAACTGCTCCATGTTTTATCCCACTGTCCCATCGCTCCCCAAGCAGCTCTCCAAGGATGATGGCTTCAACATCCCAACTCTTGTTGTAATACTGGAACGGCTTGGTGATGCTCCTGCTTCTGTACTGGGGCTCTGACCCAACCTCAAGTGAAGGGTTTTAGTGACACTGGTAGTAGAGCTTTGTGTTTTTAAGTGAGAGGGAGACGACTTTACTTTGACTACACGCTGGAGCTAGAATGTCTAAACAACAACTACTAAGGCTGGTGAAAAGGTTACATCAGCAGCAGCAGCAGCTGAGCCTGAGGACCTCAGGCCAGAATCCCAGAAGATCAGCCGTATGTGTGCACATGTATACTTGCAGTGTGGCTATGTGCATGTGAGTGTTTTCATCCTTAGGAGTACTCCTGAATTTTTAACTTAATAATTTTTTATATCTTCTATAAGCAAAATAAATAAATGCATACATAAAATTAAATACAAAAGAAAAACAGCCTAGGTCCATGAATCCAGAGCGTATTAGTGCAGATGCACATGAAGGTGTGTGTATTTCATAGCTTTACACTCTACAGAGCTCCTTACACCATGCTCTCTGCCCCACTAACCAAGGATGATTAATAAAGGGCATGGAGGAATGATAGAGCAAGGCCGGGAGAGAGAGACAGTAGGAGAGAGGGAAGCAGAAGGAGAGAGACATAAAGGGAGACGGGGAGAAAATCGGCTCTGCCTTTGGCTCCAGGCTTGACTCCCACGCAAGGCTGTTTTGGTCTTTAAAGCTCACAGGGAAGTAATAGGTGGCAAAGATGGCAAAATTCCTTGTCACATATTTCTTCACTGTCATCCTTACAAGTCTGACCTAGATGCCCATACGCTTATTCATTAACATGGTCTTCAATGTTCCTTTGGTAAAAAAAGACCTCACAAAGCCTCCCGGCATCAGCTTACAGATGGGGATTGTTATATTACATGATTGCGTATTGTGTATCTGTGCACATCTGTGCTGTCTGTATACATTCCTGTGAGGTAGCCTCATGTTTAATTCACACCTCTTGCATAATTGAGTTAGCGAGTGGATTTTCTCCACTCTGATGGAAGCAATAGGTCTAGATCAGCTGTTATCAGGAAGCCCGCTAAGCCACAATAATGGTGGGCAGCGGCAGGAGTAGGCAGAGTCCAGGGCTGCCAGATGTTCTGCTCTGCTCTTCCCAGTTTCCTCTTGTGCTCTGCCTGCCTTGCCCTCTGGAGCTGGTGGGCATCCTGCGATGCTAACATCTGGGGCGAAGTAAGGAAGGAGGGAAGATGGAGAGTTTGCAGAGACGCAAAGACAGAAATGGGAATTTGAGGAAACGAGAGAGTGGGGATGCAAGATGCAAGTCTCTGTGGGGGCTATTATCTGTCTTAGCCATTGATCGAAAAGGAATGTGAGCTGAAAGAGTTGCACAAAGTATTTCGCTTAGTTTTCTATAGCTTGTTTTGGTGCATTATAGTATATTCCCGAGGGGCTGTCTAGAGGCTTCTCTCGCACGCATGCTCACATACACACTCCTTTACTGTTACAATAAAGAAGTTCAGACTGTGCCTTTGCTAAGACGCCACAAGCTGGATGTGCCCATTTGGTATCTTTGATTAAGCTGGGAGATGCCTGTATTAGAAGCTTTGCGCTCAGAACAGGAATCTATTTCTGCCGGTACCCCCAGCTAAAGAGCGGAAAAGATGTCTGATGAAAAGCTTTATGATTGGCATCCCAGAATTCCCTTTTCCGCTGCACAGTTATTTTCTGCTGTGCCTCCTATATGTTTGCAGCTTCAGTCACTGTGCAATCAAACATACTTGCAACCTGTAACCATTTATATGCAGCTGAATGGGTGATGACTCTGACATCAAATGAATAATTTCACATTGCAGTACACAGTGGAGCTAGTGCAACAAGCCCTCGTTTGTCTTTTGGAAGGCTAATATTATCTGTGCGAATGTATGAAACACATGTAAACAAGGCCCTGCTTTAAAATTGATGCACCCTCCTTCTTCTTTGTCTCCGGTAGTTCGAGACGGTTTCATAATAAATATAGTCGTGAAATCTAACAGCACTCCCCAGATTGCTGGTCTGTTTAAATGAAATTGTAATTAAGTGAAATGCTCAAACATCTCGGCGGTGTGTGAATAACATTAGTTTGATTTGGAGATGATATTCATTTGATCTTAATTGATTTCAATAATTGTTGTTTTTAATTGTTGCTGCGATAATGGGAATGCAGCAAGCCTGCAAAACAGTTTAATACATCTGTTCCCGTAAGCTGGAGAGTTTCAGAGGCCAATTTTGTTCTTTATTGTCTTTCAATTTTGAACTCAAATTACATAATTGAGTTTGCACAAAGCTGCAGTAATTCTGCTATTGATAACACTTTCTTGCTTGCTCTTGATCACAGTTTGATTTACCTGATTCTACTCACACGGCAGCGTATTTTCCATTTACCAGCTGTTGATGCCAATACAGAAAAACACAGAGTGACATGAGCCCCTAAGCCCCTGTATCAAGCAGCAATAATGAGTGTGGGTTAATCACATTAATGCACCTCTCATATCAGAAAGTGCCTCTCAATGGAATCATCTTCCTGACAGGCGATGCTTTGTCATTGCGAAGAGATTTGCAGTTGGCTGCAAAAAAAACGGGGGATTGAGTGAGAGTGGGAATGCATCAGCCCAGAGAGCCTGGTCAAATAACTAGAGACATCTGTTCTTGCCTCAGAGATGTTTCTGACAGTCGGCTGAATGAAGCAGGAGAGCCATCGAGTACACCGCTCCTTTGGAACAGAACACGTAACAAAGTAATTCAAGGCTGAATGAGCTCTTTCTTAATGCGTTTAAAGTGATTATGAGTGTTTTTATAGAGATTCAGTCAGACATCAGCTGTGTTTTTAATCTGCTTTCGCTTGGGAACTGATCCCGCTGATCTGCTATTGGATTATCGACTCTGGTGCTTATTTAGCTACTTTTTGAACTTTGTCATTTTCAGGTGTGCTGTTGTTTTGCTTGGTGTGTTCTGCAAAACCTGCGTTAAGACCTCAAATATTGTACTATATTGTTTATTGGAAATAAATACTGTTAATCACATTGTTGTTAGTTGGCTAGAGAAAAACGGAATGAGGAAAGAGGTGCGCTGATACATGCAATAAACTGCAGGCAGCGGTGAGTTCTTATTGGCTTCATTAATAATTTAAGATGGAGGTAATGTATAATATTGAAAATGAAATCTTCACAAATCTCTGCTGGACGCTTATATGAAATATAAGCATAATATTGCATCATCCAGTCTGCTGGCTCCTTCTGGATTTATTAAAAGCACCACAGAGCTGCCATCATCAAATGGATGAGCGTAAAGAACCTTACCTGTGTTTTTGTACAGTATGTTTTATGTTTGCACCTAATTACTGCTGTTTTCTAAAGCAGGCTGTAGTGTTTTAGATTTTTTTCCCCCCTACCATACGCGTTTCCATGGTTTTCAGTTCTTTTAAATTAAATATAAAAATCACCCCTCAGAGAGTTTTTATAAAGGTTATTATAACAGTGTATGCTTTTATTGTTGCCATATATGACAGTGTGGTAACAGCACACTGTGATTCTCATTCTGCTCTGAAATGACTGCTGCAAACACAAAGCTAAAATAGGCTTTCCGTTGTCTGCGGAATGTATCAAATCTTGCTTTGGACAAAACTACAAAACTACATGCAATAAACCTCTGACATGATTGGGAGAATCGGGTTGGGAATCTGTCCAAAGTTGTCCTTTCTCAGTTCTGTCACACAACAGGAAATAGTCTCTTTAAAACAAGGAAAGGAAACTCAATGCCCACTCGATGATGTGAATTCACTGGACAATTACCTGTGCAATTGCCACATGGGTGCAGTTGGACATCACACAGACTTTGTACTAGGGAGCTGACAGGCTAAAGACTTTTCAATTTCCAATCCAGCTGAGTAGTTCTCACATGTGTAAGAATGGCTATAAAGTCTTCCCGATGTTGCTCAACTGTCATGGAGATGGATCTGTTCGCTACTGAGATGGTTTTTTTTTAAAGGTGTGATTCCCAGTCACCACCACAGTGTTGTGTTGTTATTAGACTTCTGTGCTAGGCGTGGTTTAGCTATAGCAAACACTGTGTTCAAGCATAAAGTGACTCATAAGTATTCTTGGTACCATAGCATGTTACCCAAAGGAGTGATCAACTTTGCTGTTGTGTTACCTGATCTGGCTGTATTTATTTGTATAGCACATTGCATGTCTTGGACACGGGTGAGGAGAGGAGCAGAGGTGTCAACTGATCACCACCTAGTGGTGAATTTGATCAGATGGTGGGGAAGGTTGCTGGACAGACCTGGCATAAACAAACGAGTAGTGAGGGTGAACTGGGAACATCTGGTGGAGGCCCCGTCTGTAGGCTCTGTAACTTCCTCATCTAGAAGGATTTCTTTTTTATCCTCTATGCCCCCAACCTCCTGGAGGAGGTTGGGGGCATTGAGTTTGAATGGGCTGTGTTCGGGAACTCCATTGCTGAGGTGGCCAGCAGGAGCTGTGATTATATGGTTATTGGTGCCTGTTGTGGCAACAACCTGAGGACCCGCTGGTCAACACCCGTGGTGGAGGAGGCTTTTCAGGGTTGGTTGGCCTGGGGTTCTCCTGATGTAGCAGACAGTTATTGGAGGGCCAAAAGGGCTGCGGCCTTTGCAGTTGTGAAAGCAAAAAACCTTGGGTGTGGGAGGAGTTTGGGAAGGCCACTTTTGTAGAAGGCCCCAACAGTTCTGGGAAGCTGGCCAGGGACTCAGGAGGGGAAAACAGGGTTTGACTCAGGCTGCGTTCAGTTGGGGAGGAGAACTGCTGACTTGGCCTGGGGATATCATTGGGCAGTGGAAAGAGCACTTTGAGAAACTCCTACATCCTGCCAAATCATCCTGTGTGGGGAAGGCAGAGCCTGAAGACTCACAAGTTACACTGGCAGAGGTCGCTGGGGTAGCTGAATAAATCCGTGGTGGCAAGGCACCAGGTTTGAATGAGACGCACCCTGAAATACTACAGGCTCTGGACATTGTGGGGCTGTCTTGGTTGACACACCTCTTTAATGTCAATGTGGAGGTAAGAGATGTGGATGGATCTCAGACTAGATCCGCTGCTTCTGCATGTCAGAAGGAGCCAGTTGAAGTGGTTCGGGCATCTGCTTAAGATGCCTCCTGGGCGCCTCCCCTCCCTTTGGAGGTTTTCCGTGTGTGCCCAACTGGGAGGAGACCTTGGGGTAAACCCAGAACCCACTTGACCTGGGAATGTCTCAGGATCCTCCAGGGGTAACTAGAAAGTGTGGCTGGGGAGGATGTCTGGAATACCCTGCTTAGCCTGCTGCCGACAGATGGATGAGTTCCCAGTCACAAGTAATAGGGAGTACCTCTGTAGCTAATAGGACAGAAGGAGAAATAAAATGAGTGAAAATACTAGAGTGGAAAAACTAAAAATCTAAATGAGTAAAATATGCTTGTATTGAGAAAAAGAACACGTAAACTGGATTATCTTTAGTGTATTTATTGTCACAAAAACCACTGCACTAACACCTATAATAAGTTAAATGCACAAACTTTACCTCATTCTTATTTGAGTAGAGAGGTTTAACCTCAAGTCAAAAAAACTGAAGCATCAGCTAGAGGAAAACCTAAAAAATCAATTATTACACTGCATCCTGAGGGGGATGTAATTATTGATTCCTGCACTTTTTGTGCTAAACCATCTTACAGAAATTAAGATACTGCATATGAAAAACTGGACCTGGTGCTAGAGGTGAAGCCAGGTGGTTGCCAAAGCCAGCAGGTTTCATCATTTGGGATGTGCGTCTAAAATGTTACTACCTTTACGTATAGTAGGGTTAAATACCATCCACTTTAAAATCATTTTAAAAGTACAGGAGTATTATTGAGAGGTGGTTTTGATAGAGAGGTATTTCAGTGCATCTAAATGTTGCTTACAGGTATGTGAGACTAAAAACTCGTTTAAAGCTTACTCCAGTCAGGTGCTGGTGATCTGTCAGTGGTAATACTTAACCCCTACCAGTGTTTGGGATGAAAAGCACAGCGGCAAACATTTTTTTTTCTCGAGCCATCCTGCTGTGTTAATACCACTATGCTGCTGGCATGTCACCATGCTTATCAGCCAGCGTGGGTTTGTTGGTGCTGCACAGGGACACTTGAGAAAGACTGTCAAACAATAAATACAAGACAGTTGCCACAGCACCCGGGTCTGACAATTAGCAGGAGTGCTGTTCCATCTTTGAATATTGTCAACCTCCTAACCTCGCCTCAGTAATGCCTCACTAACTTCTGCTGCTCTCTCTGCACTTACTTTCCCTGTTCACTTTTGCAGCTATAGTTCTATGAGGGTTTTAATCTTCTGTTGAAATATTGTGGAAAGATCTCAAACATTGTATAACGTCATCTTTCAAGTGTGCCAAAACTGCATTAAAATCTAATCAGCAGGAAGCGGGATGTGTCTATTTTTCCTTCAATTTAGTTTATTTCTTTGTAACCAGTTCATGCATTTTGTATCTATTTGTCTTTTTTCACTATATCATACAAGGCATTTTGTTGACATGCAGCTTGTTTGTCCTCTGTGACTCTCATCAACCATCTCCCATATGTGCCCAAGGCAGCTGTCAAGCTTGTAGTGAAGTGCTCCTGTCTTACCTCACACAAGCACCCATGCAGAGAGAGAGAGAGAGAGAGAGAGAGAGAGAATTATGATCACAATAATGTATATTAATTTTGGAGATGCAATTGCAATTTTCTTTTTTTCTTCAATGTGACCTGCTAATACCGAGGTTTGCAGATTCCATGTTATTTTCTAAGAACTATAATTCACAGCATTAAAAAACTCAAAATCTTTCCAATGCTAACTATTATATTCATAATAACATAAATTATTAGATTTCACAGTTTTCTTTGCTGTACAGCTGTCTTTACCTGGCACATTTTTTTTACCTTATCAACAAAAGCAGGTGCAGCAGATTTATATAACAAAACAAATGCCAGTTAATTTCACCATTTTTTTTAGCATGTTTATAAATTCATCAGATGACAGGACATTGACCTTTTAACTGCTTTGATCCTTTGCTCATACCGAGGCTGCTAACTTGTGGGTAGCTGTGAGCGCTGGCTAGCTTTAGCTTTAGCCACTTTGCCTTTGCTAGCTTCTTTAAATGTCCTTGCTCAGCTGTGTGAAGGTGATTTAAGTGCCTGATTAGCTTTGTTGTTACAAATGTTTTTGTGGTGGTTCCCACTATAGTTTAATCTAGCAAACAATGCCACTCACTCACAGTGAGCAGCGTCCACACTAACAGCATGTTAGCGTGGGGCTGTGACTATTTGCCTGCGCCGCTGTGTGGATATTGCACATGTGTAAAACGAAGGCTCTTAATTGGACACATGGGCGACTGACCGGCCAGTCACCGGTCCCTGGCCAGCTGATGGGTGCATCTCAAATTTCCATAAAATTCACTCAAAGACTAAACACTACTTTGCTAATCCCAGTCTTACTTTAACCTTCAACCCAAAATTTTATGATTCATACAGTAGGGACTTGCTTTTTGTCTCCTATAAAAAGTTGAAAACCTACAATGTGATTGTGCTGACAAATTTATATCACACATACACAAAAAGCACAAACACTGAATGTGTCCCCAAATTCATATTTCCCCCCCAAAAAGACTTCCCTTAACTCAATACATGCATCAACCAGGAAATCTGGCAGCCTGATAGAGAGAAGAAATCGATTACATTTTGGTGGACGTGAGGGGTTTTCCAACGTAAAATGATTAATAAATGAAAAGCAGTTCTTTGAAACAAGTAATGTAAAACTTGTCTACAGTGACGGTGCTTGCTCTAGTTTTTATATCTCTCATGCATTTAAGGGCTCTGCCATATCTTTTTGAAAGACATGAAAAAAATTACACGAGGTAAATTAATGTCTCTAATAACAAGCAGATTTGCCAAATGTGTTTTTTTCTGCATCCAAACCAACTGGTAGTTTTGTTTTTGGCAATGTAAGATATCAAGAGCAATATCAGTGCAGTATTGCACCATTTTCCTAATAATGTTACTGCAAAGCAGAGCTGCCAAATCCCATAGCATCCTATGAGAGCCGACTCTCTTATGTCTAAGAGTGTGTTTGTGGGGGTGGAGGAGTGGGAGTTGGGCGGGGGGGAGTTGGGAGGAGGTGATATGCGACTACAACACAAACAAGCGTAAAGTTGCTCCCACCCCTACTCAAAGTCCTCAATAATTCAGTTATACCAGTGCGGGATACTCCACTGTGCGTGTGCGTGTGCATGTGTAAGTGCGCGGTATCTTGTAGTATTAGTGTAAAGCTGTAGGATACAGTGAAAAGGCATAGCATGACTCCTGGTCCCCAGCCCTCTCATTATTCCCACTTTAATCAAATTGGTGCTGCTCTTGTCACACTCTCCACTAGCACCTGCAACAATCTCAACACTAACAGGACTCTTGATTAGATGGTTTAGAGCTGGAACTGTGTGTTTTGAAATCAATGATGAAGAGTGTTTCATGGTGATTGCCATGCAGATGTGAAATGTAGTGTGTGCAGAAATCTTCGTGGCCAGGCTTGTATCGACAGATGTAAGGGTGGATGAAGTGGCCGGTGAACTGTAATTCCTAGCTGATTTCAGCACATTGCAAACAACCACCTTTTAAATTTTTTTTTTTTTTAAGCTTAGGATTAATCTCTTAACTAACAAACACGCACCTGTATAATAGGTATAATGTCAAAATAACTTCTTGTAATGAAGTTGTTTTGACCCTGCTGCATTGTGGAAAAAAAAGAAAAGAAATCAGAGCTACTATGGTTATATATTGTGTGTAATACAGAGGGAGCAGAGAGTGGTGGACAAGGGTCATAGTGGCAGTGTTTAATGAGTATGTTTGGTAGAGAGAGGGGCAGGAAATAGAGAGAGGATTCCTCCCACTCAGATCTATACTATGTGAAAAAAAAACCTAAAACAAAACATTATTGGACGTTGCATCTTCCGCACTATAGAACTGTGCATCTAATTGCATTGTCTACAGTAGCTTACAGTAACATCGGTCATAAAGCCATAAAGCATACAAATAGCATTTGGGTGTTTACAGTATGTACAGTTTCCTCTGGGATATTTTTTATCTTTGCTGGGTTCTGGGGGATTTCACTTCCTCCGTGCCTTCGGTCTCTGTTCCAATTAAAGACTGTTGTCTTCTTAAACGCCTGTTAGCGCTCATACGGCGATATAATGACTCATTCTAATCCTGGCCCCATAAATATGTATTTATTGTGGGTTATAAAAATCATGTTATGTATTTGTTGTGTGTTGTGGGCTCTAATAGAACAACTTATTTGCAATTGGGGTTGGGCTTCGCTGCTGACCGAGTAGACGAGGAGTAATGGGCACTGAAAATATTTTTTGCTTTGACCTGCATCCTATTCGGCCTCATTACCCATTGTTCCTTCTGAACTCTTTTCTCTGCTCCTGTCTCCCCATCACTATGGCCATGAGCCTTATTTACTACATGAAACTGAAAGCCGTCATTCATTACTCTGTTTCCAAATGGACTGTCTATACAAATTGTCTATTTATACAGTAAATGCACAGATACTTGGCAGACAGCACTATTACCTAATAGTATCATAAAATGGTATAAAATAGCGTTATCATTTTGTCTCCCAGCACCCAGAGAAGCCTGTGTTATAGGATGATACCATGAGTTTAAAAAAAATCCAGAAAGGGTGTTTTTTGTAATGTGATATTGCTAAAATTATTATTATTATTATTATTTTCTGAGTACATCAGTCACATCCTGTCAATGTGAAAGTAAATTTGGGGAAACAACGTAACGGTTTGGATGTGACCGTGGCGTGGATCGTCTTTTGGATGAGCATCGTCTCTGTCAGTGTCAGCAGATTAGAGGGGATGGCTGGTGAGGAGTCACTCATTGGTCTGAGAGACTTGTTTATTTTACCAGAGGCACAGCAGCCATACGGCCGCTGACTGACCCGTCGCGTGAAGGACGTTATCTTTATGCAACAATGATTGCTACATGCAGTTGTCTCTGCAGCCCCTTCAGCTGCGCTCAGTGATTGCACATTTAGCCCGCGTGTCACTTCCCACCTTCCTATTATACAGATGTGCATTATCCTCAAAATGGGGTTTTATCACTGCAAGATAGGGGCTCAGGTCACCTCTAGACCGCTCACAGGTAATGGGCCTTGGCATCTGAATTAGTCTGCTCTTTCATAGGGCGATTAGCAAGTAGCTTATGATTCTGGGGAGATGTTGATAGGCTGACATAAACAGGCAGGGGCGATGAGCCGGTCAGTTGCTCTCTCTGTGGCTCATGATGGGAGGCTTGCCAGTAATATGGTTCATCATGAAGTGGTCACGGTATGGTTTTGCAGCTGACAGTGGGTGGGATGGAGGGGGTGACGGGGGACAGTGCGATTATGTGTTTACACTGGTGATTTAGCCACTCTGAGTATATAATTTTCATTAGCCAGTACTGCAGTCTGAGCAGAGAGCCGAGCTGATGCCCCCGTAAACTTTATGAATAGCAGAGCTTTAAATTTTATACCAAAATCCTTTTCCTGTCTCTGTATCTTGGCTGTGTGACTGGCTGGCCCAGCTGTTACGCTTATCCTTCCCCCAGCTCTTTTATTATTCCTTGGCTGTGTGATTCGCTGTGTGCTTGTGGCGGCAGGGGAACGGCTGGCTTTGTAGAATCTTAATAGCGGTGAGCTAGTGCCAAGCTTTCCATTCGCCGCTCGCTGCAGGCGTGTGACTGAATGCCAATGAGACATTAGGGTTGAAACAGGATGGATCAGGCCAGGCCATGGCAGGCAGTATGTGAGTGGCTGTAGAGCCCTTTACCAGGTGAAGTGCGCACGTGTCGGCTCCCAGAGGGTTCACAGCAAGAGGCGCCCTGTGTCTTAGGGTTATCTCAACGCACCTAATCATCAGAATACACCGTATCTTGTGCTTCTCTGTCAAGAGTGAGATAATCTAAGTGCATTCTGTTTGTCTTTGACTCTGTGTTGCTTCCTCTGTAACATACTGCCCTCGAAAGTGAAGATGTTAGATTAGACCTGTTAGATTCTGATTCAGTAATTATACAGAGATAAATTACGTTAAAGCTGGGGACCACTGACTTCTCTTCTCTTCTCTTCTCTTCTCTTCTCTTCTCTTCTCTTCTCAGACTTGGGTAATAAATATGACCATAATTTACCAAAGAATGCAATCATTTGTAAGACTGTTATTTAAGCTTGTCCTTGTGACACCACTGTTTGTACTGCAGCCTCTGTTTGGATATAATCTCCTCACAATTGCTTATCAACACAAATTATTTATTGTTACCTCTGTATAATTTTAAGACTCTGAATACAAAGTGCATCACTGAAGTTTGTGTTATAAAACTGCAGCGACGGTGCAAAATACCATTTTCTTGCCCAGCCTCACTGTTTGCTTTATAATTGATGTATAGTTCAAGATTTATTTCGTGTCCCTCCTGTGTTCACTCTGATCACGTAAGTAACCATTTGTTAACGAGATGGTTGTTGTTGCTGAATGCTCAACCAGCAATCTGAATGGAAAGAACAAACTCGTGGTTTTCCAAAGGATTTTGATCCTATTTTTCAAGTTGCACCTCTGTTACCTAATCAAAGCAAAGATGGCAGCTTGCCAGCCACCTGGATTACACCAGCAAAGGCAGGGATGACTGAAGCACACACATGCAGGTGTGCATGCGTATGTGCGTGCACATTAATAGATGTCTGTGTTCTCTCAAAGTCTTGAAAAGCGGAAACGCAGGCTGTCAACAGCAACACCGGACCTGTTAATGTACTACAAATGGAGATTTGCATTGTTTCGGTCTTTTTGTGCACGCACACACACACACCGTTGGCACATTAATTTGTCTCTTTCGCAGCATGCACGTGGTGCTCCACATGACGCAGATGTTGTTAACAGTAGGGTGGAATGATGGGTGGATGCAGAAGGCCCAGTTACCCAGTCACTGCCTAATCTGATTACAGAGAGCTTCACACGGTCATCCTGACTGACTGATGAAGGGCATTAGAGGAAGGACAGATGGATGAGCCGCGGTTGTTAACAGCTGTGGTTAAGTCTATTGTGTAATGTACAGTTTTGGTATTGGTAAGAGGAAGGGAGGTGCTCATATTCCTATGATGGAATGGTCAACGCGACCGTGTGACGTTGCAGTTTTTAAGCATTCGAGATGAAGAATTCACGTATTGTAAAAGCTTGATTTAATACATCAGCCCTTAATGATTTACATTTTCCATAAATCACCCATCATCTGTTGCAGTGCGGCTTCGGCTGGTGGTGTTTATAATGCCGCTTCCCTCACTGTATGCAAAGTAGAAGTAGGACGACAAGGGTGTTTGTGCCAGATTGTATATAGGACATATTTCACAGTTGATTAATTAACTCAACAAAATCAAGGAGCAGAGTGGCTTGTGGTGATTATCATCAAGTTTGTTGTGTTTTTCAGCCTCTCCAACCAACCGCTGTCACACACGTGACTTCACCGCAGCTTGTAAGAGTAATAGGTGGAGACGAATGGCTGCAGCTGCTGGTGGAGGAGCTCCCTGTCAGATTTGCAGGGAAACAAAGAAAAATCGCGCTGATGGAAGAAAGTGTTGCTTTTCTGTGAAATTTGGTCGTGAATGTAAAGAAAATTTGGAGGCTTTAAGTTGTCGACTGATGAGGATTTTCTTTTGAAAACCTTTCACAAGGTGCAAATAATTTAAAAACACATATATTACTGAACAAATCAAAACCTCAGATACTAATCTGGGAGCTTTATTGTGTATTGTAAACTATATATCCAGCAACACAGTGAGGACAAGGGGATGTTTACCACTGCCTTGCATCACCTCTTATTCGAGCGCTCTCTGAGCATTCGGAACAGAGTACAATACCTGTACTTTTAAATATTATAATATATAAAATGCAGCACAGCATAAATGAGAGCGATATTTAGTGGTGTGATAAAACGGGATTAAAAGCACAATCATGTAGCGCTACATTAGGCGTGACAGTTGTTAAGAATGGTGAAAGCTTTCTTGATGTGTTTAAGGATTAAACGCAGTCGGCGACAGTGACCGTCCACATCTAATTTAGACTCATTTAAATATGAAGCATGCTTTCATAAAGTGGCTGTTTTTAAATTAAATATATAAAATTATTTTAAATCCAAGCTTCCACAATGCCTAGGGATGCAGACCAACCTTAGTATGCAAATCATACTGAGGAAACTGCCCAGTTTTTGTTTTTTTTTTTCAAAGAAAAAGAGTGAAAATCCTATTTCAAAGCATAAAATAAACATCTGAAATCCAAAGGATCTGAGCTGTTGCAAACTAAGCTTCATAATTAAGTAAAACAGGTCTAAAAAATTCTGGAGTATTTATTTATTTCTTTATTTCTGGTTTTAGAGTCAACATGAAAGCAAATAACATAAAAGTTTGTTTCTCAGGTAAAACACTAAAGTAAGCCTTTGAAATCGTTTTATTGGTGTGGATAAAAAGAGCGCATCATCAATTAAAATCTCATTTGACATCACGGCCGCTGCCGCGGCTCCATTTCGCGCGCTTACTGTATGTGAGACTCTGAGGATTTGTTTCTTGCAGTGGGATGCGTCAACCTCTTTGATTCACCTGCGTTTGAAACAAACTTCAGATCATATAGCTGCATTTGCACTAAATATAACACGTCAGTTCTGTATATAGCGTGCATTAAGCGCGAGTGCAGACATCACCACCCTGGAAATTAAAACATATCTCTGTGGTCATAAAAGCAGGCGCTGCTGACAGGCTTTTAGACCGTCTGTGTAGCAAATTGTCCAATAAAATGTAAAAAATTGACTATTCTCCTCTGTTAACTTTTTTTTCCTTTGTTCAAGGACTTGCTGTTCTCGGCTCTGTTGCACTCAGACCAGAGTCTGCAATTGTGTGCACTATGCCAGTGATTCATCACAAATTGTGGTTATCCCTCTGAAATGTTGATACAGATCCGCTGGTTCCTCCTGTGTTTCTTCTCTCCATTTCTGACCTCATCATCAAGTCCGGGCCTGTTGTGTTGCAGACACATTTAGTGAGTAGTTCGATTTCTCACATAACAGCTGTTTCTGTTGGGGGAGCTGAACTCCACTGAAGCCAACAAAGCACCTTATTGTATAAACTAACACAGCATCAGGTGACAGAAAGCTACACATTTACGGGGCTGCAATAAACAATCATTGTGTTGATCGCCAGATTATTCTCCTGCTTATTCAGCTGGGGTCAGGCAGGGCCGGAGGTTATCACGGCTGACATTGGTCAAGAGATTGGATACACAGTCACATACGCGGCTGCCTAACATGCATTTTTATTGGACTCTGGGAGGGAAGCAACAAGAGCTAACCCGCCACAGTGCTGCCCTTTTGTGTTCAACCATCAATGAAAGGGTCTGTGTGATGTTAAAAATATTAAAAATAGATTTACTTCCAAAGATCTAAGGTAGCATCATTACTGTACATCAAATATGGTGCTGGTTCAGGAATGCTGCAAAATAACGGTCCTGGCAGATCAGCTGATCTCAATGCCACCCGCGTCAGCCGCTAGCTCGGCTGATTTACCTTTGAGCGTCCAATCAGAAACGCTTACACAGTTGTTGAACATTTTGAGCCACTTTGAAACCCATGTCCACTCCAGCTCCACCTTTCATGTTGTGTCTCGCTTAATCACTGTCATATCTGCTGCGAATTTGCTGCTGCTCTCCGGGCATCTGGCAGAGAGCACACCGAAAGGTGGGAAGGTCCCAGAGCAGATCCATACCACCAAATATACACAACTACACACGGAAATCATCTTTTTCCGACTATAATGATCCTGACAAACATTCAGTTCAAGTATTAAATGCATTCTTTTTACTGCTTGCTTTAAAACTACAGAACTGTTGCAGATTAAATTGACTTGCAGTAATTGTGTAATTGTTTCAGCACTACGCAGTTGTTTGTATTTCCCTATGCATTACTGTAGACCTCAAAAAAAAAAAAAGAGCCTTAAAAAAATCAAATCTCTACATCCATTATTTTTGGAGACTAAACTTTGTGCAGCCTAGTTATTTACTACCTCAGAAATTGTTAGTTTTCATACTGGGGGATGGGTCTGTGCTTTGGCGCTTCAGGCCAGATGATGCAGTGTGGCATTATGATCTCTCCTCTGATTCATAACAGACTGAGCCAGTTTGTGTTTTGACATGGCTGACTCTGACCCCGAGCCCCAGTCTGTCTGGATGGGTGTTTTTATACCTGGCTGAGCAGCCCTGCCATTGGCATTCACCCACACATGAATGTGCCTACAAACAAATCCAAAAAGACACATTCACATAGGCACACACAAATGCGTTCACATGCACACGCAAAACTTTTAGGTCGGATGTGATGAAGATGGAAGTCGGCAAAAGGCAGTCCGGCTGTCCATCAAGCTGAGGTTTATTTTCACGTAAGTTGTGTCGTGTGATGGGTAATATTTACTTTGAAATGAGAACCAAAGCCTGACATGAGCCATATTAATTTTATTATGGCAAGTGTGTGATTGTGGCTGTCTGCAGGCTGACATTTGAACAGTTAATAAAACAGAAAAGGCTTCTCAACGTCGAGGCCAGCGGAGGCAGTGCTTCTAAGTTAATTTAAAATATGAATGATGAAAATGGCATTTTTAGCTCTCTCCGATATTGTGAAAAGAGTGTTCAGACCCCTCCTTTCCTTGTTTGGTTCTGTCATATTCAATAATGCATAGAATCGCTTATGAGGATACATTTTTGGGCATTATTAAATTAAGGGAAATCGAATCTTGCATGCAAGTGAATCGCAAATTACAGACTCCCCTCTATTTTACACTTCATGTGATATCCAATTAATAAAAAAAGAATGAGTTGGAAAGCTTGTATTGTTTCGCTCTTCCTCAAAAACATGGAGGATCCCGCTGCCTGATGTCTGACAGCTCTCGTGAATGCATTTAAAATTAAAGCATTGTTATCTGTCTCAACAAGTTAATTGTAAAAAAAAAATAATAATCTCCAACTCATTTATAGGGACAGTTCACCCCAATCATTCCTCTGGACTGTAATAATCCTTATCCATTCAGACACTTTTGGTTTCCCGGTTCTGATATCATTTGAGATCCCACCTCTAGAGATCTCTGTGTTCCCCCGAATATGATGGAACCAGTTGGCACTTGTCTTGTGGTGTTCAAATTGCCAATGAAATACATTTTAAAAACTATCTACATCTGTCAGCTGAAGGAAGCCAGCTGCTAGATAACATTACGGCTATGCCGAGATGGGATGTTAATGTTCCTATATTGTCTCGCTGTCACTAACTTGAGCCTCTCGTCATGGTTAGATTGATGCTTTTGTTGGATGCGGCTGGCGATAAGAGATAATAGTTCCTCCATGAAACTGTGGATTTTTTTTATTTTATTTTTGGATTAAACAGGTAACGATTTCTGAAAAGAGATGTTGTTGCTTTTGGCACTTTGAGTACCACAAGACAGGGCAGACATTTCTACAGTGGATATCTCCAAATCGGGACTACTCACACCACCATAATTTCCTTGGTTAAATTATACAAGAGGCCAGAAGAAAAATATTTATTTTGGGGATGAACTGTGCCTTTTGATTTGTGCAAGTCATTTATAACTATGTCAGGAGATGCAAATGTCCATCATAAATTGCATATCCATGTCAAAAAGTAGAGATGCATTTAAGGACCACAAATCTGTTGCAAAAAACAACCTAAAAAAAGACCTAAACACTTTACTCTGGAGAGTTTTGTGAAAAGAAATAACAAATATCCAATTTTCATATTGATAAAAATCCCATTTGGTTTGAGCACTGCAGACTTATATCTCTATATTTGTGAGTCAGATGCCCTGGGAAGACCTCAGCAGTTTGAATTTTTTAGATTGTATTAACAGTAAAAGGATGCAAGATTGAAAGAACAATACGACCCAGGAAAAGAGTCCATTTGGCAAGCTATTTCACACAATGTCCCAGGCTCACAGCCGCATACCAAAGCAATTTTGTTTCTCTGGAACACAAACAAAATTGATCTGTGTAAATAGACTGGATTACTGTTGCACTGGAGGGGCCTAACAGAGGAACACAGACAAATATATCCACTTATCCTTCTGTCCATCCATCTATCCATCTGTCCATTCAGCCATCCAATGAGACATAGTTTTTTTTCTGTCAGAGATGTTGCTCACTGTGACAGGCTTATTGACAGGCCAAGGAGGAGCTCAGGATTATGGGAGTAGAGGACATCATGAGTGCTTGTCAGACTGATGTGGAGGGTAAGGCTTACATGCTGTCAACAGGCTGAACACACCTCAGTGGCATGTGTGGAATTCATGCAGTTGCACTTTGACAGAGAGAGAGAGAGAGAGAGAGAGAGAGCTTTTTGATGAAAACCAGTTGAACCAGTAGCACCTTGAGACATGCACTGTTGCAGTTGGATTTTGGTGTTTATTTATCTGTCTGGAAGAAGGATAGATGCACGTAAGCTGATTTAATTGCTTAACTGACCTTTAAAAAGGGAAAGAAAGAAGCTATTTAATAACTTCATGGTCTGGCTGGTAAGCTACTGGGAAAAATAACAGTTCTGTATATAAAGCACTTGTTGTGTGTTCATTTCACTTCATCAGTAAAGCTTAGCTTCAAATGGCAGCGCAAGTTCACAGCGGGACAGGTTTGGATATTAAACATGAACTTTGCATTGTACATTTAGGGAGTGGGGTTTTATACTTTTATAGTTAGTACTGAAATTAAATTATTGGCACTCTCACCGGTCATTAAATACGGCTGTAAATCACGTTAAATTGGGCGGTTAGCACTGTCACCGCAAGGAGGTCCTGGTCGAATGCAGGTGGGGGCTTTCTGTGTGGAGTTTGCATGTTCTTGGTACTTTGGCTTCCTCCCACAGTCCGAAGACATACATGTTAGGTTAACTGGTGCCTCTAAATTAGTCATAGGTGTGAATGCAAGCACGAATGGTTGTCTGTCTACATGTATTAGCCGTGCGACAGACTGGTGACCTGTCCAGGGTGTACCCCGCCTCTTGCGCAATGACAGCTGGGATAGACTTTTATTCACTTTTTTTTATTACTACAACATGAATGAGTAATCACATTACTTTTTGCTCTCCTCTCAAGAACATGAACTGCAACTTGTCAGCCCGTTTAGCTTCAAGCGCTCAGGACCAACTCAGCCTTGGATTATCTGCCAATTCAAAGATACTGAGAGGAGAACGCTGACTGATTGTGTCTTCATTTGTGTTACTACTTATAACTGTTAAGGAAACACCTTAATAAATGGACAAGATGGAAAGGCAGGCGTGGGTAAAGTGACTGGATTTGTTTGGCTGTGTGAATTCCACAGCGTGTCTGAACCACAGATGTGCAGATGAACAGGCTTCCACCACAAGGCCCTACCTGTCTCTGTGCACAGACGGGTGTGAATCATCCTCCTTTGTAAAACCAGTGATTACAGCATTGGCATTCAGATCCACCCAGCCGCACCGGTCGCGTTTCCAACTTTCATTCGAGTACTCACGCGGACTCCTCCTGCGAATCCCTCACCAGTCATCTTCCACTTCAACACAAACTTGTCAAAGCACATATATAACAAAGCGTCTGAAACCAACATGATTTTGATATATTTGCATGCAGGAGGATTCGGCAGGCTGTGAGTTCTTAAAGCTAATTTTGCAGCCATATTGTGGTAGTGGATTCATTCCGTGAGGCTTCCAGTTTATGCCTAGAAAGCAATTGTAGCTGTGATAGAGCTGGATTTCATTTTCCAGCAACAAACAATGCCCTCTTATCACTCCTTTCACTTTGATGCCTATTATAATAGCTTTATAGAGACACAGGAAAAATCCAAGCAGCCTCTTACCCCTACCTGCATTCAGTTTACCTAAGCTCAGAACTAAAACGCTAGCCCCACCCTGCAACGCTCTACAATGCACTACATTTTAAAAATGTTGTTTTATTAGAGATAAAAGAGGGGAAAAAAACCTCTGATGACATAGAGGGACTATACCAAACTTGTAAATACTGAAGATGGCATTTTTGAAAAACAGGCATTCAGCATTTCCATATTTCCAGTATCAAAACCTCTGAGAGATTACAGTAGGAATGTAGGGCACATCAATTTAAAGGCACTTTTGTGGGAAGATTCACATATTTTTTTGCACACACTTTGTTTTTTTCAGGTTTCTGGAAAGTTGAAGAATGCATCCCATATTCAAGAGATTTTTTTATAATGGAAATGGACAGGCCACCCAGTGCTACCTGACATACAGTGCTGTACAAAGGTCTT
Organism: Cichlasoma orientale; assembly: GCA_034780415.1. Taxonomy (NCBI): domain Eukaryota; kingdom Metazoa; phylum Chordata; class Actinopteri; order Cichliformes; family Cichlidae; genus Cichlasoma; species Cichlasoma orientale. The sequence continues at coordinate 36,535 of JAVDPK010002197.1, forward strand.
GAGCCTCCCCTCATTTCTTTATATTTTACTTCCAAGGAGTCAAGCTTTTTTTTTTTTTTTTTTGTAATTTTTAAAGTGGTCTTGAGCAACTAAACACTTAAGCTGCTTAACACTGACCTATGAATCATTCAAGCATAAAAAAGGCACTTAACTCAAGGGATGAACTGGTGTTGCGTCCACATATAGCAGATAACTTAGCAATAAACCAATTTTAAATGGTATCTTTAAGCACTTTGTTACTAGCAGCCAGTCACCAACACACATCATTTGTTCCCGTTTCTTTAGCTGAATCCGGAGGAAATGCCGAAGATAACTCCGTTTGACAGGCATAAAATGGTATTCTTGCACCATCAAGGTGATTCCCAAATAGCTATTTGCCCAACACCTGGCAAGTGGAGGACGAGAAAAGAAGTGGCAGGCCTTAAAAATTATCTACAGCAGATGAACCGTAGACCTGCAGCAAAGACACGTCTGGCTCTTTGGTTGATCCATCGACTGAGCGCTGAAACCTCATCAGAAATGGTCTCAGTGTAAGCGCGGGTGTCAAGAAGACTTTCTTAATGAAGGGAAACAGGGAGAAAAGGTTGAGGTGTGCCAAATTACACAAGAGCTGGACTGAAAATCAGTGGCAACAGGTCTTATGAAGAAAATTTTGGTTCAAATTGTTAATGTGTATAGAGGAGATCAGAAGAGAGTACAACAGTGAGTGTGAAGACAGCCAGTAAAACACAGTCGTTTGGATTTTGCCAAGACAAAGTTCGGGGTGTGGCTGCTTGACAGACATAGTGACACCGGCTGCAGTAGCTGATACCTGCCTGCCAGGCCTCACTGAGCTGGATCTCTTGATCGTATTTGTGGTGCTAGTGCCTCGCCAAACATTTTTAATGGAATTACCTGACAAATAACCATCCAAGAAGCTCATGTTTTTTTAGTTTTTGTGAGTGAAATTCTGGTATTATATTAGTTCATTAGTCCCGTGTGATGCACCCATGTAATTTATGAGTGCAGCTTACTGCCTAAGCCTTCTAGCATTAGCTGATAACTTAGCATGGTAACTTCTGGCTCCAAAAATAAATTAATAAATAAATAAATAATAATCTTGCAGCTAACACAGAGCCTTCAAAAAGGGTGACGTCATGTTATTGTAGCTAATTACTTTTTGTTTATTTATAGGAAAACCTCACATGGCACCTTTTAAATCAGATAACTGCCAAACAGATTTAAGGCACTTTACTCATTCTAATGTTACCTAATTATGCACAGGGCAGCTTAACATGCAGGAGTGCACCTTTTAGTAAAATGTCATTTATTTCTAATCCATTCTTCTGGATGAATGATTAAATTAAACTAGATGTGTTTTTAAGAGTGAACTTGTGTAGGAGATTTTATTTGTAGAGCTATAATGCAAATACATTTATGCCTGACACGGGTCATTTTTAAATATCCCTATAAAATGTCTTGAAATGTCAGGTTCAGGACTCTGAAATTATTATTCATATTTCAATAGAACGTGTTGTTGATAGAACCTAAACACTTGCCAAATGTGGACTTGGCAGCCGCTCTCACATCAGACCTCTTCATATACGAAACACTTTGTTTATAAGTCTTGGCAGTTTCATCAGCAGGGTCAAAGAAACCAAGTAAATGTTAAAATTTACATGGTTAGCCCAGACATATTACCTTGCGTAATATGTCTGGGCTAACAAAAACACGGCCCATCTTACTGACATAAAATGAGTCCTCATGCAGGTTTTTACTTGTGCTTGCATCACCCCCTGAGAGGGGTAGCTGTGGTTGAAATGGCGGGCCCCTGGCTAGCCACTGCCATCCTTATGCATCAATTTGCAAGCAAGAGCTCCTCCCCTTTTATCTGGGCGTTTTTATTCCTGAGCATTTCTATTATTGGGCTCTCCTGCATTCATCTGTCAGTGGATGCTCCGTGATACGAGGTGGCAGGCCACAGAGGCACTGAAGCATTTCCGCTCCAAGTGCCCTCTCTCTCTATTTTCCCTCTTCCTTTCTCTTCTCTGCGATCATCCTTTTTTTTTTTTATTTGGCTCTGTTCTTCTCTTTTGCCCATCTGGCCCTTCCGTAGACAAATGCATGCAGACACACACATATTATACACACATTAATAGTGGTCTAAGTTGCACATGCATGAGAACGCATGCACACACATGCTGTTGTGTTTTCATTACTTCAGAGGACATTGCATTTACTGAGATTTTCATTTTCTGAATGCTTACTTCAACCACACACATCGAACTACTTGGCGAACCCTAAATATTCCTCTCACTCTGACCTCAACCTTAATCCAAGTCTTCAAAGTATTTTTTTTTCTGAATTACTTTCCATTTTTTTATATTTGCATTATGAGAAAAAATGTTCATAATGCGACTCTATGTATAAACAGGTTTATGTCCCCACAGCATAAGAAACACACACACACACACACACACACACACACACACACACACACACACACACACACACACACACACACA
>JAVDPK010002197.1:40434-73119 GCA_034780415.1 Cichlasoma orientale
GAGAGAATGCATTTACATTTCCTGCACTCCTACACACTCAAAGTACACAACAAAATGTATTTAAGGGCTAAAAAAGTTGATTTTTCATGATACATCTCCTTTAATGGGGAAAAAAAAAAGGTGATATTAGGAGATGTTTTTGTTTTATTTTATCTTTTGCTGTTGTTGAGCTGATGGTTCAACCCGCACGGTCCACAAAACTGTCCCCCATCTCCAGACCGTCTTATACATCTCCTCACCTGATGAATACAGCTGTACAGTTATCAGTAGCCTGGGTCTATGTAGTGCCTGCACTGGATAAAGAAATGGGGAGAGACCAATCCCCTTTGAAAGCACTGTCATCTACATTCAATCACAAAGGCGAGCTGGAGGGGGTCTAATCAAGGTTTGAGCTGGGCTGGAGGGAACCTTAATAACGACTGAGGTCAGTGCTCCGTGCCTGTAGTTGATGCTGGCACTAGGACAGGCCTCCTTCAGTACAGTGACCAGGCAGAATGTCTTCCACAGCACAGGGACCTCCTCTAGCTGTAAGCTGAGGTTAAAGGAGGTGCTGGACACACAGCATTAAGGCGTGTGCTTTTAGCACCCTCAGGCCGATACCTTTTGGGCCATCTGTCCTTGCCAGGTGGAGTACCTTACCGTGTGTGTTCAGCAGAGATGGTCAGCAGATTGGAGACGTCTGTTGCCATGTGGTTACTGATCTGAATGTGAGGCTCCATACTGAGTCTCACATTCAACTCCTTGCCTTGTCTCAATGTTTGTATCCACTGTCTGAGCGTTGTTGCATCCCTCTTCATAACTGAGTGAAATGAAGGAGGACTTCTAATGGGAGCACTATACTAGTGTTGTACTAACAATTTTCCACTGCACCCAAGTGGATACAACATCAGTTATTTCATGTTTAATGAATCTGGATTTTGTCAGCATGCAGCTAGATCCAGACTAAAGAATATTTCAAATATGGGATTTCTTCTCTTATCTTAAACTCAAGCTGACTATTTGAACCAGTGACTCGATCAACATCCAGATGCACTGATTTCTGGCTTTGCTAAATTTAACGCCACCTAGTCAGATGAAAGTAATGGATTGGGGGTGCCTATTTCTAAGTTTGTTTTTTTGTTTGTTTTTCAGCTAAAATGTGATACAATCTGAGTCCTGTGGCAGAAAACTGTTTCCCAAACAAGATTTAAGAAGTATGCAAATATGAGCTATTTTGCATGTATTGGAAAATTATTGCCTTAATCTTAAATGACAGTCTAAGCAGACAGGATGTTTTTGTTTTTTTTTTACAGTGAAGATATTATACAAAGTTCGATAGTTATCAGATACATCCTTCAGTGATGAAAAAAATCTCATCTCCATCTGCTCTGTCAGGCTGCCAAGATCCTGCTGTAGATTTCACGTCACGTACAATCAGCATGCTTTGAGCCACCGGCTCACATTCACTCTTTGAAGTAGTCTGCTTTTCCCTTCCTTGCTCCTTTCTCCCATGCCAATACTTTACTTCCCTCAAAGCTGTGTTCCCATCAGTCCCTGCTCATAAGTGGGCCATTGCTTCAATTGTTGTGCAGCATTTAATACTGAATAGTGCTGAGGTTTGTGATAAATGCATACATTGGGATTTTCTCTTAAGCGTGCAGTTTTGAACCTCAAAGTGGCGTCTGTGTGTAGATGCAGGCCGGAGCTTCAAATGATACGCGCATTTGTGCTCTTGCGCAGATGTTAGATCTTGATTTGAATGAATGATGATATCCGGCTAGGACTGACACACATTCGATGGCGGTAGCGTGGATGCGAAGTGGATGGTGCTCTCTTCTCCCATGAAATGCTTAAATGCAGAATTGATCTGTTTACTTCACCCTCAAACACGGAGCCGGTTCAATTGAAGCAAAATGAAAATCACTAAGCAGTTACCACTGTCTTTCTATGAATAATGGCATCATTTCAATGAGCCATTATGTAAAATTATTTCCCTTGTAGATCATCCTATTGTATGTTTTTGTGGAGAAAGAATTCCATTACATCTGTGTTTGCCAAGAAAAAAAAAGCTGAATATTGGAAATCCTTATTCCAGCTTCTAAGAAAAAAAGTTAATTTAGAGCTAAACAAGAGTTCATCTGAAAATATGCAACTATTATATGAAAATCTATATTAAACATCTATTTTTCTAGCAAAGCTACCAGCCTTTTAGTTAGTTAGTTTCAGCTCTTCTGTGAGGAATTGCTTATTTGTGAGCATTTATAATACTGTGAACCAGATATGATTGAGTTTTGGAGGTATTTGAAAGCGTTTATTTGTTAGGAGTGTCCCATTTTGGGGGGGCTCTGGAGCTTCAGTAGTGCTCAACAGCACTGGCTCAAACGTTGTCCTACAGTTTAATTAAAGACATTCATTTTGAAAGATTCTCATTTTATAACCACAAGACTAATTGACGCACACACACACACACGCTGGCATCGCAGGACAAATTTGCTTAATTTGTTACCAGCAGCCTGTTATAAGAGAGTTGCTAAAGGAACATGAGAAATTACTAAATCTAGTGGTAAAGTTGCTTAGTAACTAAGCAACAATGAAGTGAGATGAAATTGGATAATCAGTGCGGCGTCCAAATAGTTGGTTGTTCAAGTTGAGCTCCGGTATTCTTTCAAAAATGCCTTTCTGTTTTTATATTTTTTTTTAAATTTATTTTTTATTGTTGGTTTGATAAAGTGAACTATTTAAGAGAGCCAACTTTGGCTCCTGAGGATGAAGAGAATAATCAATACAGACAATAATTTTTGGTTGCAGCTCTGCCCATATCTCATGTAAAGGCAGTTTAAAAAATCATTGTTCAGTATAGAAGTTGTTATACATTTCTCTAAAATGTATATGTGAGAATCAACTCCATTCAACAAGCAAAAGTCCGGCTTTAATCAGACCAGATATAATGTTTATCATTGTATCCTGTACATCTAAATCCCAGCTGGCCGGACGGGATTGCTCGTCTGTCCTGTGGACTCTCTGCTTATTGACTTGTGAGACTCGGTACATGACTCGCATTGCATACGTGTCTAATAGATTTGCAAGGCATCACTTCCAGCTCCTGCTGAAATAATTAAGTTGACATTCTCTTCCCAATGCAATTAACAGTGAGTGCTGTCCAATCTGTGACCTGTTAGATGTTTGATTTCATGGACTGCATCTAACATTACAAACCCAAGACGCAGAGCGCTTTCTAACAGGACGCAGTATGGGGAACTCACCGGGGATACGCGGCGCTAAAAGGACGCCGCCTGTGAGGCATATCTGGTTCACTTAGCTCATTTTGCTGAGGTGTTGTGGGCTCTGCTTTCTTGTGTGCAAATTGCTGTCATAATGCTGCACAGTTGTGCACAACTGATTGTGCTTTTAAATATTGTGTTTAAAGGACTAAGATTTGCACATCATTGAATATTAGACAACCTCTTAAATCTTAGCTTTAATATACCATAAAAAAGTCGGTGTGTGTGACCCCCCCTCCCCCCCATTTCTTTTGTGTTTTAATTAAATGGATCCATGCCCCCCCCTTTTTTTTTACCCATCTGTGACATTTTATGTGTGTCTGTGCGTACATGCATTTACCTTGATGTACAGTAGATCAAGCAGCACCTCAGCTCAGTCTGAACGGCTGAAAGCAGGATGCTGTGAAATTCAGATGCACCATGTGCTGGAAGGGAGGCAGCCTCTGATGTATTTTTAGACAGGCTAAATAATGAATGCCTGAAAAGACTGCTAGGACCTCAGCTGCCAAACCTTCCCCTTTTCTCCGTGCTCACCTGTGTTCTTCTCGTACACGTCTTGAGATGTAGGGTAAGAAAGAGGGCGTCTCCACCGTCACCAAAGCAACCTCCTGCTTCTGTCAGCAGCTGTCACTGGGAACGGCAGAAGATCACTGAAATGTATCATCTAAATTCAGTCAGACTTTTACTGCCATTAACGCCGGAGGAATCGGTGACAACTGGATGAGACTGCTTCGTGTCACCTGCTTTAATGCAGCTTCAACTTTTTTTTTTTCTCATCTGGTTACGTTTGATATGCTTCATTTAAGAAACTCTTCAGTCAACTTTCGTTTGTTATTGACGCAATTGCACAATATATATTTTTAGAGGTTTTATAAAAGACAAAACAAGAAAAGATGAGCGGTTTTATCTGTACACAAAATAGGAATTATGTTTTTTAGTTAGCAGGGAAAATGATTTCGCGCAGTCCTGAAATTGTTTTAATGATCGCTCTGTGAGCAGAAAAATTAACAATTCCACGACTGTCTTTGGGTTTTTCGTCGTTCATCGTACAAAATAAGTAATCCAGAGTTGTGTGGCAGAACTATTGTTGATAATTTCTGATTTGTTAGACAATGACTGACCAAATAATTAGAAATTTACAAGTCAGGCAGTAATGAAAATAAGTAGCTGTAAATCTAATTTTACTGAATGAACATGCAGTTAACCCCATTTGTTACTGCAATATTTACAGACCTGCTTCATTCTCTCCACTTTGCATTTAAACAACACCGGAAAGAGTGGCAATATTCTCCTCATTATGCCTTGTTGATTTTTTTCTTTATTTAAAATTCAGTCAAGCTGCACCGCCACGTGTGCACAGACCGATCAAAGTGATGGAGGATCAGATTGATGCCAAGATGCCACGAACTCCCGGGGATGACCAGGGAAGCTCCGTGAAGAGAGATAATTAAGGAATAATAATAAAAAAGAATGGGAGAAACAGTGCAGTGGGTGTGCGCAGTAATTGTGTGAGCTCTTCAGATGGCAAGAAACATCAAAATAGGGCCCTTACGGGAGGAACCCTGGCTGAGCTTCTGCAGAATCTAAACATCTTAAATTCCACTCCATAAATGCTGTGGGGCAGATTAAAGAGATGATTACACAGGCAGTGGGACACTCATTAAAATATACCACAGATAACAATGGCAGTATCAACATCTATATTCCCACCACTGTGTCATCACCACTTTATGGTTAAATATAGAGAATCTGAAACTGCTGACGGATAAGAAATATTTTACCTTAATCTTTTTTTTTTAACCATGACATTATCATTGTTTTTTCTCATCTACTTATTTTTTTAAATATTCTATGTATTTATAAAAATAATAATAAAAAAAACTCATGGGGGGGGGGGGGTTCCACCCTGATATCTCTGATTTAGTAAATCTCTCATCAGGAGCTCATTAGTCAGTGCTGGAGAAGAAAGATGGGAGATAGTTGTAGGATAGTTGTAGGAGCCCTGGAGGTGTGTATGAGTGTGCACTTGGATTTGTCATTTTGTGGGGACATAGATCTGTTTGCACAGCCACGTTTGTGGGGACAAAAACAAGTCCCAGAATGGAAATCATTAAAGTTTGGGGAGAAGACTTTGCCTTAGGATAAGGTTACAGTCGTGGTAAAAAGAAAGTGCTCCCTCTGACCCTTCTATATCAGGGCATTAAAAAAAAAAGATCTAGCCCTTGCCAGATGTTAAAGACAACCTCAGATGAACAATAACAAATGACATTGCACACTGTCATTATTTATTTGACAAAAATTAAGCCAGAATTCAGAAACGGTGAGCCCCATGAACCTGAAGTAATCGTTTTGTTTGCCTTTAAACAAATTATGCGCTTAAGGTCCCACCACAGCATTTCACTCGGACTGGGTCTGGACTTTGACTGGATCACTGCAGCACGTTGATTCTTTTCCTTTTCAGCCATTCTGTTGTAGATTTGCTGGTGTGTGGACGTCATGTTGGACCCAATTTCAGCCAAGTTTTAGGTGTCAGACAGATGGCCTCACATTTGAATTCAGAACACTTTGGTACACAGAGGAGTTGATGGCAGCAAGGTGCCCGGCTCCTGATTGTCGCTCCTCCACCACCGTGCTTGACAGTTGGTATGAGGTGTTTGTGCTGATATGCTGTGTTTTCTGTGCATTATGGTCAAACATCTCCACTTTGGTCTTCTCTGTCCAACGGACGTTGTTCCAGAGGTCTTGGGGTTTATATGGACGCAATATTGCAAACCTAAGCCATGCTACCATGTTTTGTTTTGTTTTTATAAGAGAGAGAAAAGGCTTTCTCCTGGCAACTCTTCCAAACAAGCCACACTTGTTTAGTCTTTTTCTCTTTGTACTGTCATGAACTTTAATATTTAACATGCTAACCGAGGCCTGTGGAGTCTGAGATGAAGGTCTTGGGTTTTTGGCAGTTTCTCTGAACATTGCATGGTCTGACCTTGGGGTGAATTTCACTGGACGTCCACTCCTGGCAAGCTCGGCAACTGTTGAATGTTTTCCACTCGTGAATAATCTTTCTCACTGTAGAATGATAGACTTCAAATTATTTAGAAATTACCTTACAGCCCTTCCTGCATTGATGGGCAGTAACAGTTGCCAATAACAGACATTATTGCTGATGTCTTTCGTTGGCGTTGTGTTAACACACACCTGAATGTGACCAGCAAGCTGCCCAAACCTCTGCTTTTATAGAGTCGGTCAATTACTCGAGTGCGTTTGATTATCAGCACCTGGCTGCTCTTTCTCTTTTAATTCCTATGAAAGCAGTGAGGTCGTACTTAGTGTTTCACTCACTGCTTCTGCAGTTTAAAGAGAGCATACTTCCTTTTTACCATGACTGTATATTGAGGGTAAGGTTGTGACTGGGCGAGTAATGCTTGTGTTTAGTTTAAGCCTCCGCTGTATAGGAACACTGTGTGTGGGCTGCTCCACTGTCGGTCACAGGGATTTTATCTCTGTCTTCTGGTACTGCTATTGTACTGTGATGGATTTATCACTGTCGCCACTGCGCCAGCTGACCAGCTGAGGTCAGTCAGGCAGGTTGAGCAGCTCCACATGATCATTCTGCGCTCGCAGTGTAATATCGGTGAAACAGTAATTTTTCAGATAGAAAGACTTCTTTACTGGTTTTCTTTACATTCTTTTAGAAAAGAAGCGTTTACATTTTAGAGCTGAAACAACAAGTTAATTTGATTAGACAGCTTGGGTAGTCAAATGGAACGTTAATTGGCGTGGCATTTTATACAGCACTTTTCTACACTATACACCACATACACCAACACGATGCTTCATGTATCTCGCACACGCTCACAATTAGGGGGTTGAGCTTCGTGACCAGTTCCACTTCGGCATTTCTTAAAGGAATGATGATGGCAATTATTGATTGTAATTATTACTATTAAAGATTTAATTGTTGCTTTGTTTTTATCGGTGCATCGCTAATACAAGTAAAAAACCAAACACTGGTAGAGACTGATATTCACCTCACTGAATGCCATCAGTCATTTGGCAGATAAGGTTAACCACAGTAATGCCAGTTTTTTCTTTCTTTCTTTTCTTTTTTTAAATAAATCATGTTTATACACAGACATGCAGCAGCTGTTGTGATTTCTCTGCTTCTGCAAACAGAATCAGCGGTTGCTGTTTCTTTGTTGCACATTTACCAGTATGACTTCTTTGATCTTTGTTTTTGTTTTTGTTTAATAAACCAATATTTCTGAAGTTAGCCTTTCTCCTTATTATCTCCATATCAGCGCTTCACTCGATGTAGTGAAGGAAGGCTGTATGTGTCCTCAGGGCTGTGTCCAGCCTTGGAGCCAAAGCTAAACACCTGTCACTTCACAGCTCTACTGCTGTCCCCTTGTCACCAGCAGCATTGGGGGTTTGATGGCCCTTGTCCCGGCCTTTCAGTGTCAAAGCATATGAAACTCAGAGGACTTTCCCCTTCCCCTTCCATTTCCTTATCCACACACACACACACACTGAAGCAGAGACTCTAACTTTGTGTTTGTGTGTGTGTGTGTGTGTGTGTGTATGGTAACGAGCTCTCTCAAGTTCCCCTTAAGATCTGTTATTTGTGTTGGTGCACTGACTTATCTAAAGTTTTTTTTTTTGTTTTATGGTTTATTTAGTGGCGTAATCAAGATGACTTTATACTAATAATCTTAAAGAAATTAAAGAGCATAAACAAATTCTGATCATCAGAGTGCTGAGAGCTGCGCAGCTGTGCCGTTTTGCTGGCCTGATTGCTGTGATGACAGTTGTAAGAAATTGCATCATTAAAATAACCACTTTGTAGGGTGCCTGCGTTAGTGCTCATAAAGATATTTAGCTCTATAATCTGCTTATCCCATGATAACATCCCAGAGAAGCTGGCTACTAAGTTAACGTCTTAATACCATAAGAGGAGATTTACTCAGCTCGGTTACAGTGACCGGCTTTTAGTTTGAAAATCTCTTCACTCTGGCTGCTGAATCTTCAGAGTGAGAAGGGAAAACATTTTTGTTTGTGCTAAAAATTACTGCCGCTGGAATTTACTTAGTGTAGCAGGAAACCCAGAGCTTGAAGCCAGAGTATTGTACTTTGGGTAAATTTGAAAAGAAAAGAGGCAGGGTTGTCAATCATGTGGGACCAAAATATTGATATCAAAGAACAAGAGCTTGTCTACTTTAAACAAAGACCACAGAAACAAACAGCATAATATGCTCCAGAATGGAAAACATGCCATGATATCCTCGTGATGCCGTAACGCGTGTCCTCACACGGAGCACGCGGAGTACAGAAAATCGTTACTGTGTCTGTTTTCAGAGCTACACCTCCTTACATTTTGTAGATACATTTTGAAAAAAAAAACACCCTGTGGTTTTGTCCCTGCTGTGGTTACCATAGATACCCAGTGTGCCCTACAGGACAGAGACAACACTGACAGAAATTTTTAGGCACGAGGCTGGTTCCATAAGAGCAGAATAACAGCTCTATCAAACAAACGGCACCCCGGCTGAAAACACCAAAGGGGCAGTGAAGTACAGAGAGAGCAATCCACCTAAACTGGGAGGCTCTCAAACATTTATTACATCATATTTTGTCATCTAGAGCAGCTGAAAGTGTTGACATCTCACAGAGCCTGAAACACTTTTGTTATATGCAAACAGTGTGAAGGAGAAGGTTTCGGTACAGGCGACAAGTGGAACAAATCCTTCCATTCCACCTTACGGATACAGTGCATTTTGCAGTTTGCAATTACAAAAGCCATTTCCTTTTATGCTACAACAGTTCATTTTCAAATATAATGTTAATATTTTTTTATATTGAAAAGACTGAAGCGCATGCTGAGTTCGCAGTGGCACCGTAGAGACAGATAAATACGCAGTAGATCTCACCAACAGCAGAGGGGAGAACAATTCATTGCTCGCCTCTGAATTTATGTGAAGGTGCCACTTGGTCAATTCTGTCTAATAGCAAAACACTGAAAAATTCCTCTGTGTGGTGGGACGTAGTAAAAAATATACTAAGGAACCAAGAACAAAGTTTTTTTTATGAACTTTCACAATATCAGCAGCAGCGATATAAAGTGAGGCATCAGCAGGAAGGAAGAAAGAGCTCACTGTGAGCACCCACAGTATGCCAACTGCAGAAAGCAGTCTGCAAGTTAAGAAGTTAGACAGTGTGGAACTTGTATTGTATGTTATTGTGTTTGCAAGTGTCTGCTAACACGCTGCAAACCTTAGCTTTCTAACAGGTGCAGAGTAATCTCTGGGCATAGTAATATTTAGCTTTTTTTTTTTTTTTTATAAGCCTGTCATGTCTGGCAATATTTGCAAGCAGAATAGTGATCTGAGTGCAATAGTGATCTGAGTGCAGATATTTAGCATTTAAAGGGATTCTTCTTCGGGTTTCAGTCCCCTGTTGCATGTTGGGGCTGATGGTGTTTCTCCAGTGGGTGTGGCTGTCAGAGTGTGATGTTCTGCGTTAGTGTCTGAGATTAGCAGAGGTTTGCTTACAGTTTACCAGTAGCTTAAAGCAGCCATGTTTGAGTCAGTACCTAAAGCGCATTTTTACATCTCGATTTGAATGTCAGTACTAATATCACTAGGGAAGAAAAGTATAAATGTCATGTAACTTTAATGGACACGTCAATCCAGGGCAAAATTTGCCAGTCACATGACTGCATGCAAAGCCAAAAGAAAGACGTACAGTTGCTAAGAGCAGTGCAAACTGTGTGCGCACGAATGTGACACGAGCAAAAAAAAAAATGTTGCTCCTGGATCTTTATGGATGTTCTTCACATGCAGAGTTACACGACAGAAAAGAAAAAGGAGAGAACGCAGGGAGAAAATGTGTGTTTCTGTCTGCCAGCCTATACCGTCACAGCGAGGTTCATGCAAATGCAATTTAAAAGAATGATGCTGATTGAACTAATTATATTTCCTGATATTTTGAATGCACGATCTGTTCATACACTTACATTTAAAACCAACAGCTGCTGCTGTGTCTTCAAATAAAAAAAAAATGTAAATAACAAGCTGTATAATGCTGTAGAATTAATTTTTATGTGCCACTACTCCTGTCAGTCTCACTTTCTGACAGAATTTGGAATGATTTCAGTAGACTCCGGCTTTATTCATAATTCCAGTAGCTCCCTCCTCACGTTCATCACAGAGGAAGCAGTTGCAGTGGCTGTGTTGTGTCAGGCTATCTGTCTCCTCCAGACAGACTAGCCATGCATGTGGCTCAGAATAGAGCAGCTGGGCTGGCTCTTAGACTGGGGCAGTGAGTGCTGTCTGTGGTCAAAGAAGAGCAGGCAGAGATATGCCCTGTTAAGCTGAAGCCACACATGGCCTTGCTGAGAGCCTGTATCAGCTATTCAGCAAAGCTAGGGTCATAAGAAGTGGAAAGGCAGTAGTAGAATAAGACGCAGATAGACAGCTATCAAACTGGATGAAGCACATGACTGACTGCTCTGTAGGGACATCCTCGTAGTTCCAATTCTCTGTCAGTCTTATGATCACATAAGCAAGACTTGAGAGAAACACCCTGACAGAAGCGCTCATAGTTGATTTTTTTCCAAAAAAATGTGTGTTCTCAAAGACACACTCATTCATTCTACACCTGCTGTGTATTTTAGATTAAGCGCCCATGCAGAGTATTGTTCTAGAGGCACAGGTATGAGTTTGGAGCTCTGCTGGAGTGCTTGCAGCACCAGAGCGCAGGGCCACAGGTGTTCCGACAACAACAAAGGCAGCGCGATCAATTAGGAGCATAAATAATCCTCAACGCGCTCTGTCCCGGCTTGTTCTGTCTATGATTGATTCGCTGCATGCTACCAATGCTTAGAACGGATCATTGGCTCATTATTTGAAGAGCCACAATCTTCAGTTCCACAAATCTTTTAAAAACCAGCTCTTTATCTGAAATAACATGTATACAAACTGAGGATATCGATCACCGGGCTGTGATTCAGTCTGACCTCGCCGGGTTGTGAAAGCGGAGTTGAGGAGCTGCCCATGAGTGGAGGAGTTGGTAACTAATATTCTGCTCAAGCCCTGAAGGAGTTTCAGTGTCGTCATCATCTCTGTGCCACACATCCCGATGACTTTTGCTCCGTCTTACTTTTTGTCGCATCTATTTTTGTTCACACTGATCAGCGTTTCTTTGCAGGCGCTCAGCATGGCTAATGTTTGTGAGAAGATACGACTTTGGACAACGTCTAGACCTGATCCTCCCAAGACTGTCCGGAGTGTGTGTGCGAACACAGCTTTTTCAGTTACAGGTCGGATCAGTGCTGTAAACGTTTGAGTCACAACGTCAAATAATCGGCTAATTCTTGCAGAGCTAATGTGACACAATTTGGTAAATTTTTATGTATGAGCTCCGGTTAGGGCCAAATGTGAAGACATCAAAGATACAGCCATCAAGGATAGCTTTAGGTTTGGAGGTGAAGTGCATTTTTAAAAAGCTGCTTCAGACAGATGAAAGCACCTGTTTTGTGCAGCGTTCATTCAGTGCTTGTAGACGAGTGGTTAAGTGCCTGTGCATATATTAAACACAAAACTGCACACAGGAACGGTTATGTGATTACAGCCACGTTCTTAAAGATACATTCTTCATGCACCTGTTATACTTTTTGCAGTGCTGCTTCAAGTGTTTAAACTCGAGACGCCTATAATACAGTTTTTTTTTTTTTAATAAAAAAAAACCCACAAAAAACTTGCTGATTACAAAACCGCTAATGTTTAAAAGACAAAGGTATACAGATTTAACCTGAGATGAGTTTTATGTTTAACTCACAAATTTCTCACATAACTCAGAAAAAAAAAAATGGAAACATTTTTTTAAAAAATATTTTTGCTTAACGTTTGCCTGGAGTCAGTTTAAGCGTATGTAACCAGTGAACGGCCTCTTAAGGGAGAACATTGCAACATTGTAGCCTCTTAAACATTTCACTGCAATATATTTGATCTCAAATGCCCCATTGTGAAATTTGGCTTTCTTTTTTTCTTAATGACGTTTCGTGCTGGCTGCTCGAGCCAGCGGTGCCCAGAACAGACAAATCAGCAGGTAAAGCTGTTGTACATTTGACTCACCATTAGCCTGTCGCTCCTCTGTGATCAGAATAGTCCAGAGAATAATGACTCACATGTTTCTGAAAATGTGCCAAAGATCTTACCTCCCTGTGCAGTGCTCTGCTTATTTAAGAAAGACCTGTTGTAATAAAGGCTCCATGTTGCTGGCTTGACAATGCAGAATACATCATGACTGTACTAGCCTACTTCATGCCTTAAATTGTGAACACTACAGGACTGAGAAAGGAGCTATTTTTCTGTATTTGGTTCATTTGTCAGGGCAGGTTGAATGCCCCCTCCCCACCTACAGACCAAATGGAGTCTGTCACTGTTTGTTCCTCTTGACTCTGCTCAAGAGTGGAGTCTCTTTCTCCAACCTTTCATTACATCAGCAGAAATAGGACTGAGCTCTCTCGCTCTCTCTCTCCCCAGTAACCTTGACCACTCTGACCAATCGCATTGTAAACAAGCCTTCTCCTTTTATTTTATTTATTTATTTTTTTAGGTATGTTTGTTATTACTTTGGAGGCTGACACACACATACAGGTAATACCATGAGAGCTAAGGTAAATGTCTCTCTTTGGGGAAAACAGCAGACTAATTGGTCCCATCTACTCTTGAGTAGATGTTCCAGGAGCTGAGCATAATCTCATTAGGCGAGCAGCAGCCGCGGGGCTGTGTGGGGAGAAAAAGGCAGTCCCCTCGTCCATGGTGAACTGGCCAGAAGCAAAAATACTCCTATGGAGACTGTTAGACATATGAAAACTATGTCAAGCAGGAACTGCCAGCTTGACAGCACTTTGTGTGTGTGTGTGTGTGCGCGTGCGCATGTGCGTGTTTGCAATGATGTGAATGTAAGAACCCAAAATGGACCTTATTATTATTTCTCAAAATCTCTCGGTGAATGATGCAGGTGCAGTCTGGGGTTATTTCCACAGTGATACGTTTTGCTATCACCAGCAGTTGCAAGAAAACATTTGCAAATTTTTGCAAACCCAGATTTCGGCATTGATTACTCGTAAAATGTGGTCTGCAAAAGCATCAACAACAGTCTAATCACAGTCTAACCCAAAAGAAGGTAAATTGTCAACAAACAGAGGAAATTCAGGCCTGCCGTGCCCAGAGGGCTCAAGAGTGAGCGCACAACACCTGCAGAAATCTCCTCAACTGGCTAAAATCTTTGTTCATGGTTTGGGGTTGCTTTGGTACCCCAGGCTCTTGAAGCTCTACGGCCACCGAGGGAAAACGAGTAAAAACCTTTATCATTTTAAAGAAGAATATCAGAACACAAGCTGAAGCTAGGGGGAGATAAGGAATGCAGCAGACCAAACTGTAAGGAATGGCCCAAAATTCCTGCTCATCGCTGCGCAGGTCTCATAAGCAGCTACAGGGAAGATCTGATGGAGCCAAAGGAAGCTCTACCAGTTACTAAATTCAAGAATTCAGTTTGTTGGTGACTGCTCAGCGTGTTCAGTAACGTTATGAAGGATGCAACTGTTCCTGTGTTTTACAAGTTTAGTCAGATCTCGCTTGTCTTTACCCATCAGGCCTCATTTTTTTTTTTGAGTAATCACTACAGAAAGTCTGTTTTCTAAAAGGTTTTTCTTGCAACTGTATTTCATCTTGGTAACACTACAGGTGCCAGAACACTGAGCGGTGCATGTGTCTGAGAAGTTATTTGTGCAGAGGGTGCACAAAGGTTAGGCTCACAGCTTAGCCAAAATTCTTCTTACCATAATTGTTCTTGAAAAACAACTCGCTAAAAGGCCCGTTCACTTGGCAACATTTATGCTGAAGCATTTTATTATAATTTAGGAGAAGTGACTGCCTATTTTTTTTTCAGTAAGAGTTTTTCAGGTAAATGTTAAAGAAGAACCCAACCTTTGGTTAAAGCAGAGATATTTCAGTGTTTCAATTTCTGGACCTGCTGCATTAAACTTCTGACTTAATCATGAAGTTCTGAGAAGATCGGACCAAATGAATCCAGAAACGTTACAGTCTCTGATAATGTTAGCGGAATTCAAAGTGGCAACAAAAGTTGACGGCATTCATTTTTCAGCTATGGGAAAAATGCATTATGTCTGTACAAATTACAGAGGGAGATATGCTACGCTGTCATGTATGGCTTTGTTCTCTGTAAGTGCATACATGTAAGTGCAGGAGGTGAAACCGAAACAGGCTTGAGTGGCAAATACCTTCAACTGTTTAGACGTCGCAGAGGAAAGGCCACTCTGACACGTCCAAATCTAGACAGTTCTTTACTAGAAAATAAAGAGTTTACTGAGGCAAGGGACTGCTTTTCACAAATCATGTTTGAAGTGCTTTATTTCCACTAAAATGTTAAAATGCTCACAGTTGTTTCTACTCCTATAAACATACTCTTGGTTTTCCATCAATTATTCACAAATCAGCTTTGTAAAGAGCATGCTCTTCAATTTTCAGCCTCAAGCATTGTCACTACCAATCACTCAGAGACACCGCGTGATCTCCCATTCTTATTGCTAATAGAGCCTCCTGCATCCTCTGCCCTTACACCCAGTTATTGCTATGTCAGGGAAAGGAGACCATCGTCATCACTAATCATTCTCTCAGCCAGCAGGTCTGACTAAGTACTCAGTTGATGCTATTAAGGTACTTGTCAACAGCACTTTCCAAAGTGTGCAGCCTTTGGCTTTCAATCTAATCAGCCTTGATGGGAAGCCTGCCGACACCACGCAGGAAATCTTCACCTCCAGCTCATCATACGTGGGCATTTAATGTCTGTCCTCACCTACCTGCACAATTAGGCATGAATCCAGTTTTTTCTTTTCATCTTGTTTTTAATTGATTGAGCTCTTATAGGAGGAGTTGTTAATAGCCTGTGCAACTCAGGCACTGAAGAGCCCCAGATTTTTTTCTTTTTTTTTTTTTTTACTTCATTTAGAGCGAGGGCTCGGCTGGCGACTTATCTGCCTCATTAGACATCCAGTCGCCTGACAGGAAGGATGGACAGGTCTGATCTATTTCAGCTAAGATGAGAAGAACACAAGCGTCAGATTGCAACTCAGAGTGACTGTCAGCGTAGTAGCATCTTATTCTCATTGCAAACCGTAGTTTTACAGTCAGGTTCCCCTACACTGCCATTACCCATGTGAATCTGGGTATGTCCTGGAATTCCACTCGATCTAAAGCATTTTTTCGTTGTCAGAAAAATACGCTTAATTTGGTCTGTTCTATCAATATAATATGTATATACAATATAAATGTATATTATTTAATGTCTCAACTCTAGAATGAGACGTGAATTAATAGCTACAGTATAGATGGATACAGTAATGGAAGGAAACAGAGCAGCTAAATATTTTGGGATGTATTTGTGAAACGGAGCAGCGTGTAAGACTGCATACAGAGACCACTCAGACTATTAGAAAGGACACACTATAATGCCAGCAATGCTTTTTACAAGCCTTCAGTACTTATAGTACTCAAGGACTTTATTACTCAGCTTAGGCAGATATTTTTTTTTGCCTTTTCAGTGACAACAAAAACAACCTCTGAGTAAGGCTCGAGCGAGACTTAATAGTTCGGTACGGCCTTACGTATCAGTTAGATGTACATTATATGTACACTGACACAAAATTAAGATCCACATATAGATTTGATGTATGAGACCAATCATGGTGTTCCTACTACCGTCGCTACAATAACAATTTAAATGACCATTTCAGCTCTTTTGTCTTTTTTTTTTTGTCACATTCTGCATGCGCGATAATCATCATTTCATTTAAAAAAAACTCTTTATTAGCTGAATTACTTCCACCATAGGAGGTTACTATCATTCACTGGGACGTGCCTCTTCTTTCCCCATCTGAAGAAGTATGTTGTTACCATGGTAACCATAGCCTTATCACACTTACACGAGCATAATTCAAGCTGCTGACGTTTATTAGAAAAATGCAGAGTTTAGGAGCGCAGGTCAGAGGAAACTTGTTTAGGTGTGTTGTGCATTCATTTTCTTTGTCATATTTATGTCTGTGCAGGCCATTCACTAATTGTGAGACGATGGCAGACAGGGCGTCTGTGCAAGATTTTCTTGCATGACATATGTGCAGTATCTGTTTGAGGCATCTGTGCAATATTCTGACGAAGGCGTCTGTGCAATATTTAGAAATTATTTATGTTTATTTTTCTGTACATGTTTATAGATCTAGATGTGATTCCACATGGTAGGTTTGTACCTCTGTCCTGTTGCATGAATTGTATTCTCTTGAATGCCCAAAAAAAGACAGCGTCCTTATCTAAAAATGAATTAAATAGGACATGCACTTAGTCATTTCAGCGGCATCTATTATGCTCATTTCCAGCTGCATATTTTTATTCTTGGACTCTACTAGAGCAGCTTTGAATGATTCACGTTTCAAAAGAAAAAAAAAAACCTTATTTATCTTACACTGGGCTGTGGTGCAGATCCTCACTTGACTGTCTGAAACAAACCTTTTCAGCTCCTCTAACTTTAAAGCCACACTCCATTTAAGTCAACTTTCTTCTGATTTTCTGGTGCTCACAAGATGACCATATTCGGGATATCCCCTCTCATGCCATCACACAGAGCCAAGAGTGGAAAAAACTGACTGAAAGCGGGTGTTTAGGGCAGTCTGTCTGTCTATATGAGCAGATGTGTGAGGGGATATACTGCACACGCATTAATTTGCTCTGTAAAAACCTTCATGCGTTTATAAATGATGTACAGACTGTGAATGTCTGCCTCACGTTTTCTCACTGCTGTTTTTTCATATCATTAGTTCAATAATGAAAACATACTGTAATAAATAATAATAGAAATATCTCCCTATTTTTATCAACCACCAGATGCCATTTTCCAGCACAGTCCTGCTGCTCACACCGGGACTCTTTGGTCACAGAATACAGTACAACTGATTGGAACTTAAAGAGTCATCCAAAGAGCTCAGGCTTAAACCTTAGAGGAGTGAGCAAGCTGCTTCAACAAACGGTGGACCCAGAGGAATATTTTATTCAGGATGAAGTCCTGACCCATCTTCTCTGTTGCTGCCTCCTGAGGGAGCAGGACCGGGCCATATGATATACTGTACTCATTCTCACTAGTTTATTTATCCCGCAAGCAGCCTCAGCCTTCATGCTGCCTCACCAGCGCTCCACAACAAGGCGACAGAAATATCCTAAATAACCCTGCAATAAATGCAGGACTATTCAAGGAGAATATTTTAACACTTACATCCTGTTAATCTCCTCACCCGGTCAGTGTTAGGTGCCAGGGGTTTGCCTACATCATCACAAACACTAAAAAATCTTTCTCCGTTTGCTAAAGCTCAGAAATTATCTGTGCAAATCCCAGTAAAGGTCTTCCCTTAAACTCCTACGTTCCGTCACCTCAGGTTATTTTCGCAAAAAGGCACACAGCATTCTCATTAAGAGCACAATTATTAACACAGTCATGTCATTGTTTGGCAGCATTATTGCCAGTCTAAAATGAATTTAAGTAAAGACAATAACTCGGATTAAGCCTCAGTAGCAATTAATGATTAAGAGTAACTTTTTTTTTTTTTTTTGGTTGTTTCAGCAATAATAATCGAGCAGTCTGGTAATTTCTGCGTAGGAATTTATTGCATACATCCATTCTCTTCAGGGTTGCGGGGGGTGGGGATGTGTGTGTGTGTGGTACACCCTGTACAGGTCGCCAGCCTGTCGCAGGGCTAACACAGAGAGACAATCATTCACACCTATGGGCAATTTAGAATCACCAGTTAACCTAACCCCACTAACTGCATGTCTTTGGACTGTGGGAGGAACCGGAGTACCCGGGGAAAACCCACGCAGACACAGGGAGAACATGCAAACTCCACATAGAAAGAGCCCAGGTGGATTCAAACCCAGACCTTCTAGCTGTGAGGCAACAGTGCTAACCACCACGCCACCGTGCTGCTCAAATAAAGTTCAGATAAATTTGCAGTTCGGTAATATTTGAACTTCAGTAAAATATGAATAATTAGAAATATGAAATGATTCATCCACCTTGATTCCTCTGACAGCTAAAATGAATATAAAACACGTCGCCTCTTACTGTCAAGACAAACGAGGCTGATGGTTATTATTTCTTCTTTTTGTTCGAATTCATTATCTTGATTATTGTCAACTAAAATCGAGTCTTTTTTCAGTTTGGCGATTTGATTTTCGGGCGCAAGAAAACAGCTCAGTGTTGCTGTGCACACACATCGCTAGCACAAGGGAAAAGCTCGAGCACATGTGGTGGATCAATAAATGGCAGAGGTTATGGATTTGGAGTTAATTTGAACAGTTGTCACATGAAATGAACTTTGCCTGAGCGGCACTGAGTCAGATCAGTAACGCGAGAATACGAGGGTTAATTGTCTTTTAAGGCCACGTGTGACTGAAAGCTCCAGACAGACATTAGAAGATCCGTAAGGATGCTTGTTCCCGTCGTGTGGTTGTGGACTTTAATGTGCAGGTAACCACTGTTCTGTTCATCTTCATAGATTCATGTAAGTATTTTAGGATTTTTCTTTCTTTCTTTTGGATGTGGTCTTGAGTGCCTCAGTACATGTGTCCTGGACAGTCATGAGGACTGTTATGTTCTCAGGGCTGAGTCATCTCTTTTCGCAGTGTGCATTTTGAAGCAAAGAACTGGCATTTTGAGGGAAGAAAAACACTAAACATTTAACAAATAGCATTGAAAATGAATCATTTGTCTTCCTGGTGTGTGTGTGTGTGTGTGTGTGTGTGTGTGTGTGTGTGTGTGTGTGTGTGTGTGTGTGCGTGCGTGCACCTGCGTGTTTGTGGTCAAACCGTATGCTTTTCTCTTTGTATTTGAAACTTTAAAGGACGTTTTCTTTCATCGGCGCCTTTATCTCACTGCAGCACCGGGGCGGTTGTGTTGTAATTCTGGATTCTGTTTTCTTGACTAATTGTTGCAAGGTTGCATTCTTGGAGTGTGACGCTGACTTGTTTATGCCTGTATGCTTGTGCTGTTTCGTAGGATGTTGCCCATCGGCTTTGATCATGTTGAAATTCCACTGAAACATAATTCCAAAAATAAAAATTGACAGCAACTGACTTATGTGCTGTTCTCAGGTGAGAGCGACTGATCTGAGGAAGATAATACAAAGGGAGATGATGGATTATGTTGGGAATGTTGAGTCCAGACTTTTCAGTGTTATGAAGGTGGCACTCTTTTAACATGGGTAGATCACCATAGTAACATTTGCTGAGCACGTTGCCTCCTCTGGAGCAGGTAAAGTTTGCGATGGCACGCTTGAAGTGTGATACAAACCCTCTGCTGAGGGAATACATTTTATAGATGCAGCCTGTTGAGTCGTACCTTATAGGCAATACCTACCTGCATGCATTCAAGCAGAAATGCAGAAATTGCTTAAAACTTGTTATTTTAGACAATAGTCAATATTTGACCAAAAAAAAACTAAAATGATTTCCAAATTTCCCTCATAACATGACAGAATGCACTTTTGGAGTGCACTATTTAATAAACCGAGATTAAAGTTTAACGCCTCTGATCTGACGTGTTAAAAATAAACAGCACTGAGAGCACACTGAGGGCTAAAATAAACATATTCCCTCATGAATTAACAGTTTTCCGGCAGCATTGCGCTCTCGTCTTACTTGCAACACCAGTGCTATTTTTTTCTCTCCTTCATAACTCTCCATGACCCGTGCTTCTGACTGATGTAGGCGGCACTTGAGCAATTCATTTTGCGCAGAGGAAGAGTCAGAGCACGTGTCATAATGTCCTCTTTCGTGCGGGTGTGCGCGGAACCTGGAGCAGAAAGGCCCGGTTCACAGAGAAATCAGATAAACACTGCTGCGATAGCCGTCGTCTCTGAGTGGCATTTTGGGGTTTGTCAAGAAAGCTAACAAAAAGATAGCCTGGCTGCAATGTTGAACATAGTCAGGTACATACGGCTTCTGTGGCTGTGCCCTGTTCATTTAGCAGTCACTTAATTGATGAAAAGGACCTATTTTTCCTGACACTGTTATTGCCAGTTGAGTCACACCTTCTATATGTTTATCCTGTTATTCAGGGTTGTGAGTGGTCTGTGTACAAAGTGCTGCTGGTGTAGAGGTGTGTAAACACGCTGCTCTCGGAAGGTGAACAAGCGCGCTCCTATACCTGGATGCAGCCAGTGTAGTGTGCATCTATACATCAGTGGCAACATTTCTCTGCTTCACTGTCACGCAGATATATTGTTTGTGCCTATAGATTTTGTGTGTATCTTGTGGTGTAAGTCTGTTAAATTAAACAGTCTCCTGTCCACCCTAAATGCAAGCTGTCTGTTTCATTAATGGGAGGCTTCTGCCGGTGTAGAGGCACCATTGTTAAAGCTGGATCGACGGAGCAGTCAAATAAGTTAATTGTTTAACAAAAATGCCTCTTTTCAGTTTATCAAATGTATCTGTTACTTTTTTTTTTTCTCATGTGGCATTGTTTTTATCTGGAGCTTCATACCATAACTCAGCATTGGGTGAAAAAGGATGTCTTTGACTATGTTCTTTAATGTCCCATCTCTTTATATTAGCTTTGAAATCCTCCGGTCCCCCTCTGGGGCTGTGTGAGGACCTTGTCAGGCATCCATTTTCACTGCTTGTTGGACCAATTTGTGGCTGGCATTAGGCTTTCATTACAGGCCTCCCAGTGCACGCACACCTTGTAAGATGGGACTTAATTAAGTTTATGCTTTCCCTGGCAGACCCAGGGGCTGGCTGCTTGCTTGCTTCTGCTGCCGATTGTTGATTTATGTCGAATCCTCAAGGACAATCTGCTTCCTCTGCCACGGAGCAGGGCAAAAAACAAACACTAGTTCACTGCCAGCTGTTTGGGGATCATATCTCCCAAATACTGTCTCAGCATTCCATTTTTTCTATCTTGTGTCATCCGTTCTTTTGCCTTCCTTTGAGTCACATTTAGGCTGCTGAAATGGCTGAAGTTACAAACACTTGATCCTCTAGTCAAGCATTCTACGCTGCTTCTTTCTCAAGTGTTTTCAAGGATTCTTAGAAGATACTTCGTGTTCTTTTCATGTACCTGCGTTGACAGGTAGTACACAAATGCACTTCATATATCGCCGTTCAAGTGGTGGCATTCGGTTAAGAGTAATCAGCGATACAAAGTTGAAGCTTTCCTCAGGAAGCTGGAGGTTATCATAAAGGCGCGAAATCCAGCTGATCACAAGCACGGCTTTTCTTTCTCCTGGTAGAATGTACAGTGTCAATAACTGGGAAATATGAGCACAATGTGGCAGAAGGATATATTATTGTGACTGACAGGAGGTCTCACAAACAATAACATACACAGAGAGGTTCGTACGTGCGGCGTCATGTTTCTTTTGAGCTCTTTTATTAATACGAGTCAGTGAAATACTCTATACTAAATATTATAAGTGCCGATGTGTCTGTTTATGTTAATGTGCTTTCGTTCTATCAGTTTGGCTCAAGAATTTCCACAGAAAACCTGCATCTTGTTCATTATAAAGAAAAAGACATTTGTCTGTGCCGGGCTCCTCTTTGATGTGCTCTTCCCTCGCTGTCAGCCACAATAAATGAGATTCATCTAAGAAGCCAAGCAAGACAAATAAATCCAATAAGGTTTTGTCACTCACTCTGTGTGTCCTTCAGTGACGTTCTCTCCTCCTCTTTCCCTCCTCTCTCACGCTTGCTCGTTCCCCTTTCCCTTTATTCTTTCGCTTATTCTTATTCTCTTTTTGCTCCTCCCTAGTGAAGCACAGCAATTGTTTACCTTTTCAGATGGAAAAACGGTACTTGGTTTAATAAGCAAATGCACCACGACTCCACCTCGGGGAGTCTTAAAGAGAGCCTGATTACTTAGCATTTTTGTCCGTATAGGAAGGTACTGATGCTTGTGTAGCGCAAAGCCCAAAAGAGTGACAGAGCAGCAGGATAAGGTCTGCCAGATGCCAACAGCACATCCATCAGCCGCCTTCCTGACACATCTGCCGTGCTTAGGTTCCTGCACTGAAGTCTGTCAGGCTGCAAGCTTTGCACAGGTTGTTGATGTGCCACATTACGCTGGGCGCTGGTACAGAAATTAAAAAAAAACCCCGGCTGCTCCCTTTTCATGTGTATCTGCTTCCAGTTCATCTGCAACATGCTTACGCTACATTCAAGCGTAGCCTTGGCATAGGCTCAAAGAACAGGCTCAAACATGTAGATGCACCAGGGGAAACACAGCAATAAAGAAAGAGTTGGGTCTATGCCCAGAAGACTCTTTGCTCATGTCACAGGGTCACTTGCACAACACGTTCTTATACAAACAAAAAAGTGACTCAGACAGAGGAGAGAGAGTGTCACAGGTTACAAGCATTGGTGTGCAAACTTACAGCCCATCTGTGATTAAATTGCTTTTTGACGCTAATTAGAAATGTTGACGAGAACGCAGCTGGGACGAGAGTTGAAGGAGCAGAGTTCTGTGCAGACAGGTTGCTGCCGGTGAAGCTGAGAGGTGAACTGAAAAAAGTTTGCTGTAACAGCGCGAAGGAGCCAAGCCCGCGTCCTCCCCAGCAGAGGATTCTTGTCGTACTAATTAGCTTTGATTCTAGGGTGTAGTGTAAGAGCTGCTCTTTAGCTGTTTGCGAGCAGCGGCGCTTTGAAAACCTGGTGTGTAATGTGACTGAGAGTGTTGCAGGGCCCCAATACAAAGACCCTGCACGGATTATTGTTTTAAAAATGGATTTGTTATTCTGGCTCACTCATATGTGACTAACTGTTCTTATTTGTTTGCTGGGAATGACGGCAGCGTGGAGATATACGAGCTCCTAAGTCGACATTCCTGTGAGAATATTCCTGTGAAATGTTAAAAAGCAACACTCAACAAGTTAATGACTTGTTTGACGGAGTAATTAAATAAATCAGCCCCATTTAATAATTCATCTGTGTCACACGTATGTTTGTTGTTTCCTCGATATGTCAAAGATAAAATGAATCGTCTTTCACTGCATTTTAGCCAAAAATGTCAAAATGTGATTAGCAATGATGAAAGCTCCTTTAAAAGAAAAACACATACATGAAGCGTTGACTCTGGTGCGGCATGTCTGCTGGGAGATTTCTAAAAACCTAATATAATGGGAAGTCTTTCTTTGAGGTGAAAACACTGCAGGCTGTAATGATATTTAATAATCTCAATTGGAACTGCAGGATGTTCTTCAAGCGTGTGTGCACAGAAAAACCGCATTGATTTCATTATTAGCTACAAGTGCGGTTTTAGCTTTCGTCCCCTGACTCACTGAATAAACCAGATGTGCATTCTTGCGTCTCTGTAGAGCAGTAAGAACGTCTCCGAACATATCGAGACACCCACAGAATTAGGATCCATTAATCAAACTGAATGAATATGCAACAGGGGCTGCTAGGATGCAGCCTGCTGTCTGTCTGGCTAACAAGGCTGGTATCCTGCAGCGTCCCACTGAAAACAAAGATATGTCTTTTTCAATGGACTGAGCTCTGAGCAGGAGGCGCGCTATAGGCTATGTGCTACTGCTCTGCATTAACTCTCTCTTCTCGTTCCTTCACTCTATCCAATGCTGATACTTGCATCTCCTTCTTCATTTGCTCACTGGCCAGCAGCATTACTATCAATAGTGAAACAAACTGGGGTCACGTTGGCGTGGGCAGACGAACTGTTACCAAAGCGCAACAAAAATTCAGGTCTTAATTAAAAAGCATTCAAGGGGCCAAACAGCAGTGGTAGAGTCCAAAGTGTCTTGCATACACCTGCAAAATCTTTGCTCTCCTCAAGCCAGATCTGGCTCATCCTTTTCCCAACAATAAATAAATTTACACTGAGGGGTTGGTGTTTTGATACGCTGCAGGGATTTGGGCACTTCACAGTTGCACAAGTGCAAGCGGTCAAATTGGGACCTTGAGAGAGAGCGAGGCGGAGAATCTTCTCATCACGCTTCATGCATTTCTAGCAACTGTACATTTTGAAAAATTTCAAGGGAAGCAAACTCATTTCATTAAAAAACATCAGGAAATACAAGCAAGCATATAAAACAGAACTGCCAGAGAGCTATTAATTGATTATATCCCAAGTGATAGAACCTGCTCTTGGACTGAAGACCATTTTTCACAAAGAAGATGAATGTTATTGGTTATTTTGCTATTTTGTGTTCTGTTTTTTAACTAACTGCAGTCTGTGCTGCATTTTCCCTTATTACTCCTGGTCACGGCCCCTACGATTAGAGATTTTTAACTAAAGCAGTTCACAGGCACAAAATCAGTCATTGTTATATTTCAGCATTCCTGCAGCACAGTCAGTTTTTGATAACTTAGCCAGCATTTAAGCATAAATTTAAAATTGTAATATAAAAGATACAAAACACCAATTCAATTTTCTGTTTTGTGAATGTAACCGAACTCAAGGGTAAGTAATTGTTACTGTTTCGTAAAGAACTCGGGGCCCATTCATACAGCCAGGTAGTATGTGGGTTACATGAAGAATGTACGATTCGGTTATTTTTAGACTAATTTAATTAATTGATCGTTAAATGAAACAATAGTAAATCAGCAGACCTTCACAGCAGTGAAAGTGTAAGGTGCTAAAACTTCTAGAAATACTGAAATGCTCTTTACGTAGCAAACTATGTTTTTCCACTTTGTAACCATTTTTCAGTATTTAACAAAAAAACATGACCCATTTTAGATGCACTACAGTTTAACTCTTGCAAGATTAATAACCTGAATATTGCCACAATAAAAGATAGTAAGTTGTCATACTAAGCTCTGTTGCAGCTCTTCCTTCAGGTTACATTGTGCAGATGATGCTTCTGTGGACGCCAGTGACCTTTCTGCCCTTAACGTGTTCGTTGTCCAGACGAATAACCGTCATTCTACATCAGTTACATCTGTTACAGCAATATGAAATCACATGTGCAACGCGGAGACGTGACGTGTGATCACAGAGAGGTTTGTCACTGTGTAATCGTAAATGTTAAATATGGCTTTAATTGGTGGCATCAGTCAAGGCAGTATTAACCTGGTTAGAGGGAACAGTTATAAAGCTGTTTCTGGGCCTCTGTCGAACACCAGCCAATAAGGACTCTGCCTCCCGAGTGCTCGGAGGAATTCTCTGTCTCAGCTGCAGGGCTTTTCTGTGTTGAGGGCTCCAAAACCTGTGTTATTGAAAACACTGTTATCTTCCCACTGCCTTTGGAGTGTGAGTCGCATGAAAAAAGACACATAAGCCTGGCTTTCCATGTAAATCACTGAGGATTACATTCAAAGTGACATACGGATGATCAATATGTCTATGTTACCCCCCTCCCAACAGTCTCACACTATGGCTTTTGTAAGTTCATCACTTCATAGTCTCCAGAAAAAAAAAAAAAATCTGACCTACTTTAAGTTGACTATTTTCTCACTGTTTCTGTGAGGAAGAAGGGGAATCTGGGGGTGGGCAACTGCAGAGCTCATCTCCCATGCATTTGTGTTTCATATGCAGTCTCAAACTTGTAACTGGCACAATTTTTAGAATATGCACACGCTGTGATTCTTGCATGCCTCCAAATCTAATGAATCACTGTTAAACCAGCTGTTTTTTTTTTTGCTTAATTGTGCACCTTCTTACTTTATTAAAAATGGCTTATTGGCTTCACAGAATGTTCATCTACGACTATACTCACATAGAAAAGTGCCGAGAGAACTTATTTCTCTCTAAGAATGGAAGACGGTGTACACAATAGTGGTCGCGGTTCTCCTTGTGGTTAAATGGAGCCAGCAGATTTTGATCTGTGCCATCATTGTTTCATCACATCCGTCAGACCAGACGGGCATCCGCAGAGTCGAAACAGCAGCAAGCAGGTGACTGGTGTGCCCATTAGGCTCCTATTCCCTTTGACCACTGAGACACACCACAGAAACATAACAGTCACTGGAGACAAAGATCTTGTCGTAATAGAAGAGTCTTCACAGAAAAAATGAGCCATCAGTCTGACATGTACCCTTTAGATGCAGCGCTGAAATGTCATCTATTACAATGCTAAATGTCCAACTTGGATGACGGCTCATTAAGTCAATGCTGCAGGTTGCAGAAGTGTACGCATCCAGTCCATCGGATAGGTTAAATCATATAGACTACAGTAAACTGAAACCCATTCAGATGTCTATATACACACAGAGACATTAATTACTACACCATATCCCATTTATTATGGCAGATGGAGTGAGTCTCACTGTCTCTGCAGACATCTGCTATAGGGAGGAACTGTGTGCACTGTGTGAAATCGAATGCATCCTCTGACCCTGATGAATCAGCCGGTGAAGAATGTGTTGGTCAGCTGAGACAACAGGTTTTAATCCTGTCCTGCATCATAACCACCACAGGGACAGTGAGACATCATCTACTTTATTTTGCCACCGCTGTAGATATGCTAAAGCTACTGTAGAGAGAGGCCTAGGGTATTCTGGAAGCATTATGTGCCTACTGTTTTCCTGCACCGTGTGTTGTATATTTGTGTTGTTTAGTCTTAACAACCAACTCGTGCCAGAAATTGTGCAAAATCAAGCATAAGCTCTCCACTAATTGGCCTCAGTATAAACCCAACGCGGGGACTCGTAAACATGCAAAAAGGTCCAGGTTAAGTGGTACAAAAATAGAAGCTAATGATTGATAATGGCCTCTTTACCCATTGCATGCCTTTTTAAACAGTGGTACCAATCACAGGAGCATATGATGAAAATGGCTCACAAAATGGAGAGAAAAATCCAGACCACCTTATTTTGGTAGGGAAATAATAATGTTGCCTGAGATAAGCACAGTGTAAATAAGCAGGCCACAAACTGGCAGCTAAATTATGCGCTGAACTTTCACTGAAAGTCAGGACACGAGTGTTCTGCTCTCTGCTTCATTCTGCACTGATTTGACAACAACATAGTGACACCATGAAAGCTGTGTGTGCGCATGCGTGCGTGTGTGTTGAATGATCAACTCATGGGATAAAGAGAAGTAACTTATGGAGCACCTTTGCTTGACTGTGATTGGCTGAGCCGCCTGTCAGTCAGCTGAGGTGAAGCTCTGTGCTTTCCACGTCAGTTCTGCCAAACGTGCCTGGCTTTTGCACAGATTTGGATTTTCAAGGCTCAGTGGTGGAAAGAACAGTGAATCCAATTCCAAACGTATAAATAGATCTTCAAAATGGATGGTTTGTAGTCTGCACAAACATATTACTCTGTTCAGGCTGCTGCTGCCTCTACAGGGAGCCCACACTTAACCGTTATCATGGTCTTCTGGTCTGGTTCAGTCCATCATACCTTATATATGCTTCTGTCAGTTCCACAGCCAGGAGACCACATTATTCCACCTCCATGAATGTTTGAGCTTCAAGGTTCTGACTCTAGTCAACGGGAATGACCTCTGGCCAGATGTCAGTTGACCTTAGCCTCTTTATGCAGACATTGTCATTCCCTCTGGTGATGCTGCCAAAACAATACAAGTGCACAGAGAACTGCAAGTGTTTGTTGGCAAATTTGTGAATTTACGGGCTTCATTGCTTGTTAGTTAGGAGCGCATGAGGTGCTGTTTCAGTTAAGTCAACCTTGACGGTACTTTTTTTTGGGCTTAGTACAAATAGATACCACACATTTTGTTCTTGTCATTTCTCCATTTGTAGAAGACAGTGAGCAAAAAAAGTAATGGAGTCCCCATGGAGATGGGCAGCCTATATGGCTCTCCTGTGGGGGGAGTCGTACTGGAGGGATAATGTCACGGACCACTGCTTAAAGAAAAGGAGGATACAAAGAGAGGGGTGTGGGCGGAGTGGAAAGAAGATGGAGATACAAAGGAATATGATAAAGAGCAGGACTACAGTTAGGAATCGCTAAAGTGAAGCATGTACATACTGTACATTTATGCAAGTTCTCTCCTTTACTCATCACAGCCCTTAGTGCTTAGGTGGCAGCTATTAAATTAAGCAGAACTGTCATTCACATGCTGTCTTATGCTCATTAACCTCATTGTGCATTAATCGCTCTCCTGAAATAATTGTCTGTTGAATCACTAACAAGGGCATATTACCTTTTTTTTTATTTTTTTTATTTTGTTAATTAAGCATCTACCCTTAATTACAGAACTCTGTCTCAAAAAGGTTTGCTTTATATAACGCACTGTACTGTATATATGATTTTATGATGTTCATTTTGGATTCAGACATCAAAGAGCTGTTGTCATGAGGGGTGCAGGAAGCGGAGCCAAATGCAGGATTCTCAGGCAAACCAGGTAAACATAAAACTGCCCTTTTTATTAAAGTAGAAAGCCAAAGTCCACAAAGTGCAAAAATCCACAAAAGAAAACAACTTGAATCCAAGAAATTCCAAAACATGAATTGAGCAACACAAGGGAGGTTAAACAGACACGCTGACAAAGACTGAAGGGACACTGAGACCATCAGCACACGCGGGAGGTAATCAGGGGAATACGAAACACCGGGGTAACAACACAGCTGAAAGCAATGAAGATCAAGCCAAGTAAAACGAAAGGCAAAGCACAAGAGACAACAGACCACAGGAAGTAACCTAACAGAGAAACGCAGAGACGAAGACTTGACAAGATACAAGGAGACATTAGGAAAGAATCAGTTTTAAACTACAACTCGAAACATTAACAAACAAGGGTCATAAAATATCAAGAACTAAATAATACTAGAATGCACACGGAAATAAACAGAATATCAAAACCAGCCTGACATCAGTCAGAAACTAGGAGCAGTTCAAAGAAATGCGTAATCCAAAAAAACAGAAATCTTAACTACAATTGCAGAAATATAGAAAACGTCAGACCTAAAAAATGTAAAGCAAGGATTCAGAAGAACAACACTCACAAACCATGAGAGCAATTTTTAATTCTTTTTTTTTTCCTTCTTCTTCTCATTTTTGATTCTATGCTTTGACACTTATAAAGAAGCACCGAATATATCAGAATGATTGCTCGTAAGTGAAGAAAAATGTGGGTGACAGGCAAGCAAGAAAGCTTTGATGGCGATATTAGGAGTTCCTTTAACTCCGTGTGTGTGTGTGTGTGTGGCTGTGTCTGTGTGTGTGTGAGAGAGTGTGTATTAGTCCCAGGAGAGGCCACACAGTGGCTATGTGCCTCCCTGGGAGCACAGAGAAATGGGGGCGGCATGCATGTACTTGTTCCCCACACAGATGGGAAAACATCAATCCACAGGTGACACACACACAGACACATACACACAGAAACACTGCTCTACTGTAGTGGCAACAGAACTGTAGGGGTGTGTGTGTGTGTGTGTGTGTGTGTGTGTCTATGCTTGTATGTGTGCATACATATGTGTGTGAGACACAGTAAGTAGGTCATGCATCCCAGAGTGAGAAAATAGATTCACATTCAACTTAAATCACAGAAAATGAGTTAGGATTCTTTCCCCACGCCGAGAAATGTTTTTCAGTTACCACAAAGGGCGACCTGCTTGGCTCACTTAGCGGGTTTTGAGGTCGTGCTTTTGTTTGTGTTCAGATGCTGTTTTTGTTGTGTGTGGTTTTTTTTACATGTGGTTATTTTCTTGTCTCGCTGCATGTTCTTTAAATGAGTCTGCTGTTCTGGCCAGTGGGCGGAGCTTGTTTCTGATTTTGAGGCACGGTTTCAGGTCCTGTGGGGACATGAAGGAGTATGAACCTCTGATTGGATGGGCTCCATCTTCATAAAAAAAATTTTTTTTTTCTTCTGGAAATCAGAGTACTGTGCTGAGTAGAGGGTACACCATAGAGTAGATGTTACCTTTTAAGGCACTGTGGTAATAAAGACATCATTGTGTGTGTGTGTGTGTGTGTGTGTGTGTGTGTGTGTGTGTGTGTGTGTGTGTGTGTGTGTGAGAGAGAGAGAGAGAGCCAGAGCCATGTAGTGTGTTAATGGCCTGGGCTCCATCTATTCATTAATGAATAAAGTGAGCTTGTTTTATTAATGGGCAAACCTTCTTGCTGTCATCTCCCATGAAGAAGGTTCAGGGTTCGAAGCTGCTGCTCGACTGAGGCCTTTATGTGTGGAATTTACATGTTCCCCATCTGCCTGTGTGTGTTTTCTCCCCATGCTCAGGCTACTGGCAACCATTGATGGTTCAGGAACAGGCTCAAGCTGTCCCATGACCCTAACTGGATAAGCAGTTAAGAAAATGGATGGGATGATTTATTAATAGAAACATAAGAATATTTATAACCTATGCATTTGGCCTTTCAATGAATTAAAAATAATTAATTTGCTTTAGGTAACATGGATTATTTTATCTTCTTGAAACTGAACCTTGGAATAGTAAAGGTGCCCAGCCGAACTTATGATTGTCTGTGTGGAGTTTGCAAGTTCTCCCTGTGCCTGTTTTAAAACAGTTAAATTAATCGGTGGTTCTAATATGAACAAAGGCATGTACGTGAGAGTGTATGCTTGTGAGGATGATGATTGATGATCGGTTTCTATGTGCTGGCCCTGTAATGAACTCGTGGCCTGTCTGTGGTCCCTATGTCAGCTGGAATAGGCTCCAGTGCCCCCACAACCCTTAATCTGTGTCCACACTGGAAGCAAATCACTGCTCACACGTCGCTTTGAAGCTGAAGGCTCGTCCCTTGCAGACATTCCAGGCTCCAGTTGCCTAGGTGACCCTCTAGTTACTACCAGGTCATATGTCCAATAATGGTAATCTTCACTTTAATTGGTAGTCACTAGAGTCGCCTGGAAATTGAGAAAAGTTTAACTCAGGTCCTGCCTGATTTCCATCACATTTTGCCCGTAGTCACTTGTAGTCACGGAGTGTCGTTGACTTTCTGCCGTCTCTGGTCACCATGTCGCTTCTAATGTGGATGCAGTTGGATAAGCAGTTAAGAAAACAGATGGATGGATGGATACTATATGACTTAGCTGGATACCTGATGGTGACTACTGATAGTGTACATATGCACCCACATAGCTGAGTATCTTCAGCTAATCATTTCAAGACTGAATCAGTAGTCAGTAGCAAATCATTGCTTTCCTTTTTACATTAGTCCATAGTTGTAACTAATCCCTGACTGAGTAACTATAATGATGCTCAACAGAGATATCACAGTGTACTAACACACAGTGCTTGAAATATTATTCTGCAAAGTGCAAACAAGAAGTTATGAAATAAATTTAAAGCATCTTGGTGTGGGCACCTGTGTGGCTGACTAAACCTGACCTCACTGAATTTGTTGCAATCAAGAGTTCAAAGCTGCAAATGAGACTTGCGGAGCTGGAAAAAGTTAGAGAGCACCACTGAAATTTGGCCCGCTTTTTTTTTTTTTTTTTTTTTTGGTGAAGAATTTTATATTCACAAATTGGAATAAGCTGTTGTGTTCCTCACCGTTATAAATTCTTAAATGGAGAAGAGCCCCTCATTATGGGAAGCATTGGAGACAGTAAATGACAGCTTGAAAAACTTTCATGTCTCACCTTGTACAATTCACTGTTAAATGAGTTTTCTCTGTCAAAAAGTTTGTAGTGTTGTTAGAAAATGCCTCGAGGCAGTTCTGAATTTAGATGATTTTATGCAGTTCTTTCATGAATTTCACCCAGCAGCTACTTTACCCCGGCAGAGCGTGTTGACTCTGATTTTGCTGTAGCAATATGTATTCACCTTGTGGAAAAATAACTATTCTCAGCTTGTTTTACAGTATAGGTGAGGGTTTAAATTAAAGTATATATAATAATTGTCTGTGTGTAGCAGTGCTGTGGCAGAAGAGCAAATAACTGAATAAGAAAGTGTGTGGGAGACTTAAAAAGAATTCCGTAGTGGAGAAAAAAAACATGGCCGCCTTAGCAGTTTCAGGATTGTTTAGTTAAACAGTGACATCATTTTACCTCTGCTGCGGTTTATAAAAATTTGATTTTCATTTTTAAAGTTAGGATTTTTTTTTTTTTTAAAGCAGATTCAATTATCATTTCAGTTGGATTGGTTTTCTAGTACCACAGATAAATGAATGTACTTGGAATGTTAAATAATAATTTTCACGCCACACTGTGCAATGAAACCAGGAAACTGCTGCAGTCCTATTCATCTGCCAGTATCTCAGTATCCCTTTAACCTGTGTGTGTGTGTGTGCTATTCTTGCTATTCTTTATATATATATATATATATATATATATTATATTGCCAAAAGGATTCACTCGTCAGCCTTCACGCACAAATGAACTTGAGTGACATCCCATTCTTAAATCATAGGGTTTAATATGATGTTGGCCCACCCTTTGCAGCTATAACAGCTTCAACTCTTCTGGGAAGGCTTTCCACAGGTTT
>JAVDPK010002197.1:73285-86491 GCA_034780415.1 Cichlasoma orientale
CCAAAAAAAACTCCCCACCAGACCCCCCCCCCCCCCCCCACCCAACTTTACACTTGGCACAATGCAGTCAGACAATTATCATTCTCCCATCTCCCACTTGACCATCAGATTAACAGAGAAGCGTGAATTGTCACTCTAGAGAACACGCCTGCACTGCTCTGGAGTCCAGTGGTGGTGTGCTGCATCCAACACTTTGCATTGCACTTAGTGATCTAAGGCTTTGATGCAGCTGCTCGGCCATGGAAAACCATTCCATGAAGGTCTCTACACACTGCTCTTGAGCTAATCTGAAGGCCACGTGAAGTTTGGAGGTCTGTAGTGACTGACTGCTGAAAGTTCCTCTGTTTACTATCCACGTCAGCATTCACTAACCCTGCTGTGTGATTTTACGTGGCCTTCCACTTTGTGGCTGAGTTGCTGTCGTTCCCAGTTGCTTTGATTTTGTTATAATACCACTAACAGCTGACTGTGGAATATTTAGTAACAAGGAAATTTCATGACTGGACTTGTTGCACAGGTGACACCCTTTCACTGTACCACACTGGAATTCACTGAGCACCTGAGCTCGACTCATTCTTTCATATTGCTTGTAGAAGCAGTCTGCGTGCCTAGGTGCTTGAGTGCATGCACCTGTGGCAGTGGAAGTAAGATCTGTATATATCTAGAGTTGTGTTTAGGAAAATCTGGTGCATCACTGAAAATGCCTTACATGTAGCTCTTTGTGTCTCCCCAAGTCTATTTAATTACAAAGAAAATCTCACAGTATTATTGCTTCCCTTTAATTCAAGTTTGATTCTCTTGAGTTATGATGAATGCTGTTTTGAGCGAGTCAATACCTCTGCTGAGAGTCAGATCAGGTTGTTCTGTGAAACGTGTTTTTGAGTAGTCAAAAAAAATCTTTGCTTAGCTTTTATCTGGCAGACAGGTCCAATTGATTGAGAGCTCAGTGGGCTAGATAGAAACTGAATGTATAGTACTCTGAAGACTACTTTAAAAAGTTTTAGTATCTGAAATCATAGACTGTCTGGAGTAGACGTGATAGTTTAATGTAAAGCACCATATCGGTAACAGAAAACATACAAGTGCTTGTTTCTTATGGGACTTGCAGTGAGCCAGATAACCTTTTGTATCTTCCTTTTTGTCCACTGGCAAAGGAAATGTGGACCATACAGGTTGTGGGTCCTAGCCCATTTCAGCCAGTGTCAGCCTTTTAACACCTTAGCTGGACTTAAAGGTCACTTCCCTAACAAATCTCC
Organism: Cichlasoma orientale; assembly: GCA_034780415.1. Lineage (NCBI taxonomy): Eukaryota > Metazoa > Chordata > Actinopteri > Cichliformes > Cichlidae > Cichlasoma > Cichlasoma orientale. Next base: position 74,542 of record JAVDPK010002197.1, read on the forward strand.
TCATACATATTCATCCCTGCTCCTCTTCAATGCGAAGCGTAACGAAAGCCTAAGCATTTCTTTTATACCCTCATTTCTCACTCTTAACTGGAGGAAACCAGCCTGTGCTTCATATCCTCCTTGTTTGAGGCCCCCAGTTCTCATCTTTTCAGTCAGTCGACTCCTTCAAGGAGGCTGAGTTAGCACCCTCAGAGGATCCTAAAATGCTTGTTTGGCCTTCAGGAAGAGTGAAGTGGGGAAGATGGAGCTAAAAAAATGGGCTGCTGAGCTAGTTGGCCAAGAAATCTACTTTAACTCTTCTCTCTGCCCTCAACATTACTTCTGCATCATCAAACTACCCCCTAATTAGCCAGTAATGTATTATGGATGAACTTCTAATGGATCTGTAGAAATAACTACATGGGGGCGCGTGTGTGTGTGTGGGTGTAAATTTCTGTGGAGATACCAACTCACTAGTGTCGTATCAACCATGCATGCACTAGTAGCTACATGTGCATGCCCGCATCTAATGCCTTTGTTTTATCATATCTACATGCATGCGGTTCCGAGCTGTTGCATTTCACCATCAGCGTTAGTATCTGGTGCGGCCCAGCTCATTAAAAGCACCCTGCACTCAAACCACAGGCAAGAACAGAAGAGTAGTGGATAATCTCATGAAAAATGTAGGGGAGCAGCAGCCTTATCTCTCGGGCCCTGTGCTGGGGTGGTTTGTGTGCTGCTCCAGCCCTTTGATGTAGTCCATTGATCTCCCCTTGCTGACATGTTCTCCCAGGCCCATGGCTGCACCAGCCGGAGGGGTGATTAGCCTTATTAGTGTAATGGAGGGGAGTGAAGGGCTTTAGAGGTGGAAAAGATGGAGGAGAGTATAAGAGGAGGAGACGAAGAGGGGAGGAGGGATGTTTGGCCATTGCAGAAGATGATCAAGCTGTAGCACACAAGATTTTCTGCCTGTAATCAACAAGAAGGAGTGAGAGCAGAAGGGGGGGAGGCCAGCTGCAGCAATGCGAGTCACTTGGTGACTGGGTTGGGTTAAAGTGCAGCACTGCAGTCCTTTGTTTTACTGCATGCCTCAGTGCCATTATTTATCATCTGTCTCAGAGGATGAGCGCTCCTGCAGAATGCAGAATTTTGACATTCAAGGAGGAGTCGAGCGGATTTGGCCACATTTTATGCTGAAAACCATGAAAAATCCTGGAGCTCTGTGGGCTTTGGTTTAGCTGCCAGCTGGTGTTTCTGAGAGCAGCGTGCTATAGTAGACATTATTTAACGTGAAGAGATAGGTCAGCAGCGGGAAAGCAAAAAAAAAATTAAATAAAAAAAATTGCTGCAGGAAACCACTGGCCTGTAGTTACGTTACTGCTACACCGGCAGTGTTGAGACCAGTGAAAGCATGTAGAGGTGGATAAAAATAAAGAAAAAAAAACAACGATATTTTTCCTCTATAAGTTGCTGCATAGCACTTACTAAAAGCTGGACATATTGTGGAGGGAGCCATTAAGTGTTATTCTGGAAAGATTGTTTCTTATAACAGACTCTGAATGTGTGCTTTCTCAAGCAAGAGCCCAGATTGAGCAAAATGATTTCCTCTGGGCCACAACAAGGCTGGCCACTCCTTCTCTATGACTTTCCCATCATTTACTGCACAAGCATGTGGATAATGGCTGTGATTTACTGCCATGCATACACTGCCAATCTAGCTGGTGTACTGAATTCCATTAAAGTGCTTTGGTTACAGTGAGACAGCTAAGTGGTTCAATATCCCTGCTTTCCAGACACTGCACTATCACACAGAGACGCCTCCCCAGCTACTGTGAGACCGAACATGTGCCTCGCTATGGAGAAGGTGGCCACAGAGGGAGAGAAGCAGCAGAGCCTTTAAGATGATGTTGTTTGTGGCCGTGGAGAGAGAGTAAACAGTGTGCAACAGAATGGCTGAAATTGTCTTTACTCCTTTCTTTTATTGCCACCTCCTCCTCTTTCTGGCGTGAAGTTTTTTGATACCTGCGCAGGGTTTGATTGCCTGTGTATGTCTGCAGTACCCAACAGACAGACATGGGCATGCCACAGGGCCAAGAAACACACTGCAAAGCACATAGCTGATGCCGGTAGGAGTAAACTAGCCTGTCGCTCATACCCTTGTCTTCCTCGCCAATGTCAGCCTCCAGTTACATCAACCTCACAGTCCTGCTTGGCACAGACTTTGCATCTCTGTAAAGTAAAAATAAATGCAATCGCTGCAACAGTGTGAACCAAAAGTTCAGTACAGGTAACATCGAGATCTGGGATTAATCTCTCTGTGGCCTTGCTTTTGAAAGTTTCTGAATTTGTAGTCCAAAATTGCAGCATAAATAAAAATTAAATTACCCACAAGTGCAAAGTTGTTGCTTTTAGTTATTTAGCTCTTTAACTCTCACTATGGTGGCCTCGGGGAAGCCGAAAACAAGCAAGCACCGGGTGCACAGTTTTACAACGCCATTAATCCGACCTACGGAACAGAGCGGACAGTTGTTACTCTTCTCGCTGCACTCATTGGCTGATGGTGTTTTTTAATGGAAAAACAATGTTACACATCACAATGCCAGGCCAATCAGTCTACTCAGGGGAGACGAGAAATTTAAAGGTCTGGACTCGGAGAAGAATAATAGCTATAGGCACCGGCATTGCTTACTTCCGTTGTGCAGTCACATGCCTGCTGTTCCATTAGGGTGTGGGAATATTCTGTGACATTTTTCAGCTTTAGTCATAGTAATAGTAGTAGTAGTATCAGTAATAGTAGTCAGTCCTTGGCTTGTGTGTATACTTTTGAAAAACTTCTTATTTTTTGTCATCATTTTGTTTTTGAACTCTGTGTAACGCTCAAATTATATATTAATCAAATATTAATTGCTTCCCTGGTTGAAAAATCTTTTCAGCCCTCATTACATGCTCCTTCAGTAGATTGCACATGCTGTTGAAATATTTTGTCCAGGTTGCATGCAACATTACCGCCGCTTTAAAACATTTATAAGTATAAAAAAAATAAAAATTCTAGGACAGTACGTATAGTATAATGATCAACACCTTCTAACATTTTTGTCTGTTTCCATGTCTGCTTCTTTTTAGCAACCACACGTTCTCAGATGACATGTTGTGAGAATAAGCAAGAATTCTTTTCTCAGTTGTTTTCACTCTTTCTTTCTTCCCAGTTAACAGCTCTCAACTCTCTCTCTCTCTCTCACACACTCTCACACACACACACACACACACACACGCACGTCTTGTCACCCATGTTGCTTTATCACCGATAGACCGTGAAAAGAGACCTTTTTTTTTTAATGAACAGAGTAAACACTAACAGGACGGCAGTCTGTCTTTGCTGGGGACCTTTTCTTTTTGCAGCAGGCTGTCAGTCCTTTGCTGTATCACACCTCAATAATCTCAGGTCAATTGCTTTGACCAAAGCACCTGCTGGCTGCAAGATTGCCTGCTATCATTTTAATGGATCGCCACTCTAGATACACTTTAATTATGCCTTACTTCTGACACGCTGCTCCGAATGTCAGTTTTTCTTTAAATAGGTTTAAAAGTGTTGGAGAGGTGGGAAGTTTTAAAAGCGATGCCCTTTCTTCCCTTTCCTCTTAAAATCTGCATCTGGCCGATGGTACGGGGAGTAAGTATTTGCTGAACCATGACATTTTGTTTCTTCTCTCACAGCTATTTTCTCATGGTGGCCAGGCTCTTGCTGTGACACGATGACAAGCTGTGTCACGGCCCTGTAGCAGGACATGATTTACACACATGCTCATGAGGACACCAACATGCAAAGGGCACATGTTGTGAATGCACACACAGGGCCATAAACACCTAATATACACACTGTTGATAGAGGGGGGGGGGGGGGGGAGAGAATGATAATCAGACAAGTGTGTTAGTTTCCCCCTAGGCCCCCCAAGCTGAAGACTAGCATCACATACCAGCTCCATCTACTGCACACCCGCAATCGCCTGTGACACAGATTGGGCACCGTGGCAACCACATCTGTCAGCCAACATCAGCACCGCAGTGGGAGGAAGCATGGGTGGTCTTTTGCTCTAAATTCAACTGATCCGTTCCTCCTCTTCCTCCACTCTTGTCCTTGCTGTAAGAGCGCGAGGAGATGCTTCAGTCCAATAAAGTAGACCGTCTCCACCCGAGAGCACTGACTCATTTGGTTTTAGTGCGAGCCAGTCAGTGTTTGCTGGAACCACTGCAGGGTAACATAAGTTCAAGTGCCATAATTTGTTTTATTTATAAGCCTAGCAAATGCACTGGTGATTTGATTTCTAGCAGTGCTTCAGCCGCGTTAAGTATCTACTACTAATTCCACTCTTTGTTTTTATTTTTATAAAGGGGGTTTACGGGATGGTTTTAACGCGCCACCATCAATAGTAAGTTAACCATAAAATGGCAGAGGTTTACGAGACTTTATGTTTAATGAATCTTGAAGCCATTTACATGCTGCCGGCTCGAGACCACAATGGGCCGAGGAGGAGAGCTCTTAAGTCTCTCAGAGAAAATTTAGTGTCACAGCGCTGAAGACAAACACTGAAGGGGCAGCGTGTCACGATAACAGCGGCTCATCACTCCACCCTGAACAGCGCTTGAAAATCATCCAGCTGTAGCCTGGCGATTATTTCCATGTCAGAGTTTGCATGTTAGTGGCTTTATGATTTAATGAGTGAATGGTGCCAAATGTGGGGTTTTTTGTGTGGAGAGGACGAGTTCACATTAGAGAACAGTCTGCGTCGCGGTGATACACTCTCATATTGTATTCTGCCCGCGCGAACGGCTGTCATCCGAGGCAGATCGGGAAGACTAATTCAAAGGGCTTATGCATACTTAACAGCACTCTGTTTGCTTTTTAGCCGTTTATTTACACGCTGTATCACTTTTTCCTTTTTCTCATCAACCTTCAGACCGGCAGCGGGAAGCTATTTTTGACTCAGACAAAATGGTTTGTCTTAACCATTTTATTTTACTACCGAGCATTTAATTTTAAAGGAATTAGGCGGAAAGGAGCAGTTGCTTTTTTTTTTTTAAATTTACACATTTTGAGTCTTTAGAGCAACGAGTGACTCTGTAAATCTGAGTGTCCTCCTCAAGGATACTGTCATCACACACTGGAAATCAAAATGGTGCCTCTTTTTACGAGCTGCTCCTTGCAGGATATTGTCGAGCGGTTTCGGCGACTTGCGTCGATGCTGTGATGTGTTGAACGTTTAGTACTACAATATAGTATGCGAAGAGCATACTGAGTAGCATTCTGCTCTATCTGGCATATTAATGCGACATGCCACCTTCTGAGTACTGTACCTAAGCAGGATTCAGATCACACACTCGCGCAGATCATTTGCCAGATCACAGAATAGTGCAAGTCGGCCATTAATGTCTCTTTCCCCCTCACACATTGTTAAATAAAATGAACATGCTGAGATTAAAGCTTTCGGTGTTATTAGTCACACGAGAAAATCGTGTATCGTTTAATCTCGCACACCAAAAATACTAATATGGGGGCTGAGTTGGAGTAACACATCAGATCTCCTTTTCGCGACTGTGTAACCTTGAATATTTTAGGCTTGTGAAGACCTCGCAGTGAGCGTGATGGATTCTGAAGGTGTGAATTGGACTTTTAAAGCGATGCTACACTTGGAAGTGATAAATGAGCCTGCATGACATGCAACACCCCAGGGACAATCAGTGCCTTAATTGGAGACAGCGAGAGCTGTACTAGCATGCTAAAACCAGGGTGGTGTTGATTACACAATCCGCCGCATACACTCGTGTGACACAGAGATCATTATCTTAGTGAATTAGATTTAATTATAACCAGTGAAATGCATTATGATCCTGCGTAAGGTTGCTTAATAACTCAAATAAACACCAAAAGTGAGGAATATAATCCTTTCTTTAACTGAAAGCACTTCAGTGTGACCCCTGTTGACTTTGTAATTCTTTGTGTGGTGATGTCCTCCATTTGTCATTTCTCTTGAAATTGAAAGAATTTATGCTAAAGCTCTGCTGGATGGACAGAAAGAAGAAGAAAAAAGAGAGCGGCAGATAGAAGAGGGGTTGTGGCCGGAGACTGCCCTGGCATGGAAGGATGGCGATTTGGCAACATCAACTGCCTCCCTGATCCCCTCTCTCTAATTCTGAGTTCCCACGACAGAGAACACCCAGCCCCAGTCTCCTATCCATTATGCATGGATGAGCTTTATTGCATTATGTTTTTTTAGGCTAACACACTTAGCAAGCTTGTAGCATGCACAGCCCCTCTCCACCAACTCAGTGAATAATTCAAGGCCAGGGCATTAGGCTTGGAATAGAGGAGCTTAATCAAAGGCTACAGCTTTCAGTGCGGCTCAGCGCCGCCCCATTGGCAGTTGTAACCTCAAGCTTGGCACAACATAGATTTTAAAAAGGAAGTTGAATTATCAGGCCAGAGGCAGACTTTGGAGAGCTTTGTGAGCTTTGAGAGACTCTTGAGATTGTAATGCAATTCAGAAATCTTGCATTCAGCAAACCTCCTTAGTTTTTATTGTGAGTAGCCAGGACACCTTGTACTGCACACGCTGCTGTTGACGGAGCTGTAAAGGAAATTCAGCTCAGCTCCGGCCTTTTTCTACTGTAATCCACAATTCTGATTTATGCTGGTTTTTTTTGTTTGTTTTTTTGCCTATAAGCATGCTGTTGGAAATATTGCCTGCAACTGTGAGTTCTGGAGTATTATTTAATAATATGAATTCATTTCATCTTTTTTCATACAGCTTTTGGGCTGTACAACAAAATGTTGCTGTAAGATTAAAAAAATAAATAATAAAAAAAAAACTCTCCTTTCAGGAATTTCATTTAACTCTAGTTTTCAGATTGAAAAACTTTTTTTCTTTTACAACTTTTACAAGCTCTGGGGTTGTCAAAAATTTCCACACCTAGATTGAAAACTTAAGTCAGTTCAAAAGATGCCATAACACAAAACTGCATTTTCCAGTACAAGCCCTTGGTGTCTGTAATGTACCTGCACTGCATTGCTTTATATACTGGATAGGAATATGCACAGACAGCAGCTCACAGACAGCGACAGACTGCCCCATACTTCAACAGCTGCTCACAGATGACCAGGAGTCCACCCATCCATCCATCCTCTTCCGCTTATCCTTTTTGGGGTTTGGGGGGGGGGGGGGTCCGCTGTCATAGGGCGAGAGGTGGGGAACACCCTGTACAGGTCGCCAGCCTGTCGCAGGGCTGACCAAGAGTCCGCTTGGGCTTTTTAATTATTTATTTATCTCTCTTTGTAACCATGTTTACTATAAAAGCAACAAAAGCAGTTTTTTAATCACGAGAATAAACATGCTGTGCATGCTGAACTGTTGGTAACATGAAACTACCTGCTGTCTCACCCCGGAGTCCCGGACCATAAAATTCTGCCACTGTGTCAGATGTTGCTGCTGTTTCTAAAAAAATATGCAAAAATACAAGGTTTCCTGTGACACTGACACGCTGGCCGTGACAATATCAGACTCCGAGAGTTAGCCGTCCACTTTTAAAGGTATCGAGTTTCTCAGTCAGGAGAACACAGTTTTAGGTTCCCATTTGGGAACTTTGTGTTTTATACTTTCTCTCACAAGGCTTTCACTCTGCGATTCCCTTTTCAGTTGGTTTTTTACTTTTGCTCTCACTGCTGCTTGTTAGGCTTATGCACCGAAATGTACTTGGTTAGTTTTAAACATCAAAGCTGTTCAGCATAGGTTTTTTTTAATGTAATGTGAAGGGGTCCTTTACAAGCATCTGTGCTGAGAGTGAGACCCACTTTATTTTATTATTTATATTGCTATAGCGGAGTTTATCGTGGCACAGATGCCAAAGGATACTGTATATATTTGAAGTGTATATATTTGAATATTTTTAAAACATCTGCCTCGGGAATAAAAGGGGGGCTGGTGTGGAAGAGATTATTATGAGAGTTTGCTATAATGAATGCAATCTGCGTTCAGGAAAATGTTTTCATGAGCTGAGGTTGTGTTTGCTGTTCACAGCTTTTTTTTTTTTTTTTTTTTGAGTTTATTAAATACCTGCAGCTTCATAGGTTTACCTACAGCAGCAAGAACCATATGAGGAAACAAGAGTGTTGTGTTTATTTATGTATGCGGCATAACAGCAGTAACATCAATTAATTATTCATAACTTTTAAAATAACTGTCCCTGCCATAGAGACACTGCTGCACTTTTTTACAGGTAAATCATTTGTTGCACAGCAGCGTCTCAGACTGAGCTGCATCACAGCTGACGGGACATTTGTGTTTTAGTCGTAATAAAAGTCTAATCTGAAGTCCTAATTTATTTACAAATGTAAGTGTTTTGCAAACAGTGGTAATTATTTTCTGAATTATTTGGAATAATTTTGTTGTTGGGCCTGAGGCTTCGTGCATGCATCGTTTTTTTTCCCCCTGTTGTATCTCATATTCTGGGCTATTTAAAAGCCCAGATAACCCAAATGACAAAAAGTACTGTTTTATCAAAAACCTCTGGTAGACTGAGCATCTGCCTGTTGGTGGGAAGCTGACCTTTCCTCCCGCTTTGGGGGAAATGAGCACCTCTGCTAGTCAAGTTAGGGGTGAGTTCTGTCAAGTTAAGTGAATTTGGCCATGTTACTTTTTTTTATTAACAATTTCCGATATGGCGTCATGACTACTACATTTTGTGCAGATAGTTTAATGTTTTCTGCATCCCTCCATCCACCCAATCTTTCTACCATCTTTTTTTAATTTTAACTTTGCTTCCATCCCCACAACCCTTCTCTTTTCTTTCAAAAAAAAAAAGAAGAAATTCAGCCCACCCCCAATACCCCTTGTATGTTATCCAGCTTTCTCGTCCATTTTTTGCCTCCCTCTATCTTTCTCTATCCTTCTGTCTCTCTGACTTTCTCCCTCGGTCTCCTTTTCTCCATCTATTTTCTTTCTTGCTCTCTCTTGCGTTCTCTCTCTCTCCGTTCCTCCCCTGTAAAACGCATCCAGGCTTCCCTCGGGGGCTAATCCTGTTGGAAACGTTTCAGGGAAAGCGGATTATCTGTCGGAGCTGCATGATTTTTGGAGAAAGTTCACTCACACTTGATTAAATTAATCATTGTCCTCCAAAACCCCTTATGGTCTTTCCTTGTGGATACTGGTGGAGATAAATAACTGTCCTCAAACAGCATATTCATCTCTAATTAATATGGGGGTGCTGTGCTCTTTTTTTAGGTAGAGGTATGGGTCATGAAGTTGGTGCAATGCTGTTGAGCCACAGTGAATGGGTGGCAGAACTGTCAGGAGACTATTCGCAGAGCTTTTGTGGGCACACAGACTATTTTAATCTAGCAGTTTTTGCAGGTTGATGCAAAATCTTTGACAGCTTGATTTATCCTCACTTTTTAATTCACCATTGGACTGCTTGAAGGGGGCCCAGCATGCTTTTGTTAGAGCTAGACAGAGACTAATGCCTGATTTGGTCTATGCTTTCATAATTTATATAGAGGTGTCAGCATGCGTCATGCTGCCACCGCGGGTATTTGCTGCAGAACACATTAGAGGAAGGAATTAGTGTTTAAATACAGGTGTTTGTGTGTGCGCATGCGTGCGTGCGTGTGTGTGTGGCCAGTAGGCAATTGTTAGTTTGTTGTTTATAGCCCATGAAGAGCAATGTGGTCAATGAAGCTTCACAGGTGGATGGGATACAACGTAACCTTGAGATGACGATAAACTTTCCACTTCCCTGCCTGCAGCAATCGCTCCCGCTCTCCTTCACTTTCAAACCATCCTTTCAAAGGAAAGCCTGCTGAGGCTCCATTTAACAAGAATATCCCCTCATTACACAACTGCGAAACCTTAAAAGTTACCATCCGTTAAGTGGTTTCATTGAAGGCAGTGAAAAATTCCCTTTCAAAGGAAATAATTACAGCTGGTTCTTCAGGGGTGCATGTAGCAGCAGTGTTTGTGGAGTATAATTACTATGCAGAGCAATTACTCTACAGCAACAATTGGTAGCTTTACCCCACACGAGCACGAGGATTAGAGCCGTGATCACCCGGGGTGTCAAGCACTTGTCTGGGTCCGATTATTAGGAAGGTCCAAGGTTTGGAGTGAATGAGGAGGCTTTTGTGTACACCGTCGTCTGAGGAAGGTGGGTGTGTGCATCTGTTTCCCTGTGTTTGTAGTATTCATCTTATCAGCAACAGTTATAATTTAATATCAATATCATGGCATTGATAAAAAAAATGAATTGAATTATAATTTATAATATTATCTTAACAGATTGATGTGAAAATTTCAATTTAAGACTGTGTGTATGATGTAAGTTGTAGCGAGTGTTGGCAAACTAATAGGGATCCAAATCCAAACAGTAAACGGCAGTGCCTTAAAACCTGCACTGTTTGCCAAAAAGAACTCCAATTATATGGGAGTCAGTGGGAAAACAACCCTACTGCTCACTGCATCTGTGACCTCAGTAAGCACTTTCCTGATGAGCAGGGTGTGCTTAAAGACTAGTCACTACCCTGCACTGTCCTGTTTCAGTCAGATGGACCGCTAACTTGTGATGTCTGATTTTAATTATCCAAAATGCTCAAACTGAGGCTGCAAAATCCCGTGGGTAATGCCACAGTGGCTACATCCACATTTTATATACAGGCTATGACTAACAGTGGTATATGAGAAAACTGTATCTAGTGTGTGTGTGTGTGTGTGTGTGTGTGTGCGCATTTTTTTAAGCATTATCATCATCATCTTTCATGCTTTTACAGCCGGGGCAAGTTTTTCATAAATCTCGTCCTGGATATATTTGCATGCATGTGCCATGTTTGTCACGCATCCTCGCCGCGGTGCAGGTTACTGTCTGAAAAATGGCAGCTTCTAACATCTTTAGTCCTTGTCTCTTGAGATTCATCACGTTACATCATGATCCACTTGCTCAGCAGACATCCTGCCTGAAATGCCTTTCAGGTTTGACTCCTCAGGTCTGGATACCAGAGTTTGTCTGTTATGTAATTTGTCTGCAGGAAAGATGTGGTCTCTTTTTTTTTCTTTTTTTTTTTTCTCCCCTTCCTGCTTTCAACTCTGTGCACGCACCTGAGGTTGTCTGTCTTTATGAATCAATGTATCCTTTGCAGATTTCACTGTGATCTGCAGAAAAGAGATTCCGACTGCGATGGATTTGCATGGTTTTGGAACTGGGACATGTGCAAATAGGGGAGAAAAAAATAGATTCCCATGTCTTGCGCACTTGTCCCTCTGGTTCAGAGAGGTTATGAAAACACATTGTTTCTACTTCACAGACCGCTACTGCAAGCTGCTTCATTTGCGGCTCGTGTAGAGATTTACGGGCAGATTCTTGGTGTATGTATACACTGTGTATATCCTGTGTGAGTGATGCTGCTGCTCGGGCATTTGCTGATTCAGTGAATAATTAATCAGCAGAAAACACCGGTTATCACTTAAAAGATTCATAGCAAGTCGAAACAGTTGGAACTGCCAAACAGCCAGTAGGCCCAGCTGCTTTTGTCAGTGCTTTTTCCTAATACATTCAAAAAACCTCAGTTTTTGACCACACTTTCAAAACTAACATGAAATTGTTGTGTCTTATTGTTACATACTTAAAATTTGTATACTTAATTAATTGTTGTCTGATAAATTATCAGTACTAATGAAAACGCTGTTCAGGGGAAGATGTTGAGAGATGATTGGCTGTGTGCCAAAATAATCTGCAGTGCAGTAAAATGCAGTAGTAATTTTTTGTGGCCTTCCCTTTTTGACTTTGAAGATCTTTCTTCAGCTATTTAGCTTTCTGCTCTCCTCTGATATTTATTGTCATCAGCTTTGTTAATGAAGTTATCGATGCATTTTAAAATATCTGCGCCCGGCCTGTGTTGTTTGGTGGGGGGGGGGGGGGGGGGGGGGGGGGGGGG
>JAVDPK010002197.1:86501-120216 GCA_034780415.1 Cichlasoma orientale
TTTTTTTTGGTGGCGCCCCCCCCCCCCCCCCGACTTTCCAACCTTTAACATTGTGACTTGTGAGCACGTCTAAGCTATAACGCAGTCATTTCAGGCTGTGGCGAGCCTTGCCCCTTTCTTTTGGACCGTCTAGGTAAGATTATCAACAGGTCACAGCACACACCTGAGCCAGGTTGTCACAGGATTATCATAGGGACCGTCAACGTATGCATCTATTTATAACAGTCTGTCTTCTATTGCTGTTCTCATGCGTTACCTCCTCTACCACCAGACTCCAGACTCCGCTGACTCATGCTCCCTTCTGTCCTGACATCACGTGTGTCTGAGAGTTTTCCAGAAGCCGAAAACATGTCAAAGCCTACCCTCTATGTTTGTCTCTATTGACTTCACACCTAGCGAGTGTCAACACGCAACTGACAGAAATTTCTTGGCCTGTCAGAGACGAAAAAAATTCCCTCTTCTTCTCTGACCACTCTAACCTGCCCCCCACCCCCCACCTTTGAGCACTCTACTGTATTCCCATGAAGTTTTCCCAGTGTCACATAAATTGAGAGTCAGCCCCAGAACCTGCAGTGGAGACATGAAAACAGCCCTGTTTGAATTTTTGAGTCTCTTCTCTTCTCTTCTCTTCTCTTCTCTTCTCTTCTCTTCTCTTCTCTTCTCTTCTCTTCTCTTCTCTTCTCTTCAAATGCTTATTGCAGTACAATCCACAATACCCAGTATTTGATTAAAGCTGAGTTCACCCAAATTACTATTTGGTTATTTACAGTTTAATTGGAGTCAGCTGATTGAGTCACAGTTAGATTTTTTTTCACCCTATAAAACAGTGAGCAATATTAATATGACTAGAATATTTTTGGGCAGGTTGGATAAAATATGCTGTCAAAAATGTCGTGCATGAGGGGTCATTTTCCCTTGGGTCCCCTCAGAGGAATCAATACAAAATTGTAACAATAATTGCCTTTGTCCTATGATAAAACTACTTTATACTGATGAAAACAGCAATTTCCATCACCACAAACACCATACGCCTTCTGGAAGAAGAGCTCCAGAGGCTTATAAAATCAAAATCTAGATTTGAACTGTTCTGGCTGCACATGGTGGTCCGAAACCTCACAAAGGCACTTTATGTTGTGTTATTTCAGTTTAATTTGTTATTCATCTGTATATTTTATGAACACAGTTGATTATTTTTCCCTGACTGTGTAAATGTGACCTAACCTGGGTTTAAAAGACATCCGAGTTAGGAAAAGGTAGCACTGGATCAAATACTTAATGCTTTGTCAAACACTGAAAACTATTTTTTATATGCATAGTTTTCTTCTGTCATTATTTTCTTTATTTTCTTGCATTGTCTTTATGCAATGTTTAACTTTTGCAAACTTGCTTAAATGGGCAAAAAAATGCATTTAAAAAATCTCTTTGTGTTCTCTATAGAAATGCATACGTGGTCTGCAGTATGCAGCAGTATTTCTATGATCCAGAGGAGCGCCTGGCAGTCCAAGCTGTGCAGCTGTTTCTTTTTTTTTTCCAGTTGGCAGAAACTATATAAGAGAGCCACCAACGGACCCTCTGTCCTAGTACCAAAATCCTGAAATCCCTCAAACTCACTCAGCCTTCTGCCAATTATTAGCTCAGCAAATTGTGCTTCCAACTGTTTTCATGCAGACTCCCCAGCTGAAACTGTAGTTATAGCAATATAAGCTCATGATGAGGTTAGCGGTTAATCCCCGACTGCAGATCCACAACCACACCTCCACAGTTAAATCAGCACAGGCTGCTTTCACCTGTGATTAAACTTCTGTCACTTCTCCGCTCTGTCCGCGTATTATTTTGCTATAATGCCAACGCATTGTTCACCCATGCTCGGTCTCGGAGGTCACGGTGTAGACGAGGGCCTTATCATAATTTGTGAGAAAGTCTGATAGCGGAATCGCACTTGCATTACTGCAAAGTGTTTACTACAGTAAATATTCAACAAGCAGACACGGTTGCAACGATATAATGACAGCTTATAGCATCCGGCAACAAGCCTGGGATATAGCTGTGCTGCACTTTAGTTATTTTCAGTTTCAGAGCCGATGTAATCTGAGTGTCTGTCATAAACACGGTGGGGATGTATTTTGTGCCGTCGTCTTTATTACTCGCATTGTTATAAATGGCTCTCTGGGTCCTCTCAGTCAGCAGGATTACAGCCCAGGATTAAGATTCTGCACAGTGAGCGAGTGGGTGTGCAGCGAGCGAGGCGAGTTATTGGAATTGCTATCATTATCCTCTGGATATCTCATCATGAACTTCTCACCTGAGTGCTACTACAGCCCAACTGAATGCTGCACTTGCTGAATGCACACAGCTGCAGAGCATTAAATGTATAGATGTTGATGAAGTTCCACTCTCGCACCCCTTGAGTTGCTTTTCCCTCCTCCTCTTCTATATATCATCTCAAACTAAGTTTGGCTTTAACTTCCATAAGTTTACACAACATAGTTACGTTTAATTACGTGAGCTGTAATGAGCGCACCACAATCATTTCCATAAAAGAAAAGAAAGCCACTCTGCTTGTTGTGCGTTGCCAGTAGTGCGCGTGCAGCGCGAGAGAGCCGCTTTAGTGCTCCAGTGTTTCCCAGGGACAACTGAGGTTGATCAAAAGAAAGATGATCGGAATCTCTTTTGACTAATTAAATCAATTAGAAAGCCATTTAAGGAAAACAACTCTAAATATTTTTAATTGCACATTATGTAATTATGTAATTATGAATTTCAATTTAAATCTTTCAGCTTTGATTGTTAGCTTGACTTGAAATTAGTGTGCGTTTTCTGATAGGGAAAAAAATAATAATCACAAAAAAAAATGTTCTGCTGCTTTATTGATAATGAAAAGCCCCGTTCCCTTTATAGGGCTGATGTAATGAGTCTCATGGCTCAGAAAAACAATCACTCTTTAAATAAACTGCCTACAGGTCAAAGATGTGTTTCTAATAGCAACATGTATAATTCCTAACCACATTGCGCTACTTTGCAAAAACCGAGAACTGTTGAATAACTTGATGCTGTGCTTGGATGAGGGTGTGTGCATGTGTGTCTGAGGTGAAATGTACTTGTGCTTTGTGCTCTCTCAGCACAATACACTTTCATAAGATGCCCCAGTGGCCCCAGGATGCTCTTTGCTCACTCGACAGTAAAATGCACGGTATTGGAGGCGATGGACTAGCGTTTCAGGCAGCACGGAAAAGGCGACCTTTGCCATCCACAAGAAGTCATAATGATAAAACAGAAAGTGGAAGGAGAGTCATTGCCCGGAGAATAGAATTAGATGGTGAGCTGCACCTTTTGTTTCGTCTCTATATAACAACAGGCGCATCTAGACTGACTAGTCCTTTGGTCCGGACCTTAGGAAGTTGCTCTCAATGACAACACGCTATAATGAGCTGCATCATAGCGCTGAGTGTCACCCAAATTCTCGTTCTCTCTGTGGTGGCGGCGCTTGCACGATCTCGCTCTCTTTCTCTTTCTTTCCGTGCAAAATGTGGCGATGTGGCTGCTGTCTGAAAACAGCAAAGTTAGCACATCTCATCACCACAGCAACAACTACAGTTCTATTTCAAGCTTATCTTTTCCTGGGTGCGCGTGTAGTTGAATTAATAATATTATCCTCCTCTGTCAATCTGTCAGTCACTTAAATGCCTCGCAGAGAGAGAAACAGTGAGCCGGAGATTTCCCTGATTCGTATCTTTGCTCTGCCATGACCCACATTAATGAGCACTTTGTAGTTTGACTCCTATCTGTTGCCACTGAGGAAGATGACTGCGATAGCCCATATTTCTCTCACCGTTCCCCAGCGGCTGGCAGGATTAATGGCAAAGCTGCAGACTATGGCACTCGACAGCCATCTTGGGTTAAGGATGACTCAGATCTTTTTGCTCACTGTAGACTCATTAAACATCAAAATGAATGTCTCACGAGCTCAGTAGATGCAATAATGCACAGAATTTTTAATGCAGTGTTGACTAAACAGTACTTAAGGCGGTCCTTAGCGGAGCCTGTTACAGGCTTGCACTTACAGTGACTGCTAGCGTACTTTCCAGTGCACTTTATGAGCTACTTGTGTTTATGGAGCCTCGGTTTGACACTTTAAAAAGCAGAACACACTGCGCCATTAGGTCTGAGGTGATGTAGGATGAGAACCCAGGCTTTTGTCTCGTGTTTCCGAAAGCCTGAGCGTGTTGGTCGGCTTCCACCTAATTTCAGTTGCTAATACGCTCTCTTTCTTACACTTTTCTCTGGGTTTCAATAATTGAACATGCCTGGCCGGGTTCTTGTGCCACAAAAAAAAAACACGACTTCACTTTTATGGAGACATGATTTGACAACAAGCTTGGGATTAGATGGACCCTCCCACAAGCAGAGAACAACACAGCCCACTTGAGTCACACTTGTTTTTGTTTTTTTAGATATAACTTAAAAACTCGTTTCTCTCCTGCAGAAACAGTGTTTTTATGCATTTATGCCAGATGTAGTTCTGCATGTGAAACAGGTAAAGTGAAGAGAGGGAGTGAATAAGAAATGGACATCAGCAACACCACTGGTTTCCAGACCAAGTGGCTCAGCGGATGGGCATTAGCACGGGGAAGAAAAGGAGATCGCTGGAAGAATCCGATCCACTGGGAACAATAAAAAATTGACCATGCTGGTATGCTAACAAGGCTGTCAGGATTCAGTCTGCTAAGATTTATTCAGAAATCAAAACACCATATTAAGTACAGCATGGGCAGATTATTTTTTTTTTTTGCCAGGAGTAAATGAAACAGGTGAGACTTATCGATCAAATGCATCAGTCAAATTCAGAATATGAAAAAATATTTTCTTGCTCTCAAGGCCGCTATTAAAAAAAGAAAGCGAAGCTTCAGTGTTAAAAAAAAAAAATACATTTCTGGCTGTGGACCTGGCATTTATGACAGTCAAAGAAATATCTCAACAGCTGTTAGATTTTCATGAAGTGATGTTCAGGCATTCGTGATGCTGCAAGGTTAAATCTTCATGGCATTAGCGATGTCCTGAATTTCCCTCCATGAGGTTAACATCTGTGGTTTTAAATGAATTGTCTACACTGTTGGATGGATTACCGAAAATCAAGCATCCTGGATTATTAACACACTAATTCAAAACGGCCGCCGTGGTAAACATGCGCGTTTCACGTGGATATGTTAGTACTGTAGATGTGAGCGCGGTCAAAATATGATATGCGTAAACATCTACCCGTGAGCTCATGTGCATGGACTCATGAGCTCACGCCAGGGCGAGGCGTCCGTTATCTTTCTGTCCACAGTGCACAAGAATCGCTGCTCCTCCCGGAGTATTGGTCAGAGTTTAATGAAACTCGCACCCGATGATCACCTGATGCGCCTTCATCGAAATTGTGGTCGAGGTCAAGGTCACATTTGTAGTTTTACAGGCAATAACCTATGAACTGTGATACATCGTCAGCTGGATGAACGACTGCGTCATTGATGTTCTGGTTTCAGTGTGGTGCAAACTTTGGTTGAATGGATAAATAGGCCCTTACTA
Source organism: Cichlasoma orientale (assembly GCA_034780415.1). Taxonomy (NCBI): domain Eukaryota; kingdom Metazoa; phylum Chordata; class Actinopteri; order Cichliformes; family Cichlidae; genus Cichlasoma; species Cichlasoma orientale. The sequence continues at coordinate 92,067 of JAVDPK010002197.1, forward strand.
TTAAGTCTTGAAGACACGTTGTCTGAGCCTGATGCTAAGTGAGGACCGGCGTGGGATGTGTTTTTTGTGTATTTGTGTGTCTGTGTCTGTGTCTTCAGCTGCGTCATTCTACACAACCACATTAATGATAGAACAGAGGCTTGGTCCGTAGACTTCTCATTAAAAGCGGAGCAGAAGTACAAGAGACGTCAGACTGTTGAGGACTGTGAGATAGCAAAAAGACAGAACTGCAGTTAACGTCGGAAGGTTTAGGAAACAAAAAAAAGGCATGCAAAAACATCGCAAATAGAGCAACAGCGTGACTCAGAACCTGGAGGCCAAAATTCTTCCTTCCTCTCGCCGCGGCTTCTTCTTCTTCTTCTTCTTCTTTCTTCCACCTTTCATGCTCTTCGCTCTCTCCGCCCTGTCTCTCTGGGACCAGGACATCTCTCCCCTCACATTATCACAGCACTGCTGCTGTTGATGCAGCTGTTAATTCGCGCACCCCGCCTCACTCCCACCACTCCTTTTCTGCTGAGTTGGTCTGATCTTGCCTTTACTTTACAGTAGGAAGGTCATTCCTCCGTCTCCTGTGTGGTGATGGACGGAGAGGAGGGGCTGGAGGGCAGTGGAGAGGAAAGCATATGGTTAGTTAGCTTTAATGCGGAGGCAGATGTCTCTCTGTGTAGTTGGAAGATTAGTGGGTTGGAAATGTGTCATACTATGATCATACGAGGGAATATTTGTAGTCTTTATTGTCAAGGGGCTGCGGCCCTGATTTATGTCACATGTGGCTTGTGATGGAAAGGGGATGTGAGCTTCTCTTTTAACTTTTGCCTTTTTTGATATGAAGGATGCTTAATTGCTCATTACCTCATATAATAAATCATGTATTTGCATTCCAAAATGTTCACAATATATGAGCTAATATTTCAGCTGTGTGGATTGTATTTGCAGTCTAATTAAAAGTGCACACTCCATCTACACGCCGCCTTTGTGTGGATGTTTGTCTGTCACAGAAATAAAGCCTGAAATAATTGAGCATTGCCTTTAAATAGTTTCTTTTGATGAAGTCATGCCAACTCCAGATACTCAAATCTAATCACCTTGCTAAATTTTTATTTTTCTTCTTGTTGTCTCCCCATGCCTGCTCTCCACTTCCCTTTTAGTTCATCCCTTTAAGCTGCTTATGTCAGACCTCTGTCCCGGTGTGGGCACACTGCGAAAATGAGGTGAAATGAAGTGTGCGGAGAGTGGTTTGGGCATGTGAGACCACTGCCTGTTTAACTTTGCATAGCTCTGTAGCCATCCAGCCAAGCAGACAGACCGAAAAACATGGCTACAGAGTGGCCCATCACGTCCCTCTATTACAGAATCCTCCAGCCGTAGTAACACTCCACATGCCAGTTATATAAGTGAAGATAATTCATCTGACGGTTTTGTGTGAGGTGTGAGATCATAAGCCGGGTTTACGGCACACTGCTTCTCTCAGCGGAGTCAGCGAGATCCTAGTCTCACGGACAGACAACTGTCTGAAAAATTGAGGCAAGGCCCTGCTGTAAACTTGCCCCTCAGAAGTTCCCTGAGGCAATTTTGTCCCCTAAAATGGCCACAGAAAGCTGCAAGGTTAGAGGAAGGGGGTGTGGCTCTGTCAGTCCAGGAGAGTGATGAGAGGAGCCAAAGCAGAGGTCTTGCAGGTGTTGGTGTTGTAGCAAACTCTCTTTGACCGAGTGCCACAGGGAGAAGAGGAGAGCTTGATTTTAGAGGATGTTAGTGACTTGTCATACATCACATGATGAATGGGGAGGGAAGGGTTGAGGGACTGGAAGGATCTGCCTTCCCTGAACTATGGGTGCAGGAGAGCATTAGAGAGAGTGATTTAAAAGCACGGAGTGTAAGAAACACCTCGGGTTAAATCTCAGAATGTGGGGAATGCAGGAAACAAGACCCATACAGAGAGACAGAAGAGGGCAAATGGCACAAAGTGTATCTGTGCTGTGGTTCGGGGCAATTGAGGTCTTAGATCATGATTTATGTGTAGGATATTTACATAATGCATGGGTTTTCAGGCTTTGTGTGCATGCATTTTAATATGGAATTTGTGCAGTTAGTAAAGCACATATATTTAATGTTCTCAAACCTTCATACTGTTTCTCCCATGTATTTATTTTATTTTAACCGAAGCAAGACAAACACATAAAACTGGTGACAAATTATAGGAAGAACCCATGCAGGAGCATTTTTTTCCCCATTCAGTTTAGTTGATTTTGGCCACTGATCTTCCCTCTTTGGTGCTTTGATGATAGTGGAGAGCACTGTACATGAGTCAAAATCCCAATATGATCAGGATTGACATGTTTCAAAGAATAAAGGTAGTCACTCAGAAAAACTTTGTATTGATTTTCAGTGACCTTTTCTTCTTAGGGGACAGGGGGGCTCAAACCATGTCAGTAAAATGCCCCACACAGAATAAATGGATCCACATGACTCAATATTTTTTTCTTTTATCTGTCACCTTTCTGTTAAATACAGTACTTAAAATTGCTACAGTGGGAGAAACATGACATTGAAGAATGTCTTTGTAGCTCTAGATTCCTCCTCTTTATAACATCAAATTCGGTGCTTAGATAACAAAACTAGTGGTTGGATTATAGGCAGAGATTTTAAACAGACCTTGGCAAAAAAGCAGCAGGTGAAGTGGAAGTGGGTGGAGTAGAGTGGCAGCTGGCACCATTCACTGGTGGGACAGCGTAAGCGACCAATTAATGTTTTAGATGTTGATTAACCCCGTAAACCCCTCTCATACCAGGGGTTACTTGTTAAACCAGCTCTTGGCCGGGATCGGTGCTACCTGGAGTCTCTCCTGGTTACCTGACGCAATAACTGGTCACAGTCGAGATAAAATCTGTTAACCAAGTCAAGCTGTTTTCCCCTGTCTCCAATTTTGGTGCTAAGCTAACAGGACGATGAATCTATAGCATGTGTTCCCCAACCTGACTGTCCAAAAAAAATACCCAAAAAACACTCAAAACACCTTCATATTAAAATGTAATCAGCGGAGTTTTCATTTAAAGCTGGATCCTGACTACTTTCAGCTTACCCAGCTCACCATTTCTCAGAGTTAGTTACACTGAGACAATGTACACCCCTGTCATCCAGGTAAGCATGTTTCCCAAAGTCGTGGACTGTAACTTCAAGAAGGAATGAATTCCAGTCTGTTCAGTGTGTTATGGGGAGAAACAGAGATTGCGGTCTTTTGCATTCACACACCTTTCAGCATTCGTCTTAGAATTCAGACCTTACGTCTCTGTGGGATGAACCAATGCGCAGAGAAAGGCGTCGGAGAACAGCTCAAGACCTGATGATATACAGTATTCCTTATTCAGATGACACTTGATTAAGTCACAGACAACAGAGATAATGACCTCCCTGTGGACGTCTCCCTCGGGGAGAAGGCCTCAGAATGAAAAGACTCCGGGCATTTGCTCAAATGCACTTTTTAAAAAATGGCTTGAGATTTTTGGGCATATGCTTATTCATGCTAATGAGATGATTGATAACCTATCATGCCTCTCTATTTGGGGGGGGGGGCATTGCTGTGGGGGGATGGCACACACACACATTCTGTAAAAACAATTTGCTCACTTTGTGATTAAATGAAAAAGATATCAGGTTTTAATGAGGGTGATGATGTAACCGTTGGATAAATCCAGGGCAGCAGTCTTTGTGCAAGCTAAGCTAACTGTCTGCTAGCGGTAGCATCATCTTAATCTTACCGATAGAGCCATCCATCTTTTCATTTATCCCCTAAGGAAAGCAAACAGTGTGTTTCCCAACATTATTCCTTTGAGACTTGTGTGGAAGCCGAAGTAGGACGCACGCTGTGGTTATTCTGTCTCGTTTCATCAGAAAACCTCAAACTCGCAATCCAGTGATTGCATCATAATCAAATCATTAGTGCAGATTTTTATAAATAAATTTGATTTGGACCTGCAGTATAACATGTAATATATATATTACCATTTTGAATAAAATTTAGCAAATGATTACCTGATTTAGAAGTAGATGAGCCGTAGTTAGGGAACTGGAGCACCATCAAATGATATCACACTGGAATGAAATGAATATCACTAATGTAACTAATGATTTTCTCTTTCTCTTTATAATTGCTCGTCTCAGTACTTCAGCTTAAAAGTGACACGAAGTTTTGTCAGGCTTACATAATCGTTTTCACAGTCTGCATTTTTGTATAATATGCAGACTGGAATTTGCAATTCACTGAACAAATCTCCTCAAACAGATGCATGACATGTGCTTGTGTGTGAGAGAGAGAGTTGTGTCTTGAGCTTCGAGTGTTAATCTAATTCTGTGGCTTCTGAGTGAGGTGTTGGTCTATGTGAGGATGTTAACAGTCTGTCGCTTCACTAGGGGTGCCAGGCACCGCTTCTGTCTCCGCAGAGCGAGTGCAGATATTTTCTCTGAGTTTTTCGAGAGGATCGGCGCTGCTGATGCAACGCGGTGCTGGAGGATTCCCGTGGGTGACCTTGCTCTTTTTTTGGCACATCCCCTGCCGTTACTTCATGAAAAAATGACAAGGTAGCAGATGAAAAGAATCGTGGGAAGAGTGGGGGTGCAAAGCAACAGCTTAATATTTAAGGGATGTGTCCATTGGATTAGACTACTCTCATCCAAAAATGGGCGGAAGCCTGAGAATACATGTATATAATATAACTGACGGGAAATAAATTAGGCCCGATTTACTGCCATCTGTTTGAGTGCAGCACAGCGAACAACAGAGGGGGGAAAAAACTGTCAAAACTGGGAAAACAATCATTTTAAATAAAAGAAATTTGACAAAAATTAGATCTAATTTTCCTCTTATGATTTTCTTTTGTAGACAACTACTGTACAGTTTGCTCATCTTCTTGGCTCACTGTAGAGAAGTAACCTCCGACTGAGTGGATGGCTGATGGGGTACAATAAAGCCCATTGAACTCCTGTCACAGAAAAATGAGGCCTGCTACAATAGCAATGTTATCTATGGGGAGGTGGAATGAGGAACTTCTCTGATGTGACAGCCTCACTAACAGTCTCTGACAGGACCCAGGAAGCCACAAAGACTGCACTGTAGCACTGTACTTGTACTGAAATAAACAGATCAGAGCAGCGGGTATGTGTTTTATTTATCCAGTGACGTGCGATCGAGCATGGCTACTGTCTTACAGTCACACTTAGTGCCCTCACTGTACAGCTATAAATGTGTACCTCTGAGGATTGTTGTCCTTTAATTGCGGGAGCATGATGATGCATTACAGAGAGAAGTTAAACTGTTGCAGGAAGACTTTTGTCATCATCAAATAATGAGTTTCATCATCCCAAATCCAAAGTTAGCCTACAATTAGGGGTTCAATATGCCGAGTAGTATTTGATGTGAATGCCTTGTGCACAGAGAATAAGGAAAGGTGACAAAAATAGTCAAGTTGATTTTTGAAGCCCGGCCTTACACGCAGAGTCTGAATGGACTTGGACACATTCCCACAACTTCAGTGAATCTTGAGCTCACAAGGAAGACAAAGAAAACAGCTAAAAATAAAAAGTCATAATACTTCAGGAAGAAAATTAAAAGGGATGAAACATCAGGGAGGAAATTCAAAGAAAAAGCCCAGTCATAGGGAAAAAAGGAGGCGTTACAGTATCCTAACAGAGGCGTTCAAATGATTTACTCAAAAGAAACAATCACAATCAAATATTAAAGATGGTAGTTTCTTAAACCTTTCTCATGATTATGTATTGTCTGAATTGTGCACCTTCACTCAGCAAAGAAGGCAAAAAAGCATTTTTCATTCACAGTGAATTCTGAACTTGGCTGAAAAGCCAGCTGACACATCAAAAAAAAATAAAAAATAAAATAAAGTCTAACTGCAGGTTTAACTGCCAAAAAGTGGCCATGCTCAGATTTTAAAAAGAGGTCATTTTAGTGATTTGAATTAAATTTTGCTGAATTTTTTTATTTGGCTACAAAGTTATGAGCTGTCAGCATACGGAGCACATGTAGTTTGCTGGAAAAGCCTCGCTTCCCTATTAATTCCCCTGTGTGCAAACTGAAAAGGATATTCTGGGACAGTTTTGAGATGAAGTTTCCAGATTGGGCCTTGGTTCACCAGTTACAATCTGCCTGTCTGCTCGACCAGCTGTAATGCAGCCCTCTTTGGAGAGGCAGACGGAGAACATGCAACCTTTATTCTGAAAAGCCAAGCCCGGCGGGATGACGGCTCCTAAAACTGCATCAGATGGCGGCAAGGCCTGTGGACACGAGGGGCATTTTGAGTCAGTGGCGTCCAAAACTCGGAACGAGAGTAAGTTTAGAACACAACGTAATAGGAAAGCCGTGCTGTCACAATAGAGGCCTGTGTTGGTTTCTGTCGCGAGCTGATGAGGAAAAGAGGATTTGAGGGTTGAGTAAGCTCATGGAAATATTCCCAAAGCTCATCATTATTCTATCACCCCTTCTTAGTCTAGTGCATCTCCCCTCTCTATTAGTACATAGACTACATCTACAGTAGCAAGATCTCATCTTTAGTCCTTCTGATTGGTATTCATAGCAATGCAGAGCAGTCTCATGCTGAGCAGAGTTTGGGCTGTGTGCACCACAAAGAGGGGAAAGACACGGAGAGAAAATAGGAGAGAAATGGGGGGAAAATGATTACTTCTCCGTAGTCACGCTGTTTCAAAGCCTGCTCTCTCTTTTTCTGTCAAGAGATGAGGAGGATGAGGGCTTGCAGGCAACGAAGATCTCTTCCTGTTTTCCAAACTCCTCATCATGTTCTTTCAAAGAAAAACTTTTTTTTTCTTCCCTGCTTGTGTACGACGACTCAGAAGTCTTCCTCTGCCTCAAACTTTGCGTGAACTTTCTTTGTTTTCACAAAGGCTTCTGGGAGTTGAGAGCAAAGGCGAAATCTTTTCAGATTTTCCTATGAAAATCTCTGGTGCCTTACTTTTTTGAGGCTGTGGCATTGCACAGCTTTGGTGAAAAGTTTGAGGCTTGTGTGAGGTTATTGAAACTGTAAAGACCGTCGAGCAATGAACACGGTCGCTATCATCTGTCTCTTAGCAGTTTGGATTTCGGATTTGTTGCCTCGGATGAATGGATTCAGCTCGGTCCAGTTTGTTCCGATTACAGTCAGAAATGCACCACAGCTTTGCCCTCGTTTTCCGCAGTACGTTTTTCTTTTTTTTAAGCGAAATCCCTCTCTAACCTCTCGTGTACTCCAAATCCCCAATCATCCTTAATGATTATAGTGAATTTCACAAAAGAGATCAAAGTTTAATAATCAGTTTAGCCTTTGTTCGCCCCCTCAGTTACATTTTCAGTTCTGTAATCGAGCTGGACTCAGAAGGTAAATCAACAAGGATTTAAGCTCTCGGCAAGACAGAACAGGTGGTCTCACATGCTCTCCGCATCCGCACATATTCTGTCTGTTTCTGATCTTTTAAAATGGCTGCGATGTTTTCCCCTTGTCCCCTGTGAATTTTGAGTTTATCCAAAGAACTTTGAATTTTGTTTCATTAATTTAACCTCCTTCAATCAAGGAGCCCCTTACATGTAACCTATTGTCACACAGTGTGAAAAAAGTACACTAGAGCCGTAAGGAAAACACGTTTGTAGGAAAATGATGATGTTTTTAACCCTGGGTAACTGTGGCATACTAAATCTGCCTGCTAACCTCTTTATTCATTGAATAATATGACCAGCCATTCATTTGTCAATGTGTCTTTAAGACCGTCTGTACATTGCCTTATATAGAATAAAATGATATCCATCCATCCACCTCCGCTTATCCTGTTCAGGGTCGCGGGGGGGCTGGAGCCTATCCCAGCTGTCATAGGGCAGGAGGCAGGGTACACAGGGCTAACACAGAGAGACAGACAACCATTCACACCTATGGGCAATTTAGAATCACCCCTAAACCTAACACCAGTACATGCATGTCTTTGGACTGTGGGAGGAAACCGGAGTACCCACACACAAACACGGGGAGACAAACTACACAGAAAGGCCAAGGTGGATTCGAACCCAGACCTTCTAGCTGTGAGGCAACAGTGCTAACCACTACGCATTTAAATTATGTTAAATTGAATTTAAATGAATATGCTTAAAGTGCCCTTCTGCAACTGGCATGTTGCAGCTGGCCATTGTACAGGCTTTACTGTATATCTGCAGGAGTCTATGGGACTTGCATTTCCTTTATTGCCTAATTATCAACACAAAGACATCTCGCAGGTAAACTGGTCAAAACATGTTGACTCTTTAGGACTTCATGCTGTCCTGGCTGTGTTTTTCTTATACTTATGCCTTGATTGTAACTTGTGATGCAATTAAAATAAGACCCATGTTTTGTTGCTCTTTGTCAGCCCAGCGTGTATCAGATAATTATACAGAACACTGTTAAATCCCCGAGAAAGGAATCTCGAATATTATGCTGAGCCACAAAAGTTTCGTGAGGAAAAATGGTTTAATCTCATTTTGCTGTATTGATCACTTTGTGAGGATACATGCCACTTGGATAGATTTCCTTTTAGGCATAAGCTCTTCTGAGAGAGTACCACCATGTTTTTATTGACCCGCCCTACCTCTGCCTCTGTTGATGCAGGAAAAGTATTGAACACGGACCTGCGCTACTACCTCAGTCTGCAGTTTCAGAAGGGCTCGCTGGACCACAAGCTCCAACAGATCATACGGGACAACCTCTACCTACGCACCATCCCCTGTAAGTACACCATTCGCGGCACTCGAAGCCACCGGCAAGCGCAGAGCGGACCAGTGTATTGTTTGAATCTACAGTATACCCCACTTCCAGTGCATGTGCACTTTTATCTGAAGCACCCTATGGGAGTAATGAGGAGGCTCTGTATGCATAAGACAGCTTGAAATGCGCCGCACAGAAAGCAGCGAGCATGTGCTCCGTGTTTATTACGCGAGCCTGAACACACACACACACACCACTCTCCAACACATATGTTCTTTCTCTGCTCCTGCATTGTCAGTCACTCTCAGCTCTCTGTCACACACGCTACAAAACACACACTTCAGTGTCACCATAGCAACCCGGCCAAGGACATCTCTGTAACCCCCATGTAACTTTATTTACTTCTGTGCCATATCATCACAGTGATCAAAGTCATATTCTTTCCATAAATATCCCGGCCCCCCCCCCCCCTCCCCTGCTCTGCTGTTCCTCTGCTGACATTCTGCTCAGCGGGGCCGTCACCAGCTATTATTCTTTGCTGTAATCAGGAATGGAGTGGCAAATAAAAAGGCTGGTACTGTAGCCTGCTACGAACCGCTGCAGTGAGCGCCAGCTATTTGGGTTTTTGCGTAATAGCAATTTTTACTTAGTGGGAAATTGAAAAATATTTTTAACCAATATTAGTATTTAGTGGTACAAATAAATATTAGTATTAATATTACAAAAACATCAAACCCATATTATTCCAAACTGTGGAAACGTTTAATAATGTCGCCAGTATTTGGATCGGGGCGGTCGGGTAAAATTTGCTTTTACCGTGCAGACAGAAAGCTTTCATTGGTGAAATGTCACTTTCCAGGAGCTAAGGAAGAGAAAAACACATTTTCAGCCTGACGCCCCTGCATTTTCTAACCTTTTTTAGATAATTCAAAAGGTTTTATAAGCTTGAATGTTCATCGTTTTCGTTAAATGAAAGCATGGAAATTACCAAAATTAGAGACGAGGCTGTTAGCGCAGCAAAGGTGCAAATTAATATCCTGATTAAGGGTTGTGTGGGATGCATAAATGCAGGCTGTTTGCCACAATGATGGGAACGCCTCTAAAATTAGAAATACAGCTTTATTTATTTTCTTAAAATGTTTTTTTTTTTTGCACTGTATCCGTCTGCATTTCTACCGTAATTTAAAACCTGAATTTCCATTTTAGAAAGAAAAGGTTATTTGTATTTATTTATTTATAAAAGAGTGATACAGTGATGTTACATGAGGCCTAAGGAGATGCTGCACAGGAAGTACAAGATGATGCACCGAAGTGAAACTGCACCAACAGGAGACGTGACTCTGACACAGTGTCTAATTGTAATTGTGACGTAATGTTCGCACAGATATATTGGCCTAAATATTTACCACGTCATGCTGAACACTGACTCTGCTCAGAGAAATGCCATAATTGGGGGGTAGTCAAGGTTTTAGTCACATGCAGAGCGACTGCTCCTGAGGCGATGACAGACTCTTAGGCACAGCACTGTCACAAACAAGCAGCGTCTCGGCGCTCTCGCCCCTCAGGGCCGGAAGTTGCTCTGCCTTGTTGGGAGGGGGTCGTGCAGTACAAGTGTGAAAATTTTCAGAGTAAGCCGTTTACCTTTAATGTATATTTTAATTCTCATTTATTTTCTTTTCTTTTTCTTTTTTTATTCGGGGGGGATCCTTTTTCCATCCATCAGTCATTTTGTGAACTGTGTTGCTTCCTGGGAAGTTGAGTTCAACTTGAATTATTGAATTTTCCTTCCCAAAACCCGCCTGCGCTGGGAGCATCTTGAGTCAGTTACAGTCAACAGACAGAGGTTGATTATAGAGCTTTGCAAAACTCATTCCAGTGATTTCTTCTCCAGTGCTGCTACTTGTCATTCTCACCTGCTTTTTTTCCTTCACACACACACCTACACCTACACACACACACACACACACATATCCTGCTTGCACTCTTTTCTGTCGCCTATCCACACACCCCAGTATTAACTACCTCTTCACACACGACGTTGTATATTTTCATGTACTGTGGTGGCGGTCGGTGAGATATTATGGGCTTTGACCACCATTCATCATCAGCAGCCAGTGGGCTTGGTGCATGAGTCTGACTCTCTAATCCCCTGCTTGAATTACTGTCTTAATGAGCAAGAGACCGGGACTTGCACAGTGACGGCACCTCCATCATTCACTCGCTCGCTCAGTCGCCCATCCTTCACCCTCTCTCTTTCACTTTCGCTCTTTTTCTGTTTCAATTACCCTTGCCTACCATTTTTTTTTACTTGTTTTTCTCCTTTCAGCTTTATTTACATTGCGATTTGAATGCATGAAAGCAGATTCATCTTTATTTTAACCACTAGTAATAATCTAAAACAGAGAAAATGATCAAATCTGATGAAAATCTGCAATATTTTGCAGTTTAAAATATTGAAATGCTGCAGTGTGTGTGTGTGTGTGTGTGTGTTACTACCTAAAGTATTTGCACTGCAATATCAGATGCGTGAAAATATTTTACCTGTTCCTGAATAGTATACAATAGCACATATTATCCTCCATATGTGAGAGCACAATTCAATATTTACTCGCTGTAAATACAGTGACCGCACTGGCATCGACCATAGCAGACAATAGTGCACTGCAACCACAAGACAAGCTGCTTGTTGAGTTTGTTTTTTCCAGCCCCCAATACTCTATCTTCTGCTCCCCTGCTGCGTTTTTGCAGTTCTTTTGCTCTTGCAGTTTCGTCCTCTTACTCTTGGATTCAGCTGGTCATGTTTTTGGCACAGAAATTTGAAAAGTTGCATTCTAATTATGTGCAATCGATACTTCTACAGCCGTGCTATAAGTACCAGTACGCCATAAGATTACAAACGAGGACACGTAACAATTCACTGAATGTGTTGAGCATGACGAGCCGATGATAAACAAGCATATCTGAGAGCCATGTGTGACAATCGTGCTGACAGCAGGAGGATTAGCGGTTGGTTTGTGTCACCATGCCAATGGTCCACTTTAGTTAACTACCACCACACTGCTGTATGCGCACACAACTGCAGCTGATCTGCACCATTCTATTTGTGCATCTGACTAACACCATAAGGTCAATTCTGCTGAGCTCCAGCTTTTGAGGCCATAATGCAAGCATTACTTTTAGGCCAGTTATGAAACACAAAACAAAATTGTTCATTTTTAAGAGATAGAAAGAAAAGAAGAGGCAATGAGAGTGGTCTGTAATGGAGGGAAAGGAGGAGCAGAGAGAACACGAGAGCGTGGTCTTTGCTGTTTGTGTGTGGTAAATCCCTGAGCCTCCTTGACAGGGTCTTGGGATGGGCTCCATCTCATTTGGACTGTTACGAAAACGCTGGAGGAGGCTCTCAAGTGCTCTGAAAAGAACAAAAAAAGGAGGATTTTTCTAAGAGGACAGAGTGCTCAGGGTCACAAGCGGTCCCTCGACTCCCCACCAAGATCAGAGATGGGCAGAAGGAGCTTTATGCCACACAAACACTGTCACATATACACACACACACACACACACACACACACACACACACACACACACACACACACACACACACACACTCCACTAGTGCAGGTACATGCACAGACATGCAGGGATGGATCAACATGTCATCTACAAATGCTGCTGGACTGTCCCTCCTTTCTCATTTCGCAGATTGCACGTCTTCCTTGCTTCCCCTCCGTGCGACTTAGTCTCTCCCACCAGAGATGCAAGTGGAGGAGGCAAGGAAGGGATAACAGGAGAGAGGAGTTGAAGCATTTAACAAAATGAGACACAATCACCATAGCCTAATTTTAAAAGTGAGATCAGTTAATTAAATTGTACATAACATATCTTTTTTTTTTTTTAGCCACACAGAAATGGTGAAGGGAAGAAAGCTTATCTTAAATAACTGGGGGGGGAAAAAAACACAAAAATAAAATGGATGAGTTTTTTAAACTCATCCCTCTCTCGCTGTGGTTTGTATATTCCACCTGTGAGTCATACCTCTTTTATGCGCTGGAGGTAAAAACACTTCAGCAAAGGATACGCTGGTCTATCCTCAATTACATCTCCTCTGGCAAGCCTCTCTCCTCTGTTCTCCAAATGCATTTAAGGAATTGAGACATTCTTCAACATGGCATGCTGAGATTGATTTCCGGGTCACAAGCAGAAGGATGGAGGACAGAGAAGACAAGGAGCCACAAATTAGAGAAATGAGAAGAGCCTTCTGACCTCACTTCCTGCATGCTAAATGCTCCCCGTCCTCCTCATTAGCTGAATTTTACATTTTAGGCTGCATCAGTGATGGTAGAAGGGGAATAAAGAAGCTGCCGTGTATTTACTTTTACATGGCGATATAGGGTATTCTGTTTTACAAGACCCCAGCAGTTAGCTATGTGACAGAGTTTGCCACAGTATCTTTTCTCAAAAGGGAATATTCTGCAGAAGTACCAAAAGAGTTTGGATTTGTGATGATCCCCTTTGCTTCCCCTGCTCTCTCTTTCTTTCAATTTCAACATCAAAGCTCTAAGCCTCCCTTTTTTGAAGTACCATCATAAAACTATGCACGAACTCAACATGTTAAATTTATGGCCTGCCACTTCTGACTGACTACCTCTGAAGTTCCCATTGTGACAACCTCCAGTCCAGACGGTGCAGAAAAAAAAAAAAAAAAAAAAAAAGGTCTCAGCAGTTAGACCTTGGAAGACTAAGGTGACGGGCTTTTTTTTTCTAGCCAGGATAGACAGACTCACAGCACTTAACCACTAGACATGGCCATAAAATCAAAAGAATAGTTTGACATTTTAGGAAATGGTCATTCACTTTCTAATAAGAGTTTAATGAGAGGGTTGACACCATTCTGAATGTTAAGTGCAACGCTACAGCCAGCAGCTTGTCCATCATAGTGACGGGAAATAGGTTCTGTACCAAGGACAAATCTGCCCAGCAACACCGATGAATTGAAGTTGGCTTTGCATTATAAAGGGAGTTTATGCGTGTGACTTGTCATCATTGTGAGGCTGTTGCACAGACTCAACAAACAGCCTACAGTTTAATGTGCTCATTACCGAACTTTAGAGGTGCAAATAGGCAAAGTTGTTCCCTGGAGCAGAATATTTGGTTTTCAGTAGCATCTCAGCCTGGGCACCTGAAATGTTTCTCACTCAAAGTAGGGATCATCGCTCTTGAGTTTGTGTCATCTTTGCCAGCAAAGTGACTTTGTCACAACACTAAGCAGTTTTTTATTTTTTTCAAAAAGGCACGTAGCTGCAAATCTAGGAGCTTTTTGTAGAAGTATTCACCACTTCTGCGCCAAAAGCACAATGTCTTGCTCTCCCTACCAAGGGCACTGCTCCTCTGCATTTACTCTTTCACAGATTCTTTACCCAGTGGCACCTTTCTATGAGTGATCGTTTAAATATACAGCCAGAGCGATATGATTTATCAAACAACAACAGAACATGCAGTAAAAGATGCTTGGTGTGATTTCAAAATGGCATACTCACGTAGTAGTTTGTCCAGACAATCAGCTCCCCCTCCATTGTTTACCGTGCTCTCAGCACCATCTTAAGCACATGTAGCAGATGGTGCTGAAATGTTTTCTTGACCTCAAGTTACAAAATTAAAAAAAAAAAAGCTTGTAAATTAATAAATAACGTCTAACTAACAAAAGGCATGCTTTAATGACTCCACGGGGCCGATACAGTCAAAACCAGAATCCAGGAAGCGTGGGAGTACAAGGAGGTCAAACAGAAGGTAAACACACAAACTTACAGGTGAAGAGACAAAACTACATACACACACAAGGCTGAGTGGACACTGGTGAACACAATCAAACGCGGTGAAATTAATGAGGGCAGGCAGCAGGAAAGGAAAGCAAAGGAGCAGAAACGCTAGAGATGCACAGGCCAAGTAACTTTAAAATAAAACAGGAAGTAACTGAAAACGAGACCAGGAACACAGAAAATAGGCACAGGGAGAACAGTCGAGGGAAAGCTAAAGGATGATATAGAGGCCATGACAGAAATGAGCACCAAAACTCTAGTATCAGTCGGGTTCTAGAGATCACAGCACCCCTGTTGCCTTTTATTTATGTGTCTAGTGATTTTGTGGCATCAGTTATACAATTGCTGCCTTTAATTAAACCAGAAGACGCGTGTCCCGAATCTTTCAATACTTGCTGTTGAACGCCAGCGAAGTTCCAGCGCCTGAGAAGATTTCACTCGACGCGGCCCGACTCTGAATGTGCAGGCCGGATTCTCCCCTCCGTTTTAAGTCATGATCCAGATGCATTCCTGCTGTGTTTAACTCGGTACACCTCCGCTTTGCTGGGCGAGTAACGGCAGTATATCCACTTCACCTTTTTTTTTTTGTCATACTATTTTTATTTTTTGAAATAGCAGTCTCCAGCAGCCCTTTTTTCTCAAGAGAGTGTCAATTCCCATGTTGAAAAGGAAAATATGACAAGTCCTGCAAAGTTCTGTTCTGGAGGATTTGCTGCTTTCATTCATCTGTACCCTCAAAGCTGATGGAGCCCTCATTATATCGCCGCAACTGATTCACAACAGAAGGGTTATGGTATATATTGGTGTGACATCCAGGATGATGGCTTAGGGAGATTCTTGGCAGGTACATAACTGTGGCTCAAGTAATTGGGCTACAGGGGACATTTTTGAGGGACCAAAGCCAGCGCCGCAGGCAGACAAGTTGGTAATGAGAAGCAACAGAGGTTGGCATTCGCACACACAATGCAGTGTCAACTGCTTTTGGTAACACAAACTGTGGCATCAAGGCAGGCTGCAGAAGCAAGCTTCTGTTTCCTTTTCTTTCTTTCTTTTTTTTTTCTCTCTCTCCACAAACTGTGATTTTACTCCTGCACTGTGCAGTGAAGCTGTCACAGTCCAATTAGGGAGAAAATATGAGTGGAAAAACAAAAGGAAATGGCAACATAAAGTTACTTAATAGGCTATTGGGCCACCACAATCTGCAGACCCCTTTCACTGCTAATTGGCACGACTCTACAAGTGTCCAAAAAATAAAAACACACTTAGGAGATGCAGCAGCATATTTCAATGAGATCCCTCTGTAGTTGTATTAGAATGTGTAAATGCAGTTTATTTGAATGCAACACATGTATATTTTTTTACCAAACAGTGCCCTCAGGGTATCTTTAATTCGTAAGGCTTATGTTGTTTTTCGCTGATATTTGTGTGTTGCTGTTGAATTCAGGTACCTAGAAGTGGCATTGCTGGGCTGTGTTAGAGCGTATTCAGTTATTAAACTCTGTGTAGTAGTTGGATCGTCTCCGTTTCTGCCGTCTCCCTGTGGTGCTGCGGGGCTACTTGATTTGCTTTGGTTTCCTCTTACATTGAAATTGGATTTATTTAAAATTTCAGATTGAATGATTTTCTGAATATAAATGACTGTTTATGTGAGCCCCCTACAGACTGGTAATCTGTCGGGTTGTTTTCTCATCTCCCTCTCACCCTCACCCCTCTGCCCTTCCCGCGACCCTAGAAAGGATTAACTAGGAAGTGTTTGCTCCAGAAGCATGACTGACATTCATTTCCATGAAATGCAGTATTGATAACTGGTACGCGTGTGTCTGCTTTGTTCCGCCTCCCATGCTGTCAATTACTGCTGTCCTACCTGCAACTCTTGTGGTTGTTTCTATGGAGTTTACAAGTTTGGTGACACACCACCTAATTAGCCTTGAGTGCAGTTGTGGCGCATTCCCACTCATTTATTCATGGAATAAGGTTGACATAATCCCCATGCTAATGTAATCATTTGGTGTCCATTTGTGCCTTGCAGATAATCATCCTGGAAGAAGAAAAAAAATTCCCATCAGTACTGAAATAGACTGTGGCTTCACCACAGGGGCAAAATCTGCACTCGGAATTGCCTTGTGTCATTTGCATTCATGTTGCCCTCTGTGGCACAGAGTGAACTTAACCCACACCAGGGGGCTACAAATCCCATTGCTTCCATCATAATTCACATCTCTAATTTGCTCTGCTGCTTTTTGCATTTCAGCTGTAGCCAGTATATGTGCAAAGAAGCTTCCAATAAGAACTTGTTAGCAGAGGCTGCAGTTACTCACGGAGGATTAAATGAATTACGCCCTCAGTGCTCTACAGGCTTTCATCAATTATCCATCTTTCACAAGATGGTACCAAGGTCTCTTTGGATTTTCATTCCAAGAAGCAATATCTACTCTTATCAAAAATGTGCTGACAAAAAACACACAAAAAAAACCCTGCATCTGCTGTGTCTTTACAATCGAGAATGGGGAGCAGACAGTTAAAAATTGTCTTGTTTTTTGTGGGGGTGGGGGAGGGGGGGGGGGGTGGCTGGTCAATTCAGTTCAGAACCTGTTTGCTGAGAAAATATCTTAATCTCAGTTCCTGTCTCAACTGTAACATTTTCTGCACTACTGTGTCATCTGCACTTGTGCAGACTTGTATGCTCATGTGTTTTTCTCGTCTCTCTTTTTTTCAGGCACAACACGGCTTCCTCGAGAGGGGGAGGTGCCGGGCGTGGACTACAACTTCATCAGTGTTGGAGACTTCAGGATCCTGGAGGAGAGTGGCCTTCTGCTAGAAAGTGGAACCTATGATGGTAGGCATCGTCGTGGCGTCAAGAATATGAGAAACCTTTCTGTGTGCGCGTCTCCAGCTGCACGCATTTAGTCGGGGTGTATGATTCACACTGCCAGCTCTCTATAATAGAGTGAGTGTAAGCTCGCTATTCACAGTCATTATGACTTATAGCCTGCCTTAGTGAAATGTGACGAGCGGGACAAAATGTATTGATCAGCGAAACACGATTAAAGACTTGTTGGAAGTGACAGTCAGACTAGCAGCAATATTTGCAGCTCTTGAGATAAACGCCGCTATTCAGTTTCTCCTCTCAGTGTGCAGAAAGGGTAATGCGCTATGAAGTTTGCAGACCTTAAATTTAAATATAAATAGAAGTATTGTAGAAATAAGCACAGGGATGTAACTATTTTTTTTTTTTTGTCAGCAGGGATTAAAATAAATTTTACTTTTACCAGGAGCTTTAGAACCTGAAATAGCCAGCAGTCAGTGACACGTGTGATAGGCAGGTACAGGTTTTTACTTTTCCGTCGCAAAGCGTTCAAAGCGTCTCAGCTAAAGAGTGAATTACAGGGCTTATTTTATGTGTGTTTCAGTGAGCTGAGGATAATCTTACTCTCATTCAAAAATAAATTGTATCGAATAAAATTTGATACAATTCTTTATGTGTATTTTGTTGGTTTTTTGTCCCCCCGCTGTTTATTCTGGCAAACTTTGCTTCTCGTGTCAAAATGATGAGCTTCTATGCTAGCACGATGTTAGCATGTGGCTGTGAGTGTGTGCACGAAATGGCTCAGCTCATGACGGCGACATCTAATAAAAGTGTTATTGTGTTTTTCCTTTTATTAGACAACTTTCTATTTTTGTAAATTGTGCATTCGACTGCTCGTCGGATGATCCCATTTCCAGAGTTGGGAAGTTATTCACAAATCAGGAGGACCCACTTGTGTCCTTACTTACAGCTCATGCTTTATTCATGGGATAAATCAGACTCTTCCTTCCCTCTCTCTCTCTCTCTCTCCTCTCACATACACAGCCAGCAAGCTCTGGCTCATCACAGACATCCAAAACTTAAAATTTAACTTTTAGAGCTAAGGAACTGTTTTTTGTTTTTTTTTTACAAACGCTTGTGTGACAGCGCCTCGAGGAAGTAAACATGTCAGTTGCGAGGGATATTTTACTGCAAGTAGACAAGCACATTCATGTTCTTTCCAGTAAGGAGTTTACACAACAAGGGATATTTCAGCTTGGGGAACATCTGAATGGCCAAGCATTTAAGATTTTCAGCACTTGGCGCTACAATAAAGCGTAAGCAGTTGCCCTGCATTCAGAGGTCTCGTAGAATCAGACGGTCGCAGTGTATTTGTGTCATGAAAGGATTGCAATGGAGGATTTCTCTCACATTGCACAATGATTATGGCAATAACATGATAATCTCCCCGTTCTCTTTAAGCTCATTCTTTCTTACTGCAAATCCAGGCTGCTGTGAAATGGGAGAGTTTTTTTTTTTTTTTTTTTAACGTTTGAGGGGCAACCTCTGGTCACATAAAGTGGACCATCCCTTCACCGTTCTCTCATTCCCATTCAGCTGCATCTTGTGCTTCCTATGAGATGTGTAATTAAAAGATAAAGTCAAATCCTCATCCAGAGGGAAAGGCCCTTAAAGCTCAGAGCAGCTTCCTGCAGGTGCCTTTTTTGTTTTTCCATATTCTGGAACTTTGTCTGTGTGCATTTATTGATGGTGAGGTGTGCAGTCTGTCTGGGCCTATTGAGGCAGCTTCTTTCAGCAGTCTCTGAGCCCTGTGATATGGTGTCACTCCTTCTAAAAAGTTTCATCCCCATAGCACAGTTGCGGCAATGGCATTAGACACACGTGGATACACATACTGTGTTAGCACACAATTCCACATCCTTGAACACAGAGCAAATCCTGTCCTTCCTTGTGTCAGAATAGATCATCTAAGAATTCGAAGATCAGGTTTCCAGAGCTGCCGAGGCGCCCACTAGCTGTCCTTCATCTATGAGCTGAAGTCAGGTGGGATTTACACCTTTTATAAAGAGTTTGACTGTTGGCAGAAAAGGGAGAAATGGGGAGCAAATTGAGGAAAAGAATATAATAGAGAAAGAGATATAGTTGACAGGCATACTGAGCTCCCTGGCTCCCAATGGAAACCCCCTTTGCCGAGGAAGCAGGACAGCCTTGGCTGTGTGCAGATGTGAGGATTAGCTTCTCAAAAGTTGGAAGGTTTCAGTACACTATCCCTGAGAGGGAATACTCTGAACACTCTGATGGTGGATGCCCCCTCCTCTTTGCTTCCTCTTAAACCCAGTCAGCACAAGCGATGCACGGCGGCTGTGGCGGGGAGTGTTGATCTCTAAGCAGCGCGGTTTACTCAAAGGTGGAAGTAATAGGATCAAGGAATGTGATTTGCTGCATTTAGCTGTGCTTCAAGCCCAGCCTATTTTTTTTCTTTGAAATGAGGAAAATAAGATCCTGTGTCCTATCATGGGTCACATGGGTACCATCCTCCTGCGAGGAGCTCATGAACTACCTTAATAATAAGACACCTGTGCTCAAGGTGCTAAGCGAATGGGATTCTTAGTTAATTATAATGGGCTCGCTGATATAATGGTCATTATGTTAATGGTTCAGAAAAAGCATTTATCCTCCGCTAGGCAGCTAGCTCAAATAACCTTAAACAACCTCCCCTTAACCTATTTGTCAATCACCCAGCTGTCAGTGATCCTTATTACCATTGCTCTTCACTCAGGAAAGATTGAATAAAAATTAGGACACAACGTACTTGCAATACCTCTCCAGCATAAGATTGTTTCTGTGCATCCAGGCTGCTCTAAAATTGGTCGGGTACATGCTGGACACTCCATGTTGGTTTGGGTTCCAGGTAATCTGGCAAGCAGGAGTATAAGCCATCTGTGCCAGGCGCTCGCAGTCAGTCTTTTCTGGGGTTTTGGTCCCCCCTCAATATCTGTGCCTCTGAGGTCCAGGTTGGGTCACACTCAGAGCTGAACAGAGCAGCCAGTCAGAAACTAAATAGTTCTTTGCAAAGACTGGAGTGATAGCTGCGAGGGGGGAAAAAAAATCTGCACATAGAGGCTTTTTTTTCCTGACAAATGAACTTTAATCTGCTGCCGGTGAATGGAGAATTCTTTCATGTTTCATCATCTTCTTTAATACAGTTGTTTTCAGATTCCTTTTGCGGTAATACGGCAGATTTTTGCAAGAAAGGAAAACAGACCCGAACAGTAAATTGGATTTGAGTATGAATACAGAATTCATGCATTAGGTCTGATGGATTTGTTGCTGTGTTTGTGCCTGTCCGTGATGTCGGCGGGATGAAAGAGCGCTCATAACCTTGTGTAGCTTATATTGCCCTTCACAACAGGAAGCTTTTTTTTATTAGCAGTAGCCGATTCCACCACCATGAAATTGCTTGCACACACTTTGAAGGAAGAGGTTCACTCACCCTGGCTCATCAACCTTGTGACACGAGGATCGCAAGTAACATTGAGCAAGCTTCCCTTTTATCAGCTTATAAGGCTTCCCTCCATTTATAATGGCAAATGGTGCCACAAATCTCTGCTGATACACTGCTTTCACACACCTCCATATCTGCGCCACACATTTATCAGGGGCCAAGAGACATGTTTGTAAGTAATTAATCACAGAGGTAGCGTCTGGCTGATAAATGTCAGCGTGTGGCAGGAGACAGGCGGGGATTAGCCAGCCGACCCAATCTTTCCCCGCTATCGTTGTGCCACCCCTGTTAATGAAGCCATCTTTGACAAATGCGGATGAGTGTCACTTAGCAAACAGTAAAGTTACAGGTGAGGAGGGGAAGGGCGGGCTTTTATCCAGCCTCCTTCTCCTCTTCACCCTTCCTGCTGTTTTGAGAAAGATGACCATAGTTGCATTAACCCAGTTTGCAGCGTATCGTCGCCGGCATGCCCGAGGAGATGGGGCCAGGCTCGAGATGGGCTCGCTTATGAGGAAGGCTGTTGTGGAGTTACTGTATCGTTCTGTAAAGCTGCTGGAGTGGCTGTGATATTTTCCTCACAGCCCTCTTTCTGGCATGCAGGCTGTCGTCAGCTCTCCCTCTCTGCAGCTATAAAAAGATCTGGAGTTGATAAATGCTGCTCTTACAGTACACTGTTTGTGATGTCTGCGTGTTCATGCTTAAGTACATCAAAGGTTCATAATACAATGGTCCCATAAGCAACTGGCTCCAAATGAAAATAAGATCAAGTTTAGGGAGGCTAATTAAATTGCCGAAGATCTGCATTTCCCAGCGGTATTTCTCTGTATTCTTTATTTAATCTAATTATATATGACGATTTCGCTGAGTAGACTCAATCTGATGATCGCTTATCGTAAGTAGCAAGTAAATATATGCCCTTACTAATGGATTCCTAAAAAATTAATTTGATAATTTTTCCATGAACACATCTGACAGAGCAGCATTTAACAAACAAATAATCATAATAAATGGCAGGGATTTAAATTAGTATGCACATTATTTGTAATCCTAATGGAGGTTGAATAATTACTTATTCAATGCCTAAATTGAGTTCCACATACTGCTCACTAGCCATACATAGATGGATCACCCCATGAGCTAAATGAGAAAATAATTTAACAAAGTTTTACTCTCTCCTGCGTCTCTTTACAGAGCGCTGTTATCCCACTGAATATTTATAATCCGTAACACAAGGTCTTTCTTCATTAGGGAAAAAAAGCAAGCTGAGAGATGGATAATTGCTGTATTCAATGATCAGTGTAATTAGTTGCTGGCAAATTCCAAGTGAAGTGATTTTAATGTAACATGAGTGATGACAGCCCTGTGGCACAGTTATCAAGGGGAAACAAAGCAGGGGGTTAAGAGACATAAAAAAAATTTGCAGAGGAAATTTGTAAACGGTCGACCCTGAGTGCTGGTGTGTGACATTTAGAGAAATTATTTTTTATTTAAATCACAGAAATTTTGGTAGTAGTGGTTCGGTGGAGGGTCTGACAGTTCTGTGTTCCTTCTTTTTGGTCTGCTTTCCAATTCATCTTTATTAAATTTCCCCTTCCCCGTCTAATCCTCCCATCCTTCACTCTGTAAGGTAACTACTATGGAACGCCAAAGCCTCCGGCAGAGCCCAACCTGGTGCAGCCTGACCTGGTGGATCAGGTGCTGTTTGATGAAGACTTCGGTGGCGAGGTCCCCAGGAAACGTACAACCTCGGTCAGTAAGATGGACCGGAAGGACAGCGCTGTACCTGAGGAGGAGGACGATGATGAGCGGCCACCGCTGGTCAACGGATTGCCCGGTTAGTCGATGCCAGGCTTCAAAAAACAATGTTGCACTGTGGTCTTCTGTGCAGATCGATCATCTTCATAATCTCCGATTGATTTTGTCACATTGGATCTCATTTGTCAGTCGAGATTTAAATGTTTTACAGACCTAGATGAAATGATACTGCTTATTATTTTTTGTTAATGAGAAGCTCAGGGGAAGAAATTTCTATTGCAGATCTTTCAAAGTCAGTTTAATATCCAATTTCATGTTTAGCTCAGTTCAGTGATGCTCGTTTCCACAAGGTCAGGTATTACTGATCAAAAACAGACCCTTCAAAAACCCTAAACCATCAATAACTAGTTTCCAGTCTTGTTAAAAAATGGATCTGAGGACAGTCTGACCCAAAAAGAGAGCATTCAATGGGTATTCCCCACACACACACACACAAATTTATTTTTTCACTTTTTTTTTTTTTTTTTACAAGTTTTTAGACATAATGACACAGAATTTAATCAGTGCCCTGTCTGTCTGGGTCCTGAGGGTAGATCCTGGTTTTGAAGGGTCACAGCAGACATGTGAAGAACTGTAGGTCACCGTGATATTGCTTTCTAGAAATAAAAGAAATAATGTTATCCTGGACTCCAGTTTAAACATTTAATATGTGAAATGACAACACTGTCACCATTACCACCGACTAAACTCCCAGGTCACCTTGAGAGACTCTGATGCAGAGTGCGGGATACTGTGCATGTGATCAATCAGAACAACTCCTGGGCTCTCTCAGGAGTGAATCTGTCCTCAATGCTTACAAGGAGAGCAGACCTGTAGGAGAAATAGGTTACATGCCGTGTACCATAACTGGAGTTTTTTTAGCAGAAGAGAATTAGGGTTAACATTGAGGCCAGTCCGAGCTGAAAAGATTTTTTTACACAATGAAACATTGTTTTGACAGTCACGGCTCAAACACTGCTTGCTCAGCTGTACAAGGGATTCACAGAAATCCAGTCTGTTTACACAACTGTTCTGTCATATTGAAATCAAACACAAAACGATGCCCAGACATTCAGGAGTTCTTTTTATGGAAAGTAACCAGTCACAAATGACTGCTCTGCTACAGCCCACAGCTGTGGCGGAGACGTCTCGGACCAGCCATAGATGGAGAGAGTTATGGTCGAATGAAAAAAGAGGTTAATGGAAAATGTGAGCTCTAAGTCTCTGAACTCTTCACTGCAGCTTCCCTCATCTTTGCTTAGGCCGTCCTTATCAACCACAGTCCTTCTATAACCCATCTGACTCGTATCGTCGAGTGGGCCCTCACCCTGCTGTGAACCTGACTGATGAGCTCTCCTTCAGGCTCTGCCCTCAGGCTGGTTTTCCAAGTGTCTACATAGCTTGAGCACATAAAGCATCTTCAAACACGGCATCCGCGCTTTGTGTTCCTTTAAAATCAAGCTTAAGTGTGTGTATTTGATCAGCAAGGCAAAAGAGGAATGTGTTTTAGAAGCTGTAAATAACCAGAATGCTAATGCTACTGAGGGGCTCTGTGGTTGGTTTTTTTTTTTTTAGCAATTCATAGTTAATATAAAATTCAGGTGGAATGATCTTTAGGAAATTCATCCCCCACAAATGCTTTTATTGTGATGTGCGTAACATCTTTTGGCATTATCCTCTATTGTGAGGAGGGTTAGCGCCACATAAAAAGAAAAGGATGAAAAGCACTTGTGTTTCATCGCTTTATAACCATCTTCTGAGGGAAGGCATGACGTGCTAAATGAATTCAGAGAGCCTTTGTTGTATGTTTCATATTCATTGGCGAGCGGTTTCTCATTAAAGGGGAGTGTCTACAAATGCAATAGAATATGATTTAATTGCACCTGTAAAGTATTAGCAAACAGAAAAAGCCTCAGGGTTCAACTGGCCCTTTGGATGTGACTCCCTGCCTCTATCATTGCAACCCGCAGGAAATACACGCACACACAGGCATGCACTTTAACACAGTCTGCACCGGGAAGTCTAAAACAGCCCTTTGGCGAAGACATGCAAATCCTGTGCGTGACATGTGCTCTCCGTTCCCCTGCAGCAGGCGGGAACACAGAGGGACATAGGTGTTCCTGCAGGCAAAACTTCTACTCTCGCTGCCTTGCTTTCTCCTTGTTATTCCCCTTTGAATGTGTCCATCCTCTAACTCTCTAGAACACAAAGAGGGGGCAGACTGGAGGAAGACGGTGCCCAGCTACACTCAGTCCAGCAGCTCCATGGACTTCCGCACGTGGAGCTCTCTTCCCCGTGACGACAGCTTGGAGCCCCTGCCCTTCAACTGGGAGATGGCTTACACTGAGACCGGCATGGTCTACTTCATAGAGTAAGTGAGACACGACCCAGAGCTCAGGTGGTAATGCTCGCACAACTAACCCATGAGCTGAGCCACGATCATAAATACCAGCAGGCCCATACTACTGTAGCAAGCAGATCATTCTTTTTAAGTGATTAATGACCTAAATAAAAATGCCAAAAAAAGGCTTTTCTTTATCTTATGCAAATATAAACAGAGTTTGTTTGGGTGCTTTAACTGTTGTTCCCAGTTATTTTGAAAGGAACATTTTTTTTTCTTGCATCTTGTTTACTATGCAATTAAAATAATATATTATCAGCAGACTAAATATCATCATTATTTCATACAGGGTTGATTACAAGTTGCATTTTGGTGTAAGCATTTTAGTTAGAGTTTATAAAACGTAATAACCCATGATTTGCCATATACAATATGCCAAGTCTTTGTAATTTGCACTAATCTGGAAGAAAGCTGTTATTTCCCCCCCTTCTTCTCAAACAGTATTTATTTATTGCTCATTGCCAAAAATATCATTAAAATAACAAGAAACTGATTCAGCCTACAAGAATTTTAGTGTGTTGCCTGTGGCCAAAAACTATTAAGACCACATCAATAAGTCGCAATCATTGCCCTTGGTGAAAAGTTCAAATATGTCAGGACCGCTCGCGCCGGCCTACTGCCATCGATACTCATTAGCACAACAAATGCGTATTGTAATTAATCCGCAGCAGAAAGTCATCCCAACAAATGCAAATATCTAATCAGTTATTTTTGACTTAAGCTCATCTTGCGAGGTGCTGTTGAGTAACAGAAATCACAGCACGCGCAGTAAGAAGACGCTGCAGGTTAATCTGGTGACAGGTGGTGCAGTGCGGTCTGCAAACTGGCTGATGAGCGTTGAAACTTAAGGCGACTGACAACCCGAGTGTTGTTGCTTACGTTAATTATCGCGTCTTACAGCTACAGCGAGGTATGTCGCAAAAATGTGACGGTAACATGAAAGTGTTGTTTGTATATCTGTTGTCACGCATTTCGGTATTTGCTCGTTTCTCATTTATTCATAACGAAACAGGGATAAATATTTCCGTCAGTCTCGGCAGCAACGTTAGGTTTGATCCTCGGTGTATAATGATGAGTTTGTCATCTACATCTCATTTCTCATCACAGAAAGATTAAATTGTAACAGCTTGACAACAGCACACAAACAAATTTCATACAATATTTAATTGTCTTTTGTTTAATAGCAAACGGGATATTCCTAGAGCTGTATCAGGTGTTTAAAAAGACAACTTAAGCTCTTTCAGTAAAGCAATAAATGGCCCTCTCTTAGGACTATAGGTGTGTGTGGGTGTACGTACAGTAAGTGCAAGTGTATGTGTGTGTTCACAAGCTTGCATTTTATTCGTATTTTTTGCTCTAAGCTAGTTGTCTCTGAAGATATCAGAAGACCATTGTGATTTTCCCGCTGATTACACACTCCAGTTGTTTAACACATTTGAGGATAAACGAGTTTGTCATGTTTCACATCAGATGTTTTTTTTTTTCTCTCTCCCCTCTGAAAAGGCCACCTAACCATAAACACTGTAATGTGACAGCTGAATATGAAGCAATGGATCAGATGTTTGCTGATAAATTGAGTAATCTTGTGCATGAGAGCGTGTTACGCAGGAGAATACGGCCGCCGTTTTTCTGCCGTGATACGTCCTTTTGTTGGCTGCTCGCGCTTCCACAAGCGGTTTCCTTGTTTTCAGAGGTCTTTACTGTTGATATTTCCTGACTGCTTTTTGCACTCTACAGTCACAATACCAAGACGACCACGTGGTTGGACCCCCGCTTGGCGAAGAAGGCAAAGCCCCCCGAGAAGTGCGAGGACGGCGGTATGTAGACTCCTTTGGTTTTCTGAAGCGAACAGTCATTTCCATTAAATACTGCACATGCTTTTACACAAGGGCATGCTTACATTGTACGTGCCCTGCATTACATAAGCCACCGCTTCTCACCTTTTCGCACAATGACTCGAGCAGCCAACCAGAATAAAATATGAATGTTTGACTTCTCTTTGAAATGGCACGTCACCTAAGAGTAATCTTAAACATCACAGTGTTAAAGGCTAATTTTTCAGAAATCTAGATCTGGTCTACTTTGAGGATTTCCAGACGTGCCTTTTTATCCCCAGGATGTAATGTGGGCTTAAGTGCAAGCATAGAGAGGCAGTGTCCACGGCTGAAAAAGTGGGACCCTTCCAGCTTGTTTTTAATGGATTTTTACAGGCAAACGGAGCGCTAGTCAGTGCGTTTCTTCTGAAAAGCAGCTCCAGTGCACTTTCTTGCATTAAGAGCTCCTCTGTCTCTTCTTTTCTTATGCTTGATAATATTCAAGACGTAACATACATCAGTCATTCCAGCCAGCCTGCTTGTTGAAAACCACAGAAATGTTTTTCTAAATTGTTATGAGCTGTTTTCATGCATACTTTCCTATGCTAAATATCCCAGTCAGGGGGGGAAACACGCTGGTAACTACCGCTCTTCCATCATGCTGGATGCATTACAATTCCCAGACATCTGCAAAAATATTGTGCATACTTTGTCCCCTTCCTTGTATCAGTCTGTTATCTTGTGAGCACCCAATTTGCATCTCCACAGCACAGTGGCGCACTCTTTTTCCTTTTGCAGAGTTACCTTACGGCTGGGAGGAAATTGACGATCCACAGTATGGCACGTACTACGTCGAGTAAGTAATATTGATGGATCTCATTTCAAGTCACTCCAGTTGCCATCATTGTTTTGTCATAGCCGTTCCTCTCGGCACGCAAGCAGATTTCACAAGTGGGGTCAGCGCACAAGTGCATATTGCACAGCTTTGTGTGCTTGAGCAGGTATAAAGTAATATTGTCTAAAAATAAACTAATGGTTGTAGCACATCTTGGGTGAGAGTGTTCTGAGTTACACGACACGCAGAGAGGAAGCCTTTACCTGGAGAACGCTCGAAGACTTTGATCAGGATTTTCCCATTGTTTATCAGTGGGTGGCAAAATGAAAACTTCATGGGTAACATTGCAGTGACCTGTATGTGAACACAGCACTGATTTTTCTCTCGCTGCATTCTGTCAGCGTTTGTGTGTGTGTGTGTGTGTGTGTGTGTGTGTGTGTGTGTGTGTGTGTGTGT
>JAVDPK010002197.1:131312-152013 GCA_034780415.1 Cichlasoma orientale
GCGTGCACCCTGTTAGGTGTTTCCTGTTTTATTTTGACAGTCCTGTGTTCCCTGTGTGCTTTGTTTAGTTTTGCTTCACCTGTTGTTCCCTGTTGTTTCCACTTGACCTGATTTCCTTGTGTGTATTTAAGCCCTCAAGTTTTCTTCTGTTCGTTGTCGCGTCCTCCGTCTCTGTGCCGTCACTGTCTCGTCTCTGTGCCCTGGTCATCCCTGTTTTTGTGCCTGTCATTTAGTTTTGCCAGCGAATAAAGCTGTGTTTTTGAGTTTATGCTGTGTGGAGTGTCCTGCATTGAGGTCCTCAGCCTGCTGCACCCCCCCGTTCCATGACAAGGCTCCATACAATGCGCCCACAGACGTACACACACCTACATATATATCCCTATGGATACCACAAAAATGTATAATTAAAAGTAAATGAAAGTTTAAAAAAAATAAATACATATGTAAATAAAAAAAAATGAAAAATGAAATAAAATAAATAAATAAAAACTGAATAAAAAGAAAAAAAAACACTTTGTATAAAAATGTTATTTCCACTAAGGAATTAGGATTGATAAATTTTTGCCACTCATGCATTGTGACATCCACTAAAGCCTGAGTGAAGTATGACATTATCTCTATTTTTTCATCATCTTATACGTTTTCATGTTTAGCGTTTTGTCACGATTACTGATTTTGAAACCATTTTTTTTTCTTTTACTCACTCTTCCAGGTGACTGTCCGAAACCCGAGGGAGGGACCAATACTGTCTTAACGAATGAATCACTCCTAATGAATGATTTCCCAGAGAATGTCGAGATCACTTTAGAGTGTTCCAATGGATATGTCAAAGAAAGCGGCTCTGAGGTTATAACGTGCATCGATAACAAATGGACCAAATCAGATCTCGTCTGCAAGGGTACGTCCTGTCTGCTGCTGTCATTGTGAGGGTTAATGTACAGACTGAAGCACCTGCAGTGATATCTGTTGTTTGTGTTCATATTACAGAGAAGGACTGCGGTCAGCCTCCACCTCAGCCACATATGAAGTTTGATACAAGTGGCGGTACTCTGTTTGGGGCAGTAGTAAAAGTAACTTGTGACAAAGGGCAAGTATGAACCTCTTTCCCCACATCATTCTTATCTGGTTGGTGTTAAAATAAATAATGGAGGAGCTTCAGCGAGACACAGGAATCACTGAGATATTGATGTTCATTTCCACTCGTACTTCTTCATGCTGTCAGTTATCTGACACACAGTGCTACTGTGACTGAAGTCTGCACAATGGAATCTAATGGAAAATATCTCTAAAGAAAACAATATACCCTCGAAAGATAAGACCGGCTCCCATAAGGTGTTACTTCATGCTTTCACTGGCTAGAAACTTGTCTGAAACCGAAAAGGGTGTTTCCACATGCTTATCGAATGATTACACTTTAAGAATTTAGTGTCAGAGATACAGTTACCTTTCCAGTGCATTAGAATATCATGGCTCTTTCTTAAAGGTCAACATCTCCTTAAATAAATAGTCCAACTTTGTCTTCGCTCTGTCTTTCTACAGTTACCAGATCATCGGGTCGAGTTACAAGCACTGCTTTGCTTCAGGGTGGAGTGGCAGAGCGGCATGTGAAAGTAAATGTCTCCATTTGTATCCACTAATCACAGAACTGTTACTTCACATTCCTAAGGCAAACGCTAATTCAGAAACATTCCTCCACTCCTGTTTTTCCTCCCGTTTCCAGAGTTACCATCATAAAGGCAGAAATGGCTTTGTTTTGGGTTTTTTACATATATGTGTGTATAGTTGTTATTCCAGGTTGTTGTACATTTTATATGGCAACAGCACGTATTATTTTGTAATCATTTTGTGTTGTTTTTTTTGTGATAAACATGTTTTTTTTTCCTGTTTCTCAGTTGTAATATGTGACACACCTCCTGTAATACCCAATGGCACGAGAAGGTGGGATACTGAAGACCCAGAATTTGAAACAAACGTATATTACAGCTGCAATGAGGGATACAGTCTCATTGGGAACGATATCATTGTGTGCACCGACACTGGTGAATACAATGCTGATCCTCCTGAATGCAAAGGTAAATCCATCCGTGTGTTTTACTTGTTATATTTAATATTATTGGTTATGATGAAGAGAAGCAAGGTGGAGGCAGTCAAAGCATTATTTTGTATTGAGAAGTTACAGGTGCTTCTGTATTCTCCATCATATTATTTATGAATGTTCTTCATGCTAACCATTGTCAAACCATGTAATACTTGGCGCATTGATTTTTCCATTGTCTTTATTTTATTGTCGTTTGAAAATCACTTTCCACTAACTTGAACTTGAAAGCAACAAAATTAATAGTTCTTTATTTTACGGCTGAGTCAATTATTGTTCAGATAATAGCATTTGTGAACAAAAGCTCTATTCATGAATCTGCATGCTACACAATGAAGTACACATTAATGTACAGTGTAATGTTAGTGTAATTAGGACAAAAGAATAAAGCCTGCAAAATGTTCACTGTGATGACTAACTGTAAGGCCCAAGGACATTTTCAAGGTTCGGCAAACTGATATTCAAACTGTACTGATAGTGAGCACAGGAAGCAGGAGTCTGTATTATATAATAAGAACATATACATAATCTCTTTAAACTCTTCTAAGATAATTAGTGCAGTGCAGTGGTATTACTTTTCAAACACAAATACCAAAGAACGAGATTGGCAACACCAGCAGTTTGGTTCAATAGTATTGCCATGGTGTCACTAAAGGCTTGTTCCAGTTACCCTTTATGAATGTTCTCCCACCATGTGGTATGTTTACTAACTGCCATACTAATTCTAACAATAACCTAACAGTGTATTGACTATAGAGCAAGCTTTTCACCTAAAGAGTTGGTGATTGGTCAAAATCACCCTTCTTCAAACCCACCATTGAGTAGCAGTGTATATTTCAAAGGACAGCTGCTGCTGCTGTTTTTTTTTTTTCCATTTTATTTTGTCTTTTGACTTAATATGAAGGAAATTAAGAAGCATTTAGTAGTGTTTTTCTTTTTATTATTATTATTATTCATATTTGACAGAAGTGAGAACAACAGTACCAGCTCCCACATCTCAGTCGCAAGGTATATAAACAGAAAGAAGAAATAAGAATAGTTTTACAGAATCATATAAATTGCACTATAGAGAATAATTTAGAATAATGTCATTTTACCTCTCTCACAAAAAGTAGCTTGGACAACAACAGCGCCCACTTCTTCTGCTGCACCCGCGGTTCACGGAGCTAAAACCAGCACAGCCAGTGCAACAACAACAATTCTCTCAACTTTACCACCAGGTACAGACAAACACTGGATGGAAACCGTTTAATCGCATCATTTGGCAGGTTGAATTTATTGTGCGCATGTTGCATGAATCTCAGAAGCAGCTTTTCATATTGACATGCTTTCATCCCGCTGAAGCGTGAGAAGAATTTATTCTAATTGTATTGTTCAAAAGATTTCAGAGGCAGTTTGACAACTGAAGAAAAAGCTGCTACACCCACTGTTACATCAGCCACGTCGTCTTCCTTTCAAGGTAAAGAAAGAGTTCTTAAAAAAAGAAGTCAAGCGTTTGAATGAAAAAACTGATTTATCTGTCAAAAAATAGATTAGATACTTTATAACTGGATATAATGTGAATATTAAAAAGAGCACACACATAAAGATATGACTTTTGTGGTACACTTGGATACAGGAGGCTTTATCGGCGTGTTATGAGTTGACAGCTGATCTTAAACAACCAGACGAGTCAGTCATAGTTTATTTGAGCTTATAACATATTAATAAATAGGTTTTTGATTACTAAGTTTCCTTAAACATTTAACGACTACTAAATTTAACTTAACATCGGTCCCAAATACATAGTTTAACATTTTTTGTGCTTGTGCGCTCTGGTTGAGACTTAACTGAAACAAAAAAATCTGATTATTTTCTTGCTGTGAACCACAACAAACACACAACTGCCTATGAAACAGTAACCTGTGTAGTTATACTATTTTTTTTGAACATATTTAAATGGTCTGAATACGGTTTCTTTTTTTAACCAGACATGGATGACGGTGCTGTAGATACTGGCAAGCATATTATTGGTGAGTTACTTGGCGTTTGTTTTAAGAACAAGCATTTATTGTGCATTTATTTTCTCTGCAATTAACTTTGCATGTCTTTGTCCAGTGGCTGTTGCAGTCAGTGCCGCAGTTTTAATAGGTACTGTATATTGTTGCCTTTGAAATTCATTAGTTACATTTTGTGATGGAAATGTTTTTAAAAAGTGGAGAAAAAAATGCAAAATTAATAAAAAATAAATAAATTAAAATTAAATCTTACTTTCATTTTCTTTGCAGGTCTAATAATTTTATGTTGCCTATGGCACAGGTTTAACTTGAGAAGAAAAGGGTAAGTTCTATTTTTTTACTCTTAACTTCATAATGCATGGCTTATGTTTGATTATACTCTATGCTTCTGCTACAACTCTTTGCATGCTCTGCTCTTGTGACCTTTTTAAGGTTTGCACATCTGTATGTTCAGAACATAAATGCACAGTCTAGTACTTGAACCTTAATGTCTCATCGCTATTCTGCAGCAGTTAAAATTGATCCACTCGAAATTCAGAAGCGCGTGTTTCCGGACTGCTGAGGAATGAGGGAAGTCAGCAGGAAATCATTTAAAAACAGCTGTGACCCAGAAATCTGTATTAGAAAATCTCTATAAGACAGAAGGAATCAGGACATTGTTGATAATACAGTTCAATAAATGTAAAAAAACATGTAGAAAAAAGGCTGATATGTTTTGTCTTTCCTATTTAATACGTTTAATCATTCATTCACATTCATGTGACCTGACTTTGAAAAAAATGCCCAAACTTTAAAGTGGAAAAAATAACAACTTGATATTTATCTTTAAATCAGATAATTTAGAAAATAACTTTTCTTAAACACGAATATCTTATAAAGATATGCAAACTTAAATAAAATGTATTGAGCCCATAGACTGCATAAGAAAGATGGACATAGCTGCTATGACATAGGTTAACCATAGGTGGGCACATGACATTGTTTCCATGTAGAATACATGTCCAGACATACCAAACAAAAAATGTTGTTTTTGCAGTAAAGAGGTTAAATGCATGTTTCTTTGCTTTTCAAATCCAGGCACTTTTGATTGACAACTGATTTGGCTATTAAATGGTTCTCTGCAATGACCACTAGTTCTGGAGCTTGTTTTTCTAAATACAGTAGAAATCGCCTAAGTTGAAGTTGCACAAATCAGATTTTTGCTCTAGTCGGATGGCTTCTGCAGGTTCCGAGTTTTCCTAGTGTTAATTCCAGTAAAAATCATCTCATAAGTCAAATCATGCAAGGCGGATTTTCACCTACCTCGGATGAAAAATCTGGTCCCATTGTAATGCATTTCCAATTAAATGTGATTGCATAAGTCGGATGAGTTTAGCGCTAAAGCCCTCCTCAGCTGCCACCACGCCCAATCCCGATATCTACGCAAACTCTACGCAAAATGTCTGGATTGGCTGCACTGGGCGAATCAGTTCATTTCACTGGATACAATCATGGCAAGTGCAGGAGTCAAGCGTGAGCTGCAAACTCGCAGGTACAAGTGAAAACACGAGATTATAAAATTTACGGAAGCAAATCCAGGGATGAAGCAGAAAGCCATTGCAGCGAAATTTGATATTGGACCCCAAACTGATATTTTGAAGAAGGAAGATTTTATCTGACTTACACATAAGACGGATTTTTTCCAAGTCGGATAAAATTCCATGGGCCATTTGAATCCGACTTAGGCGATTTTTACTGTATAACCAACTGTGAAGCCATTTCCGTTTCTGTTCTATTTGTAAATTCTGTCGCGTGTGTCTGAATGGTCACAGACGTTAACCCTGTGCCTCCTGATGTCTGCACTGTAAACCAGTCATGTGAACACTTCTGTAGCTAAAAGTTAGCTCGGCAGGATAACAAGCAGCCCTTGGTTTTTGTAGTTCTTTGCATTCTCATTCATTTACAACCATGCAACATTAGTGATTGAGACCATAAAACATCAGGAAAGTGTTCAATGAGGTCACAGGTGAAGGGAGCCAAAGGGTTATTGTCACCGTCTTAAAATAATGGTCTAAATCATTCTTAAACAGAAGTTTTATTTTTGCCCAAATCATTATAATTCTTTTCAGAACTTCAGATACATTCATCTCTTATATACAGTCAGTAACTAAGTCAAAGTTGTTGGGGTTTTTTAAGTAATGAATTTCTCTAAGTTGCATTAACTAACACCTAACACTTTTGAGAGCTAATCAAGAACGCAATAAAACTAATAAAAATTTAACATAAAAATAATGTAAAAGTAATGTCAATAATTCTGATGCAAATTCCCTATTTAATGGTACCATAGCTCATATGACACCAAAGAAGACCAGAAGCCGGGATTATTACACTTCCAAAATCTTTAGATTGGCTGCCTCACCCAGGTATCTGTATAAAACCATCACAACATGCCAGAAACATGTTTAAGCTTTTTTTCTTTTGTAACTTTAAGTTTAGGTTGTTATTATCAATCTTGCTGTTGCTATAGTGAAGCCAAAAGAAAAACTTGAATGATGTGTCATTTCCCTTTTTTTTTTTTTGCATTACTTTGTGAATGGAGCTCAGCTTATTTATTTATTGCTTTGTTTCTTTGTTTCTTTTCGACACCAGCTCAAATGGAATTGGGCCGATCTGATAAAGACCCGGAGATGTAGCAGTGCCTTTCTGAGCTGAAGGGAAACGAGAACTCGCGTTCAGGGCTGCTGCACTTCAAATGGCAGATAATCCATTCAGCTCAGCGGTGTAAAGTTACATAATTTAAGAATCAAAGTCCGATGGACAGAATCACTTTTTTAAGAATATGCTTAATTTTTATATTTTATAACAAATTTGTAAATATTTTAATAAACTTTATTGTGACCGCTTGTATACTATTTATGTCGTGCACTGCAATAAACACATTAACATTGTCTTCTTGTTTTATTGCATCATTGTTTTAAGAAACCGGTTTTGTTTGCAGTTTCTGAGAAATTGTACAACCTTAACTTTGCATGATATTAATGAGCTCAGAAGAAAAGAGTTTAGAAAAGGGATACAATGCATACAATGTGGTTAATTCAGTTAGCAGACTGAAGTGGTGACTTCTAAAGATACAATCAGCTGCATTCTTTGCCTCCTGACTTTCTTTTCATCATTGTCTATTGTTCAGGAGATCTAAGCCGGGTGAAAAATGCAAGCTGTGCTCTCATGAGAAAGCAGGCCAGTAGTTTTTCTACCTTTGATGAAGAAATATACGGCTGCCATATCAAATAAGAAGGGAATTTCCAAGAACCAGGACCAAAAATATGTTTAACTAACATAACTGAATGGGCTCATTGAAATGATGGAGCACATTTTAAATTGTAAAAGATTTTCTACTCGAAGGAGAAACTCGGTGAATGCATTCACTGTCATGTCAGCAGATTAGGACAAAGCCATTTTATCCTGGTAAGGGTATGAACCACTCCAGAGAAAAGCCCCCAGAATAAAATGTGATGACACTGTTTCACTCTATCCTGGTCTGCATTCATGACAGACGTTTGTGTTTTTTTTTTTTTAATCAACAGAAATTGTTTCTTGAATCTGTAAAATTAGCAGCTTTCCTGCTGCAGCGTTACTATTTCATTCAGGGTAATACTTCAGCTTTATCTCACTGAAGACATGATTTATTTAATTGTGAAAAAACATGGGCAGGATATGCATTCATTAACAGAGTTATTTGTCTTAGTTATGCTGACAGATATTTAATTGTGAGAGGGAAGTGGTTTGTTTCTGTTTTTCTCAGAAGCCTTGACAGCACTGACAGAAGCAATAAACAATCTTTCACCATCAGACTCTTGAAAAGAAAAAAGTAGAAGAAGAAATGTATTTATGGTGTTGCTCGCTGGTTGCATTGGAGCCATGTCCGTTCTGCTTTGGACTTTTCGTATTAAAAGGATTCTTCTGATGAGTTTATTTTACTTATTGACAGGATAAGAAAAGTGAAACCAACATTTTATTGGTCCAAAGAAGGTTTTTGTTCTTTGAAGATATTGTTTGTTGAAAACGACCAAAACAGAAGAGTAAGCCATTCAGTTGAACACACACACACACACACACACAGTGTGCAAGATGTTAGCAGGCAGGGCATACATGGAACACCATAGCCAAGTGGCTGGCATAGTATACAGGAACATCTGTGCTGAGTACGGCCTGGAAGTCCCGAGGTCAAAATGAGATACGGCCCCAAGGGTGGTAGAGAATGACTGATCTAAGATCCTGTGGGACT
The DNA here is from genome assembly GCA_034780415.1 of Cichlasoma orientale. Taxonomy (NCBI): domain Eukaryota; kingdom Metazoa; phylum Chordata; class Actinopteri; order Cichliformes; family Cichlidae; genus Cichlasoma; species Cichlasoma orientale. The sequence goes on from JAVDPK010002197.1 coordinate 139,669, forward strand.
TCCAGATACAGACGGACAAACTAGTGATGGCTAACCAACCGGACATAGCAGTGGTGGACAAGCAGAGGAGGAAGGCTGTAGTGACAGATGTGCCAATACCGAGCGACAGTAACATCAGGAAGAAGGAACGCGAGAAGCTCGATAAATACCGAGGGCTGAGAGAGGAGCTAGAGAGGATGTGGAAGGTGAAGGCAGCAGTGGCCCCCGTGGTAATCGGAACACTCGAGGCTATAATCCCCAAACTGGGAGAATGGCTCCAACAGGCGAGTGGGGAACATATATATACACACACACACACTAAATATAAACTGCAGCTGAGGCTTGCCACAGTATTGTTTAACCTGTTTGAGCTACTCACAAACTAATATACTTAATCACACTGAAAAAAAATAAGATATGGTAAGAATGGGTCATTTTTAGCCCGTTGCTAAGATGGTTTAGGTGGTTGCTACGCGTGTATAATTCATCAAGGACATTTTTTAATTAGATGTTATTGTCATGACATTAAAATGATAGGATGCTTCCATAAGGTGTTGTAGGTGCATAAAGACTAAAAACAGGTCATTTTAGCCTGTTGTTAGGTGGTTGCTAGGCAACACAATGTCGTCATATAATATGTGGTAGACAAAAACCTTCAGGAGCCTCAGATGTGTCTGTGTGCCAGGTTTGCATGCTCAGCTCCCCTTGGTTTAGGAGGACTTTGCAGACAAATAAACGCACATACAGATTTCATGGACTGTACTAAGATAAATATGTTTTGTGGTTATTGGCGAATATTGACTCCTAAAGTGGACATAAATATGTAAGTAATTTGTTTGTAACCCATCCAACAGCTGAGCCAAAACTTCAGATGTGAAGGTATTTCTGGTCATTTCCAGTAAAAGAGAAATCGGTGGAGCGCCAAAGTGATTTTGTCTCCTGGGACGTAGAAAGCCTGCGAACAGTTCAATCATCATCCATCAAAAGGTTTGCAAATTATTTCAGACCAATATTGCCAGCCCTAAAGCCCTAAAACCTCAAACAACACGATGGCAAATCCAGTGTGATGAAGCATTATTGGTCAGCTTTTTAAAAGGCTTAGTCACCATGTAGTCATCACAGTGCCTCACCCTTTAAGGCTCAGCCTCGACCCTTTTATGCCCACTAGTCTCAAAATTTGGCTCAATAGCACATTATGTTCACATGACACTGACCAGCTAACTTCTCTAGCTCTAGTAATCCAACAGTACAAAATATAACTTAAAGTTAAGAGACAAGCGATAACACAAAACAGGCCGGGTGTCGTTCCTGTCTGGCCAACAAACAACATTCATTCTGCCTTCTCTGTCAAACCCTGTTTTTTCACTGAAGTTCAATACCACACCCATCTCTGTATCATCGCAGTCAGAAACTCTTAAAAAGCACCACAACCGCAGATTTTCAGGAAGCCTGTAAGGTTTTCCCTTTTGCTAAGCACAAATAAATGAAGGAAGTCATGAAAAATTGGCTTTCTGAGTTCCACATGCTAACTCCCTCAGCACCTGTTCAGTTTCCGTTAGACATAGCCTCCTATCCTGTTTGTGAAGGACAGATATGTGGTGATGACATCTCTCTCCATCCTCTTTGTGGAGTTTCTAATAGTTTTTTTTTTCTATTCATACAATACAAATTCAAACATAATGAAGGCATTAACTTCTAACTTCTCGAGTTACATAAGCCTTTCCCAAGTTTTGTTATTGCCAAAAACATCAAAAATTCACTCGGGAAGTTTTGCAATCTAAAACACTACCAGGCTTTAAGCTGGCTGCCATCACATTAACTTTTCAAGATCATCGTAATTTTTTTTTGGGTTATGTCACAACACAAGGAGGAGGAAATGTTCTTGTGGATAAGGGGCACTTGTTCATTATTTTCCAGAAACGTGGCAAAGTTGCGGTAGGGCGGAGGCCTCTAACGGGGAAGTGTTGCAGTTTTACACAAGGTAAACAAGAAGGAATTACGGCACACAGATAAAATCGTGTAAACTACCAGCCTAACAGGAAGAGAGGGCACACATTCCTTTGTTTATGAGTCAAGTGTCTCCTATGAATCACTGCCAGGGTTACACAAAATGCGGTGGGACTTAAGAGCGGCTTTGGCATAACTGTACTTTTTTTTTGAGGAGAATGAGACATGAGGAAACTCCTCTTTAAAGCTGTTCTCATGAGTGGGGGCAGATGGAAATCTTTAAGTTGAAGACAAACAAGACATAAACGGTTCCCACTGAGGACTCAAACAAAAAGCAGATGTTTGACAGGGATGCCCCCACCATCTGCATAACAGTGATCTCAGTGTAAATGTTTACATGCTTTTAGTAGAGCAGCCCTCCGTTTAAGCACCTTCCACAATGTGGATTATTGGCTGTATCCACACATTTTTCTAGCAGCAGAACTGGCTGGGCCTGAGGATCTCAGAAAGCAAGGAAGCTTTCAAAGTCTCCGGTTCAATCTGACCTATTTCTGTGTTTGAGCAAAGTGCATGTGCTAAACTATAAATACCCTTCTACATTGTTGAACTCCTCCCCACCACTTCATTTTGCCTTTGAGTGCGCCAGTCGTTAACACCGCGGTTTCGCTGTCATGGAACTGCTGTGTGGCAGGTAGGAATAGGACCCCGATGCGGGACTCGGACGACAGGCCTGAACTTAAATGCAGTTTTATTGCTGGATCACACAGAGAAAACAGTAACAAAATACTGACTGGCCTGGACAGGAACCAGAGATACACTAACAAGGAAGGAAGGAAACTTGGACACGGAGCACACAGCGTGCGGGGAGCCAATGACGAGCACACGACAAAATCCAAGGCCCTATTCCAGGAAGCAGATTTTGCTAACAACTCTGAGTTTGTTAATTCCGAGATGAGGGACACGTTACTGTAGCATCACTGTTTAAATCAAACTTAAAGCTTTAGATGCAGAGCTGATCAATCATTTGTCGTGTTGTAAAAGGTCACACTGATGGAAAAAGGTCTGGATCTTGGAGGTGATGTGAAGATGAGGCTGAAAACTGAACTAAATGTATTTGAAGTGACTTTTTAAATGCTCCATCAGTCTGTGTTCTAAACATTTTGCTGAAATTTGCTCATTGATTGAGATTCGTTAAATGCTGTCAGCATTTTGAAAGTTATGGTGTGAGTATGAATCTCAACAATTGTTCCACTGAAAATCATCTAAATCAGGCTCACTGGGCCTAACCAGAACCGGATGCACCCAAAGGGATCATAGGCTCAGTAACGAATCAGCAAACCGTGTCCGAGTCCACTCGCACAGCAGAAGGGATCGGAGACGTAAAAGGATCACAGATTCATACCGGATCAGGCCCACATCCAGTTCAGGCTCCAGTCTTTTCCCAGCTGATCCGGTCTGGATCTACTCATAATGGTTTCATTTTTCCCAACACGATCTGTGTTCTGTATTTAAAATGGCTCATCCTTCCAAAACTGTACTGAAATATTTAAAATCTACAAAAGCTGAGACATTTCTTATAATATATTTGCTTTTATTAATAAAAGTTTGCATTGATTAAAGGCTTGGAAAGCTGCCCTGTATTTTTTCAGTGAAATGTGAAACTGTTACTGAACTCTGACCTTAACAGTTACTCAGTAAAACATCTCTGCTGTGGCTGTAAGAGTGTCGTGATCTATCAGTGAAACTGAGATTAGATCAGGTAAAAACAGTTCAACTGGAAACATTAAAAAGTATTTTCTCTAAATCTAATTTTTTTTTTAGCATTTTTATCCAGTAATGGCAGAAATTACAAAATTCTTTATAAAAAAGTGAGGTTGCTACATTACACTGACACGTGTTCATTAAAATAGAGGCTCTGCTCTTTATTTATCCGTTGCCATGATGAATCCTGACGCACCCGCTTGACGCAGGGTAAACACTCAGAGTTGAATGAATTAACTCTGATCAGCTGTTCTTGGACGGAAACCTCAGAGTTGCGATCTGAGAGATGATCAACTCAGATTCTGTTTGAAAATTAGAGTTTGTTGACACAGACAATATATACACATATGAAGTAACCGGGATGAGTGGAGACAACAGGGGAAGACAGGTGAACTGAGACAAGGGAAGGAAAACTTAATACAAAGCACGCGATACAAGGACCTGGCAAAATAAAACAGGAAGTAGACAAGGAAACAGAAACTGAAACTTGACACAACACAGGGAGGCAGGCACGCAGGAAATTTAACAACACAGTACACGTGATGGAATCACAGACCAGGGGGCTATACTTTTTGGTTCACTTTGATTTTTGGCTTATCCAGGTAACTTTCGGGGTTAACCCTGGCTTTTCTAGACTAGGAAGGTGCGCTCATTTCTTACCGAGGTAAATCGCCACGGTAACTTGTGTTGTGAAGTCAAAGTCACAGCACAGAGATCAACAGTTATGAAATCACCGCCTACGGACCAGCCAGTTCTCGAGAAAATAGCGTCAGCATTACTGGAAGATCCCTCCCAGCGGGGAGAGCCGGAGGGTCTATTTTCAGTAGCATCTAAAGTCTTTGGGTTTCCCTGATGAGCGTCAGTAAGAATCATAGATAGACGCAACAGTTTTATTGTTGTATCGTTTATGATCGTAAAACAGGACACATACACTGTACTTGCAGACCTGATATCAAATTTTTATTTTGACCAAGTCCATGTTTGAATTCTGTTTTTATGTTTAGTCTTTACTCTGAAATCCTTAAGCAGCACCGAATCTGCAGCTGAGAGAATAATAAAGTCAAATCAGTCAAATTAATTTCACTTTGATGTACCGAGAAACTAAAGCGATTTCCACGTCTCCTTTATCAGGCTGTGGGACAGTCACCTTCAATGTTTAAATGGATCCGATTTAAAGAGGTCTAGTGAGCAGCCATCGCCTTAGAAATAAACAGCAGCACTGAGAGCGCACTCAGCAATAAAATTATTAAGTTTATTTTACCGCTCTGTGCGCCAAATCACCAGATGAATCACTTTCTGCAGCATTCATCTGTTGTCTGTGCAATTTACTGCTTTATTTTAATATTCTTTGCAGATTTTTAATCACCATTTGATGTGTAGGTGGCATAGTGATTATTTTCTGCGGAAGAAAGGTCACATGACCCGTGAAACGCCCCTTTTAGATTGGTCAGGTGGTGCCAACGCGTGGTAGAAACCCTGGGTTAACTTAATGAGTTGATAACTAGCTTCGTGTGGCCGTTCATCCTGATCGTCAGTGTGTAGGTAAGAGAATCCAGACAACGGAAAGATACCCTGGTTATGCTGAACTCGCTTCGTAATAGGCCTACAGGCTCCAGAATTCAGACATAGGAACTTGATATAGATAGAAGATAAACAATGTGGGGACTGAACACAGAGACACTATGGAGGAACAGAAAGGGAACAAACATGATCTAACAAGGAACTAAGAATTAGAAGCTACACTAACCCGGCTAATAGAGGCAGCGCTTACCAACAGCTGACCTCAGTATCGCTGTCATCGGTCAGTGGTGCTTCACTGACTCATCGACTTCTATCGGACTCCTTTCTCAAAGTTTTACAGCCTCTTCCAGTGTAAACTGACGTGGACGTATATTGAAAGTTAAACAGTGGACTGACAGCCAGCACTCACTACGCAAAATACTTAATTGACATTCTTTTTTTTCCCCCTCTGATCTATTGCTAAGTGTTGATATTATTCAAATATGTTAAAATATGGTGTGTATAAAAAAAGTTTGGTTTTTTTATGGACAAACAGTAGTAGAAACACGCGGTTCAGCCGTTTTTAGTTACATGTTAAATAGTAAAAGCAGTAAAAGTGGGTTCATATTAATAGTAACTCTGCTGTGGCTATCGGAGAGTGTAGAAATTAAAATATAATTTATAAAGTGGGTGAATTGTTTTCACCATTTGAAGTAATTTAAAAATAAATATAAACTGAATGTATTCTTTTAGGTTTTTGCGTGATCTTTAATCAAGACAAGGAATGACAACAAGACAGGGATAGCAGTCAATTATTAAATTTAATTAGCCATTATTCAAACAGTTTTACAGGTTAACCCGGGTGATGGACTGCATCCCATGTCCAGCATTGTGTTCTGGGCATGACATGAAGTGTGCACATTTCTTCTACTGCAAGTGAGGTTTTTCTAGTTGAAGCTTATCAGTTTATTAGACAAAACAATATGTGTAAGACAGAGAATGGGTGCCCAGCTGCTCAGATGACCTCGGATCTTCTTCTTCCCAGTCAAACAATTTGAAAACAAAAGTACCAAGTGGTGATTCTCTGAACAACATATGTTTGCATGGAGGAAATATATAGGTTAAAGTTCACATGGCCACAAAAAATTAAAATGATTTCCTTCAGAGCCATCTATCAGTGAAGGCTGATATTAGATCCGATTATAAATGCTTACACTATCATCTAGGTTCCTGCTTTATTTACCACTTTTTGGATTTTTTTTTTAAATGTTTTTGACTTATTATGGTCCCTGACTTAGAACTTTGTTCAGTAAAAAGGCTAAAGCAAATTAGCCAATCAGAAGCTGGCATCACAGGCTAATCAATATCCTGTGAAGCAGCCTATAACTGATGTTACTATAACTAGACTGGCTCTTTAGAAATCTTTGATTCCCCAGTCTTCACTAGCTGCTGCCAGCTGTTCAGTGACCTGGGACAGTTTTTAGATATGGGGAATCCCCACTTTCCCCATTTCAATCAATAACCGAAGTAGGTATGGCCAATCACACAGCAAAACATGATCACATGATTAGGCTAAGCCAATCAGGGAGAAAGAGGCTGTCTGCCATTAGCATATATTATAATAGCATTAGCCGCCTGAAATCCTCCATGTTGTTTACTCACCACTTCAGACAAATACAGCCAAAGTGTACAAAGGGTACTTAAACATCCAGGAATAAGAATATCACGTTGCACATCTTTGAAGGGTAAAGAACACACATGCCAAATTTCATGGCTCAGCTCCTTGTAGTTTTGGAGTCTATAGACCTGAAAGGTAAAACCTCAGAGGGACGGACGATACCCTCCCATTTAATTTTGCACGGGAGGACAAAAAACTAATGAATGCAACTTCTCATTTTTAAGAGGTTATGAGATTTCTTCACTATAAAGTACACAATCGTTGCCTCGGTGATAAAACAAATTTAATTTTCCTCTTTTTATCTTTGCAGTGCTTCTAAACATCGTGCCTGTTATGACCAATCTGTAATTTTTCCGTTCTCCTCCTGCAGCTGCAGAGGTCAAGGGAAAATTGTGTAATTTTAAGCGAGCAGTGATACCAGCCTTACCACACCAGAGCTGGGCTTGGTGCATTCACAAATGAATGACGCTGATGATGTCATGTTTAACAGAATGATCCATGATTCACTTTTGCTTCATAGTGGAAAGAAATGAACTGGGTGGAGTGTGTTTTGTTTTCTGTTGATATAGAAACTCCCTCTGACAGCCTCATCTGCCTGGTTGCCTTCTTTGCAGACACAACAGATCAAAATAAGGTCGAGCTTTACCCCATTCGAGGATAGCCTTTCAGTATTTTATGGCATTTTAGCAAGACTTAACACTTTTGTTGATAAGGTCAGCAGCGGGGAGTCATTAGAAAGCCGTGGTAGATGACGCCACTCAGCAGCTGACCCTGTTTGACTGCTGTTACTCTCTTTCAAGAGAAAATGTCACAGGAGGATTGGGAAACAGTAAGGAGACCTTTCAGCTGGTGGTGGTTAAACATAAGCAAATGATGTTAAAGGTGCTGGCAGATCTGTAATTCATAGCTCAAATAGTAAAGGCTGCCTAACATTTACTGAACTGAGATATGTGTGTGTTACCTGGCTGTTTCCGTGACTGTAACTAATCATTTTGGAGCTCTTTTAGATACATACTTGCAAAGAGCAGAAGAAGGCTGTAGGTTGCTGGGATTGCATACAGTGTGAGAAAGAACCAAAGCAAAACGCTCATTAGTAGCCAGTGCACTCTTTATAAGAAGGTACTGTTAATACAAAGTCAAGACCAAGAAAGTTCAGTTCAAGTGAAACTTATCAGCTTTGATGCTTTGCGCAGTAGAGTATGTAGTACAGGTAAATAGCTGGGTAACCAGCAAAAGAAAAAAAACGTGTCTACATAATGGCCACATTTAGGCTCATTTTGGACAGTTAAGTATACAATACTCGAGACTGAAATGTATCTTCATGGAGTGCTTAGATTGATAAGTACTTTTCCTGGTAACCTACCGTTAACCTTTTCAAAGTTCTCCTGAACCCCCGTGGGCGAGGCTGTTAACCTCAGCTGCGGGGGTTAATGGCTGATACATTTTAATTAAGAATTCTCAATAATTTATTCAAAAAGACCCCAGTTTTAATGCACGTGTCAGGTTTGTGATATGCGGAGGGTGCAAAGGTTGCCATTTAGTGGCTTAATGTTTTAGGCTAATACTGGTTCTTATTCGCCATCTAGTCTCCAGGTAATGGAGTGAGAGAGAGAGAGAGTCTGGCCTGCATGTATTAAAAGATTACATGCGATAATTTAGCTTAAAGTTCAAAAAAGGGGGAAAAAAAATTAATCCTGCCTGTGCACTGAAGAAATTACAGGCTATAATTAAAAATGTTGAATTTGTGTGTCTCTTCCTGAAAGCCTGAGGAGGAAGGTTATCAGACTGAAGTGGCTCAGTGCTGCCACTACATTAATGCAAAAAACTTGAACACAAAATATTCTACACATAATTAAATATTCATTTTGCTAGGGTCAGGCTAGAACTGTTTAAAAATGTTTAATTTAATGACAAAAATATCTGTCATATATTAATTTAAGTGCAATACATGGTTTCTGATGACTAAATTAAATGACAGACATACATTTTAAAGTACTGCCTTATACCACTACATCTGAACTCCTTAAGCATTTAAGCAGATAATCCCTTTTTTATTGTTCTTGGAAGAAACTCAGAAGACAAGTCTGTAATTTGCAGACAACATTCCTGAGTGACTGGAACATGTAAAAGGTTTTTTGTTTTTCTTTTTCATCATTCCAAACCTTTCCTGATGTGTGCGTGTGTTTTTTTTTTTTGTTTTTTTTTTTTGCTTTTTTTTGCCCAAACGGGGTCACTCAGAAAATCTTTCCCTGCTTCAAGGATTCTTCCTCGGCAAACTTGAACACTTGCAGGAATGGCGGTGCAATGCTTCCATCTAGTGGAATGGCATCTGTAACTGAAATCTTTGTTGATAGTTCCTCTACATTGTAACCGATTTCAAATGGTGCTAGACATGATGGAAACTCTGAACACCAGAGGAAAACGGTCAGCCTTGGTGAGAGGAAGGTCTTCTGGTCAGAGAACTGGACTCAAATGTTGTTGTTTTTTCTGATTTGTTGAACATTAGCAAAGGAAGATTGCATGGAGAACTGTACCAGTGCACTGCTGGTCACCCTACTGCCATCAGCACAGCGTTTTTAATACTTTTATATCAACAAAATTGTCTGAATGTATCATGAGCAGCATGTAAATATAAACACTGCAATTTCAGCCAACCTAATGAAGAATATGGTATGATGACATCATTCCTGAAGTCTGTTCCCACTCAAGAACACCGATTTCAAATGGTGCTAGATGGGATTTTATACTCTAAGACACCATCTGAAACCAGTTCCCTGGGGAGGATGACTGAGAGAATCCACTGCCTGAAGGCTTGTCCTCATCTGAAATTCGAAAAGAAAAAAAAACAAAAACACTGCTGTAATCACTCTGACCACATCATTTTACAATTGATTTGAACAGTTTCAGTGAGAACACACAATCAAACCAGGTGCATTTATGCCGCTCGCTTTTTAGGCTTTTCAATTGGTTCCTGGTACCAGGTACTTTACTACCTACTCATACAGGGTCTCAAACGAGCTGACTCAAGCCGAAAATGTGACGTCAACAGAATGCATGCCACTGATTGGCCAGGCAGTGACGTCACTGGATAAGTCATGAGAGCGACTCCTTCACAAGAATCAAACCCGCTGTTTTTGAAACCCGGCACCGAGAGAAATGGCTACGCGCTAACCGACACAGAATCCGGAGGAAGCTAGACGGGTGATGGTTTGTTTGTGACGCGTACAAATGACATCATGGGACTTTCGGTCCGCCTCAATTGTAACGAAAAACAAATGAAGTCGAGTCAGGTCGAGCTGAGCCTAGTAGGTACAAGTGGAAAAGAGGCATCAGTGGTTTAGGATCAGATGACAATGAAGTTAATTAACATGCTGAATTCATTTTAACAACTGGATTGTTCTAATACTGTCAAAGTACCTCAGCCGGCTAGGTGATAAATTTGATTTGTGTGTAAATGATACTAATTAAATTTCCCATTAGGCAGATGTTCTTTTCTAATGCCGTGCCCACCTGTTTAACGTAATCACTGCTTCACTTTGAAATAGCAGTAACACTAGTTGCACAAATGATTGTTTTGGTTTGTTTTCAATTCTTTAAGGCACTGATCTATACTTTCTCATGGCTTTTTCAAAGAGACGGCTCGTGGTGTTGAAATTCTATCAAAGCATTTTTGACAACCATCCCTTTAACTTTTAGATACTTCGTGTAAAACAAGAAAAGCCAGCTGTATTCCTTATGCACAGTGAAAATGATTCTTTGTACTAAGTATAGTAAGTTATAGTACTGTAGAGTTCAAACTTTTTCCTTGTGGAGACAAATTTAAATAAGAACCCAAAACTCAGCAAGATTCAGACACCTCCTTGGCACTGAGACCAAAGAAAAGAATCAATGATTGATGGACAGAACATTTAAGAATGACACAGCAGCTCAGCATCTTGCATCAGAAGTCCACCAGGTGACCAAGATCTCAATGTAATAAAGGGCACAGTAGCAGCCTGGCACCAGAAATGAACCCTAACAAAAACTGTCGATGAATCATACTGTGGAAAAATAGATCGCCGCAGCTCCCCTGTGGACGTCTTTGTAATGCACAAAAGGATACTGTGGCCTCTCCTGGGTCTGCCTCAGGCATCCAGTCCTGCTCTTGGTCCAAGTGGGCTTGACTGTGGTGCAAGATGGAAAAAAAATAGGTCCTGAAATAGGTAAGTATTCATTAGTAAGAACTCCTGTTGTTCAGCCATATAAGGTATGCAGAGTACATAATGTCCGTAGGGAACTCATTTGAGACTTTCTCTGTTGCTGCTCATGTTTTCTGCTGAAACGACAGCACAATACAGGACAAATAAACTCACCAAATTCTATTTGTGGGTCAAGCATGAAAAGGCTGGCATGATCCAATATGACATTACGTCCTATTGATGGGAAAAGGTGACGTAGAAACTAATCCCCAAACCATTGTGTCTCTTTCGGGAACAATTTAGCTGTCTGTGAGTCTCTAATCCTCTTCCCTTGTAGTTTAATGTCTTGGATTCAAAAAACAAAAACAGTTGTTCTGTACTGACTGTAATTTTACCACTAGTAAACAAATTTGGGAATAAATGACGGTCAGTGTTATGTTGCAGATATATATTTGGGCCCAAACAAAAGGCAGAACTATTGGTTTTGGCAGGAACTCGCAGTATTTACATGAATAGAGTGCCAGCTTCAGGAGTAACTCGGGCAGACAGTCTAAAGGCCATGACGCTCCTCTCATCCGTCTTTGTCTTGTTTATTCTGACTCCTCCCACGCCACAGCACTAGCCATGAACTCTCTATCTACCTCTTGCTTGATCTCTTGCTCTTTTTACTACGAGCTCCTTTCGCCATCTATTGTTTGTGCAGAGGCTGCTTTCTGCAGCGAAGCAGTTTTTGTTTTTTTTTTCTGCCAAGTCACCTGACCATCTAGCGCTTGTTAAAGGCGCATCACTCCGGTTTGAATTACGCAACTAGTGGTTTAATTTGCAGTCACAATATCAAGCTGCACACAATCACCACCTTTAGCAGAAAATCACAGGGAAACTGCTTCAAAAATGATTAGAATGGTAATATGGCAGTGCGTGTGTGTGTATCGATATACTGATACACACACAATCCCAATGCTCAGCAGACTGTTAATGTGTCACAGGGAGAGACACTGGGTTGGGTCAAATTAGAGCAGGTGACGTAAAATGAATGCTGAATGCCTGCATATGTGTGACACTGTGCGCGTGTGGCAGCGGGGGGTGGGGTTATGTGCCTGTGTGCACGTGTAAACAGGGTAGGTGGTTAATCCTCTTACAGATTAGACGTCCTAATTTATCAGGAGTGAGAGGGGCAGACTCATCGAGGTAATGTGTTTTTAAATCACCACTTAACAATTGTGTAGCTAAAAAAAAAGTGCAGAATATTTTAGTTCAGAATACTAAATATTAAAAAAATCTGCAGTGGTGTTTTATTTATAT
>JAVDPK010002197.1:170435-190105 GCA_034780415.1 Cichlasoma orientale
AAAAAGAAAGAAAAGCCTTTTTGATGATTCAACTGTCATTGATTTTCTATCATTTGCTAATTTTCTCCAAGAAGAAATCCAAACATGTAAGCAAAGAATATGCAGATTAATAGCAAACATGTTTGATGCTCTCAGAAGAAGGAAAGAAAATCTGAGTCACCGGCTTTTAGGATCGAGCTAAAAAATTCAAAGATGACAAATTTGCATCAGTGTTGGCTGCAAGGATGACATTTGTGAATTGATGAGAAAATGCAAAGGAAATTCGGTTTGTTTGAAATGCATCCTTATTTTCTTATGCAAAATCAGCTACCACTAATCCTTCCTCGCATCAGGAATCATTTGCAAATTCCATGCCTCACTATCATTTGCAACATTCGAAAATTTGATGTAAAACAATGTGTGCCTCAGCACTCTGTGCTTTTAAATTGTTTGTTTGCTATCAACATTGTATGTATATTACTTTATGAGAGACTGAGCGGTCTTACCTTTGGTATGTTGATAGGGCCATCCCCTCTGTTTGGTGCTGGGTTAACTGACACAGGTTCAGGTGTGTCAGGCTGTATCGCAATTATAGATACAGTTGTATCCTGTTCCTTTGGTGTAGCTGGAGTTGTACTGTCTTTTGTGGCTCCTGCCTCCTCTGTAGTTTGTGCTGCTGTAGTTTGTTCAAAAGTTCCTAGATTGGGAGTAGGAAAAGCCCATTCTTGACCTTGAGGATTCTGTTTTCCTGAAAATGCAGTTCAGCTGATATGGTTAATTTGTTAAATATTCATAGAATTCACACAGCTTCAGTTTCAGATATTTGCAGAACAAGGTGGGGAATTTACCCACCCAAGTATTGCAGTTTAGTTTGGAGTGTATGTAGACAAATGAGTAGGGTGTGTTTTCAGGAAATCGTGTGAGGTTATATGCAGTTCATTGTGATAAATTAATGTATTATTTCAGCTACAGCAATCCATTCAGGGGCCCTGGGGCTTCGGTACACTTTAAATGAACTCTATTAAGTATATGTCTGTCAGTTGTGACACTTGGCTGGTCTGTGTTTACAGACGAATGGTCTGAGATTTTAATACGTTTATTCTGGTATTAAATTTAATCACCACAAGTTGACATCAGAGCGCACACATAGTATTTACTGTCACACAAGTTGGTACTTTTATTGACTTTTTTTTTTTCCTAGATTGTGACTCCGATATAGTATTTGTTTTTTCGCACAGCTAAAATCTGTACAGCAAACCTCAAAAATGCATTTTATTATGATAATCAGTGTTTCTTACCGGGAGCTTGGGATGGCTTCGGGATCATGTCTCCGCGTACCTGCTCTCCCACAGCCTGCGCTGTCATCTGTTTGACAGGCTCCTCTGTCTGTGCCATGACTCCTGCTGTAAGATTAGAATGAACTGCTTTTATTTGAAAAATAGAACACATTTTTCTTTAAAAGATAAATACATTTTAATTTACGCAGGTGTAAGTGCATGCTTAAATCACTCGGAAACCTCACAAAAACAACAAGTTCACATTTGCCTTAAATCACAGCGTGCCTATTTATACGTTTCACCAATGTTCCACAGTGATCGCTGCTTTCTCTGGATGGAGTGTTGCTGTTAAGCTATTAATAACTTGCTAGACACAGAATCCAAAAAGATTCAACCCATCTTTTTCTGGCAGAAAGACTTGTTTTGCCCGTGGCAACCTGTTTTGTGATTTAGGGTGATAATAAATGTTAAATGTGGGACAAAAATCTCTCCAAGGGTTTGTGTTACATCCAGCTACATAGAAGAAACATGAGGTGTTATCCTCCATCATCTTATACAGGCGTTATGAGAAACCTAATTGCAATAAAGCCGCTGCTGAGGTAACAGCTTATATCATGGCTTTTAAGTGTTTTTTAACAGCGTGCTATCTTAACGTCAGTTATTGTTTTAATGCCCGAACGTGATGTGAGCTCTTCAGCGCTCTCACAGTATTATTTCTTCATGTCCCTCGAAGCCTCCGCGTTGATGGAAGATTAGGTAATAGATCTTACTGCAGTAAATAACTGAAGCTCTCAGATCCATGGATCGTGTCACAAAGTCATTCACGCTGAAATACAATCTTTTCACCTCGAGGCTTTAAAACAGATCCTGCACTTACAGTCAGTTACTTTAGTTTGGGCACAAATGGAATATACAAAATAGTTTCCTGGACTGTATTAATGCGAGAGAAGTGGGTTTCCATCAGTGCTGTTTAACTGTTAAATGCCAGGTAACGATGCCACTGAAAACATAAGGAGCCGTATGATTTTCAGGAAAGAGTCCGTGATCACTTTCAAAACGTGCAATAACACATTAAATATGTGTGTGTGTGTGCGTGTGTGTGTGTGTGTGTGTTAATTTATAAATGATGCTGCTATACCCCGCAGTCATGGCGTTAATGAGTCTGAGTTCTTTATTGTGTTTTTGTTAAGGTCAGATTTGCAGGAGAAGGATCCAAAAGTCAGTACGGGGTGTGCAGCTTTCATTAAATTTTACCCAGGTTTCCCTCTCTCTCTCTCTCTAACAACAACAGCATTACCTCACTCTCAAAATATTCCCATAATGCCTTTCTTCTGCAGCTCTCATTACTTCCACGCTCGTACGAAGTCATTCCTCATTGTTCCATATTAAGTTTGTGATTGATTTCAGGTTTCAGGTTTGCGGTTGTTCTTTGCTGCCCCCTCTTGAGCCAAGTTTTCATCTTTTCAGCTTGCAGATGCTATATATGACTGTGGCACACTGCATAGATGAACGTTAGCTCTCTGTGTGAATTTAAACTGACAATTTACAGCATAACAAAAATTATAGCTAATATATTTAATGCTTAGTAATCCGCCTATTTAATGTCTAGTATGGTCTTATATAGTACTTTTATACTCTCATATGATAACTCACTTTACACTACAAGGCACATTTGCCTTTTTCTTACGTATTCATGCAGCATTTTACTCGATGCACTTAATGTATTTTACGTCCACACCTGTGGCCAGTTTAAAATCACCATTTAACCTAATATGTCTTTGGACTGTGGGAGGAGCCAGAATGCCTGTAGGAAACTGAAAGTTTTTTTTTTAAGTATTGCATTTTATACATAGTCCCCCATTTTCAAAAGCTCAAAACTAATTGGACAAACTACCATAATGTTATCATAAGGATTGTTTTTAATACATGGATGAAAATCCTTTGCCTGAAGTCTAGAAGCCATCACCAAATGCTGCAATGAAAAGCATGCTCTATTGGGTTCCGACTGACTTGGCTATTGAAGAATATCCCATTTCTTAGCTTTGAGAATCTCTTGGATTGCATTTTCAGGATGCTTTTGGTCTTTATCCATTTACAGTGTGATGCGTTTCTGATCAGTTTTGCAGCATTTGGCTGAATCTGAGCAGTGAATATAGCCCAGTACGCTTCAGAATCCATCCTGCTGCTTCTATAATCAGTCACATCATCAATAATCGTTAGTGGACCGGTTCCACTGGCAGCCACACATACCCATGCAATGACATCACCTCCACCATGTTTGACAGATGATGCGGTGTGCTTCGGATCAAGAGCTGTTCCTTTCCTTCTCGATACTTTTCTGTTCCGATCATTCTGGAACAAGTTAATCTTTTTATCAATTGTATTATAACTCATCTTTCTTCTTGATTACACTCCATTATCTCCTCATGTCTCTGCCACAAGCTGGGGTCTTCACATATAAGGCGTACACATCCACACACTGGTGGCACTGTGACACATTTCCACCAACTTCCTTGGGTAAATCATTGTGACAGGCAGGTGCCACAAGTACAGAGTAAACATTGTGTGTGCTGTAGCTAACAGGTGGGACGGTAATCTCCGAGGAGGTCCTCTGGCACGATTAGTGTTAGCAACTGTCCACTGCAGCTGTCATACGAGATCTGTTTTGCACTTTGTCATTGTTCTAATTGTTTAAGAGAACGCATCAGGGTCGCTGACCTCTCGGCAGATTTGCAGTTTCTGTAGCTGCATCAAATCTGCAATAAAAGTTCTCTTGTTGGCATGCTCATGTTTCATTGTGGAATATGAAGTTGCCAGTATAAATGCCCTGTTTTACTGTGCTTCATGTTTCTAGTTTACTTTCAGGACAGGCACTATCTTCCCCTGCTAAGTCTGTTTTTTTGGATCCTTTTCCATCCTGTGGCCTACAGCTGTCATCCCTCCAGTCCCTCCATGTCTGGGTGGTCTGTCTGTTTATTTTAATGGAAAGGATGAGGTTTAGAATGGGTGAGATGGTAAGGCATAATTTTGGTTTTCTGATACAAATGTGACACACAGGACTGGCTGTGGCTGAATTGTGTCGTTTCAGCTCTGAGGTCATTTTCTGCACTGGGTGCCCAGTCAATGGTGTTGTAAAACAAAAAGTCTAAAGATGTACACAGTGGCTGATTGCTCTGTTTAGTTCTCAGTAACAGTCTGGGCTTTGAAGCAGACCCTGGTGGGATGCTGGGGAGATTTTGTGGTGAGTGACTGAAACTGAATTTTCACCTCCTTTATAATCACAACATTAGCAGTCTTTTTAAAGCAGTGTTTAAATTTGATGGATAAAATTCAACTTTATTAGTGACGTCAGAGCGCCTCAAGCACATGTTTATAACTGGGCTGCTATATTTTTATAAAGCAAAACATGCACGTTTAGCTTCAGGCCCATTAACACAAGGCCTTTCGCATCACTGCCTACAATGCCAGTAAATTCTGTCCAGCGCTCTGACCAGCCATCACTCATTACACACAAACAAGCTTTCCTGACAGACCAGAAACCAGATGGAATGAAACCTCTGCAATATAATTACCTCTTATGATCAACATTTACAAAAACATTTGGATCTGAGTTTTATTGCATTGTTTTGACTCTATACCTACAAGTCCTGATTTTTTTTATGGATCCTTTTTCTTTTTTTTTACCCTCTGTTTCGATGATATCCGTTTAGTGTGCATGAAGGCAGGGCTGTTATTTAAAGTTACATTGTAGCCTTGACCTTTGTGCTGTAATATATACAGTGGTGCTGCAGCCGTATTCCCTACATGAGGTCAGCAAATTTCCTAACAGCATGACCTCTCAACCTATCACCACCTCACCTCTCTTTACCTTTCACACATAGATTCTAAAAGAACTACAGCTCAAGGTGACTCTGTACTGGGTTTAATGAATGGTTCCACTAAGGCATGCATGTGGTGCATATGGCATGTTCATAACCCTGAGCCTCACATCATCACTGATACAGACTTTTGTTCAGTCCTTCCCTTTGTGTAATGTTTAAAGAGGCCAAGATATCAGTCATCAGCCATGAGTCTGGCTATCACTGCACAAACAAGCCAAATCTAACTGTTGTAATAAACCCAGGCTCCATATGTTATTTAGTGTAGACCCTGACTTCATTGCCCTCTTGAAGATTTTCCCACCAGATTGCTCTGAGTCAAGTCTGCAGTCTGGATATGCTAACGCACACCCCCCATCTCTTGGGACTTCGGATGAATGAATGTGGCAGGCTCTGGAAGGAGACAAGCCCTCGGTTCCACGCCCTGCTCCCTCCCAACCCTCTCTCTCTCTTCACCCGCTCCCAGTCACGCACAGCTAATCCCAGGCATCCATCGAGATGAGATTTAGCTTCAGCCTTCACACCTCTCACAGCGCACGGCGTAGCATTGCGTAAAACAGTTACTTTCTCTCCCCGTGTTCCAGAAAGCTTTGCAACGATTGCTTCATGGTGTACTGTAAAAAAGGGTGAGCAGGTGTGAAACTTTATGCAGGACCCCAAACCCTTTTTATCCCCCTCCCTTTTTAATCCTGCTTTGTGAGACAGCATCCCACATTTTAATTGGTTCTAGTTAAGTCAAAATAAGAAACTTTAGAGTGAAATAAAGATGTGCTGATTAGTGGATGTATCAGTTACCAAGCAGAACAACAGAAATAGCAGTTTAAAGAGGCTGAACAGTTGTAATAGAGAAAAGGAAATGTTTATTATGCTTATTTTACAAGGGAGGTGGGACAAGTTTGATTTGGTAGATTTTTACTCTGGATACCCTTCCTGACGCAATCCCCCAGGGAATTGTCTCCTCCCAGATCAACCCGGGAGGTTTTCATCTAACTTAGCAAAATGCACCCGTGACTCTGTGGCCGCTGTGCCACGGTTCACTGTACAAGCTCTACAATATGTCTGCATATGTGAAGCATGAACCAGCTGTTGGATGCTTTTAGTGATGTACCCTCACAAACGTTTGGCCTCTAGTCCCACCCTGGGTTCCACAGAGTCCTGTGCTACATGATCACGAGGGATGAAAATATAGCATTGTGCGCTTGTAGACCCTGGCCTGCTTCTGCTGTGCTGTGTAATGGGGCTTAGTGAGGTGACCACCATGTTAAAGTCCCAGTGACTGAAGACCCACCAGCTCCTTGCTGCCACATGAAGCATATTCCTGACAGAGTGTCCAGGCTAGATAGCTTCTGTAAACACTCTGACCCTGATAGAAAAAAAGAATCATACTATATATACTTCAAATACTCTCTTGTCAGCAGGACAGGAATGCCTCGCGCAGTGGTAAGTGAGGGGGTAGCCGGACAAATCCATAATGAATGCCATAATATCCCACATGCTGTTTGATCACCACAGCAAGCAATATATAAACATATAAATTAGTTGCAAAACCAAAATGTTTTACGGAGTAGTACTCAAAGATTTTAAAAAGCAAACATATTTGTATCCATGCAATATAGTAGCATAATCCCAACAGTTATTTCACTTTTTATGAATAATTTATGCACAACACATGGAAAAAAGCTTATTTTACTGTCATCAAGTGGAATTTTCCTCCACCCGAGTTTACCTCAATTTCAGGCGGAATTACAGAATAACAGAAACGTCATTGTTTTCTTGATAACGAGTGTTTTCGTGAGTTTGTATCAGAATTTGTTAAGCGAATGCTGTGGAATGTGGCATTGGAGTCCCACAGGGTTAAACATGCTCTGCAACTCTACCCTCTTTGAAACAACAGACTGTTGACCCCTACTATTTTGACCCTCCCCACCCCCCTACTACACCCTGTCTGCACCCCCCACCCGGTCATTTCTGTCATGGCAATTAATAGCAAAAGCCAGGCCATTCTTCTCTCATGGCAGCAAACCAACTGGTATGGTTATGGTTTCAATCAGGCCAATGAAGCTGAATTAACCTCACCCAATGCTGCCCAGCTGCAGTATTCACAGAACCTAACCCCGAGGGCGCTGCAGCTTCTTATCAAGAGTGTGACGCCTGTTTCTAGAGACCACAATCAGGAAACATGACATCTGTTTTCAATTGCGAGCAATATATTACTCCCCGAGCCCTCTCGGGCTCACACACCCACAGTCACTCGCTCGCTAAAGTTTCGCTGCCTTGTGCGTTTGTGAAATGAGCCTGTCTGGTTCGAGTGTGTGCAGGTAGATCCTGTTGCAGTGTGAGTCAGAACTGTGCATCAGTTGCTCAGAAGCTTTCTGTGGTCTTTGTTCAGAAAGAGGTTTAGATTATATCTGCTGAAAATCAACTGGAATAATTACTTGCACACATTTTTGGATGGTTCTGAGTAACAGTCATAAAAACGCATCAAGAAGTTGAACTAAAATCTATTTAATTGGAATTCAAAGATTTGTTCTCTGCTTCTGAAACACTGACTTTATGTCTTGCAATCTGACACCTGGGCACTGCAGGGGGGGGGGATCCTACTACCAGGGCCAGATGGGTGAAGGTCCTCCTCCACACTTCTTTGTAAACTCTCAATGTTACGACAGAAAGCCAACTGGAGACCAATAAACACAGTCAAATGATGTAATGTAGATTTACTACAAGTAAAGTAGACTGAGCTGGTCCATGAATCAGCTGAGGTATTGACAGTTTCATTAGTCAATGTTCACATCACTACCTTCCAAAACCAGTGTTTCCCAGCTTGATTGCAAAGTACATGCTTTCCCAGCCATGGCACGGCCACTTATCACGTACACATTCTCAGTTGTGGTGGTCACATTGATCCAGAATTCTTATCTAGTTCACTTTACCTCAGAATACCCTTGCTTGATTAGATATCAGTATTCCATTTGTACCACAACATATAATGAATATCTGGACGAGTAATTCATCCATGCGGTATCTATGTTGCCACAAACTCTATGATGTAACATACACTGTAGCCTGAGGAGTGTAACTACATGTCCCAGCAGCCTATCACAGACCTATTAGCTGTAATAGGTCCCCTTGGTAGCATACACACTGCAAACACAACATATTGATTGGTGCAAAGATAACATCTCCATTAAGCAGAATGTAATGGGCTGCAATTGTAACCAACTTCCTCACAAAACTGATACAATAGCTATTCTTGTCCCAGCGAAGACATCGGCTGTTCACATTTTCCCAGCTCTGCTGATCAGTAAAAAGACTCGATTGGTTTAGAAGTCTTCCATGCATTTCAGTAAAAAACAGTTACAATGTTAGCAATATTTATTAGCTCCAAGGTTACCATGATCAGCTCAGTTCATCCATCCATTTCTTATGCAGCTCAGGGTTGTGGGGGGCATGGGGGAAGCATGCAAACGCTACAAAGACATGCACCAGCCTGGATTCAAACCCAGGACCTTCTAGCTGTGAGGAAAATCGAGTGTAGAGTTGAAATAAATCCTTTTTTTTTCCTTTTAAGTTGATAATTTCCCACAGTCCTTGCTTCTCTTTTATTCACTTTTAGGTAATTTGCAGATCAGAGCAAATGCTTCACCTTCTGGACATTTTTATAAAGCAGCTTTCTCAGCTTTACCATGTGAATGTGTATTCAGTGTTATTGCACACGCAGTAAACCAAAAAGTACAGAGGCTGAAAAAACTTCAAAGCCAATACGGCTGAGAGGAGGGTGGAAAACAGTCTTCTCTTATTAGTAATGGATAAAAAAACACACCCTTCCAAGAGAATGAGGATGCTATATATACTCAAGTGTTTGTGTGTAGTGTGTGTGTGTGTCTATGTATAGCTGGATGTCTGCTTGCCACTGCTGGCACACTTGACACTGGGGTGTGACCTGGGATATTCTGTGCTGTGTTTTTCAAAGTGAAATGAACACTCTGTTGTTGACATTCTTTCCTGTCATTCTTCTGGTGCATCTGTTACTTTAGTGGTACTACACAAACAGTTATTTACATAATTACAAATTCTCCTGGCATGGCAGCGAGGCCGGCCAGGGTGCATTGCTTAGCTAAAGACTCTCTTCAAACCCCTACGCAGTGCAGTCGCCTTAAATATACACAGATATTTAAACTGGCAATAATAAGTTAATCTAAGTTTCTTTCATACCCTGTGCACTGCTTCATCTTACCACTCTCACTGCTTTTCCAAAAAAAAGGGTTTTCCCGCTATGTTTCTGATCATAGCCCGTTAGCTGCTGGTTATCAGGGCAACGTGCATGTTCACCAACATCTGTGTGTATACTCTCACTCATAGAGTAAGCCCATCGTCATTTTATAACCGCCCTGCTCGCATCTCCTCGCTTGGCAAATCAACTCACCGAAAGGGATTGTTGCCTAAGTTGTGAAACTTTATTCTGTGGTCTTAATATAGTTTAAGTGGTCAGTTTTCCTTTTGTATTTTATCTGCTATCTCCTTCATTGCTATTCATCTTTATTTGACATGCACATTTGGCCCAGATGTTTTGCGCTGCTTTGAGTTAGCAATGCTCATCAAGAGACTATTTTTCTTCTTCAGCTGAATAATAAGCGTTTGTCTGCCTCTGGAGCCGAATCCACAGCCTACTGTAGGCTGAAACTATATGAGTGCAGTTTTATTTCGCAAAGCAGATGCAGCTGCCTGTCACTGCCGGTGACCTCAATCCCGTAAGCTATACATGCCATAAACAAGACATGAGGTTTGAATTAGGGACTCCAGTGTGTGATTCATTTGCAGCCACAACAGAGGGCACTCCAGATGATAGTAAAGCATGAGCTGTGTTTTTATGTTGTTTTGAACTCAACTATTGAATCTTACTATGTAATTTTTTTTTCTGCGTATGACCTTTCTTTTATGTTTTCATGCTGTTTAGTGGTATGAAAATGAGAGATGAGGATTCTGCCGACCACGTGCCATATTCCTGACTAACAGGGGAAAAGTTCTTTTAATCAAGGGATAAGGGATTAAAGTTTAAAATGACATAATCAGACACAAGCATTAATTCCCTGTACACTATTTAACTCTGACTGGTTAAGAAAGACCATCTGAAGTATGGAAGTTTGTTGTTTTTACACAGAAAACAAATTGAGGTTGTTCCATTCCAGAAAAACAATCTAATATCTTTTAACAGATAAAGCCACCAACATGCACTTTTTACATAGTTTAACTCCTCCTGTATCCCCGATGCCTCCTAAATCTGTAGTGACATCAGCACAACCCCATTAGAAATGCACATTAACATCCCAGCCCCACACCCTTCTTTCGCGCGCGCTTCAACTGGCCTCGCATTACAACCAGCTAAATATAAATACACGTTTCTCAAACTACTTGAAGATCGTGGGAATCAGGCCAGTAGAATAGCAAACATAACACCAGAGTAATGCCCATAAATAGTTCTGTTGAACAGTAGAGTGCAATACAGAAAAATTAATAAAACCTCTGTTTGGCTGGATGCTCAAAAGTTCACAGTACAGATCTTAACTTGAAATAAACACTTAAGATTTCATTGTGCCTCCACATAATTTAAAAAAAAATCCCTCTCTGTAAAATGATCCCTTTGTTTGCCAAAGTATTCTCCAAAGTAATATTTTCTGCCTTTTATGTTGGGGAAAACACATCTTTATGAACCCCTTTCAAAACATACAAAATGCTGTTACATAGATCTATTTTCCGTATGGAGACAGATTCCTGAGAATGAAAGGGTTGTAGGGTTAAAACCTGGATTCAACTCAAATACCATTCAAGCAAACACTGCTCCACCCCAACCCCACCCTTGCAGTCCCGTCTATCCCAGCAGATGGGCATGCGATCTGAGAATTTGCCTTCTTTGTATTTAGTATTTTTACTCACCATTTAAAAATGAGGCGATGAGGAGCAAAGCAAAAGGCGTTATTTTGCAGGGCCCGTGTGCTCTTTGTGTAGATGATGCTGCCATTTTTGTCCTGAGCGGACACACGTCCAGCGGGTGTGAGTTTAAAAAAAAAAAAAAGAGAGGGAAAGAAGAGAAAAGGGAAGCTGGTTGAGCTAAGGCACTGTAGGGTTTCCTCTTTCCCAGAGCAGGTCGATGTGGATAAAGCACCACTTGTGTTCTGTCAGTTTTTATATAGCCACCCCCCTTCCTGCTTTACTAAGGCCCAGCCCTACACCCTGTCTTCCACTTTAACCCTTATTCTGTGCCCCCACCCCTCTAGCAGAAAAAGGCAGGGCAGACAGAGGAAAAGAGGGTTATGGGGTCCTGGCGAGATGTTGTGTGTTTTAAAAAAAACCAACTCTGCATTCTTTAAATGCCTCTCGGTGTTTAGATTTATAGATGTTTATATATGTGCGTTAAATATGTGGTTCAGTGCTTGAGATGTCCATTATAGCGGTGCTGTGTTGTGTGAAGAGTTTTGGTGATCAGTCTTCATTATTTCATCCCTTCCTCTGAATGGGCCACAATGTCTATTTGAACTGTGTACCCTGTCTGGGACGGGAGCATTAATCCATTCACAATTAAAGGTGATGGCTCACAATAGACTGTGACATTCAGGCCCTTAATAGGCTTAAGGAGATGGACCGTGGAGCAGAACATCATACTCGAAACAACGGTGCAATCCACTGTTATGTTAATAGCATTAATCCATTTCGGTGGCCTGAAGCCCTCACCACTCAGCAAGGCCATCAATCAACAACAGCCTTGCCAGTAGCTGCGACACCACAGGATACGCTTAAACCTTTCACACTTCCACAAAGTCCTGAAAGCATCTAGCCCCCCCTGCAACTTGAGGCTCTTTGCTTTGCTTTTGTTTGCTTTCTTGCCAGCACTTCTCATGCTCTATGAGAATTACACATCTGGAAACACTGGTGAAGGTATGCTAAATGAGTTGTTAAAAAAAAAAAAAAAAGACCCGCCCTTCTAAGGCCAAGAAAGGAGCAACAATAGTGAGTCGAGGGACGTAAACTGATCGAAATTGGAATTCTTGAGAAACAGTCTTGTAACTTGATATCAGCAGTGCCCAAATCCCCCTTGTTCCTGTTTTAGCTCCATCCTTCCCCCAGTCATCTAATTTCCTTCCTGCAACACCCCCACCCCCACCCACTGCAGACCTCTATCAAACATTCAGTTCAAACAGTGGGGTGCTGAGGTGGGCAATTGGCTCCTCACTGTGAGCTCAAGATGGGCTTTTGCCGAAAACCTCAAAAGAGAAAGCAGAGATGTATCATTCTATCAGCCACAGCTGTATGGCATCAGTCACGCCATCTCAGTAAATATTAATTAGACTGTTAGCTAGTTAAGCATCTCTTCTACTTGAGTCCTCATGAATCACAGCTTGATTAAACAGTAGCAACACACAGATTTTACCCGTTCCTCTCAAGAAATAGAAAGAGGACACACACCATTATTTATACCAGCCAATATTTATACTGCAGCACCGACATGAATCTTTAATTTATCTTGATATCTTCATTATGCCACTGTATATAGTCATATGACAAAATTATATATGAGATATACATGCAACAATGATATATAGATATAAATATTTATTCATCTTTTTTGCAACATACTTAAGTAACCTGATCAGTTTTAAAGACAAACAAAATCTAACCTGTAAACGTTGGGTTTGGTGCTTACATGGAATACTGTAATGTTGGTATAACTGGTGATAATCTCAAAAAAAAAAGTATACCTTTAACCTGTAATTTTAAAAGAAACATTTAAGGGAAATAGTATTGATTTCTTTGGTCAATAATTTAAGATCCTAATACCCTAATGGATTCACATCTTGGCTGGTGATGTAAATTTTACTGGCAGAGTGAACATTTAACCTCAAACTGCTGATTTCATAGTAATTATAATAGTAATCCATCTATGGATCTATCGATCTATCGATCTATCTATCGATCTATGTAGAACGTAGCATCGCATTCGCAGGGAGATGATAAAATGAACATAATATACAAAAAAGAACTGGTATTTATAATCTTTTTTTATAGATTCATTAACATATAGATGTTAATAATTGCTGTATGTGTGACAATGTTCAAGCAAGGAGGATGTAAGATGCATGCAGACAAATATACGTACGTACGCTATGATCGTTCTAATAAGAGGATTTATAGTTTTTGTCCATTTTATATTCAGTATTTTCATTCTTAACCTTTTCTTTGCTAATAATATTTTCCTGTTATGCTCATTTCCAACCACACCTTTTTAATCTTTGACTGTAGTAGCGAGGCAGTGCTGGGCCTTGGTACAGCACCTCAGTTCATCTGCTGTCTCACACAACCTGTTTCAGTTTCACACCTTTTATGCCCTCCTCTAACTTTCTTCTGATTGGCTGCCCCTCTCAAACAGGAGGTTAAACAGCTGGTTGCTGGGGTTGCTGTTTCCTCTGACATCATAGAGATCTAAGTAAAAAAGAGCTTATGGTTCACAGGGATTACTTGTTGACCAAACTGATAGAAACTTTGGCCATATTTAAGTTACGATAGAACAAAATAAGGATGGCCCATTTTAATGATTAATCTATAGTTTATTTCTGAGCCCAGTGTGTATATATCAGTGTGGCTTGCAAGTGCTTGTTTTTGGTTGTCAGATTCCAGTTTGTGCTTTTTTAGTTCCATGCATCTTGTGTATACATCTCAAAGCATGTGTGTTAAATGCGCTCTGAAATGTATGATGCAGCATCTCATGCATTTGTAAGAATGCATTGGGGGGGTTTTATTTGCATGCATGCTTTTGTTTCTTTCATTTCCTTTCTTTTTTCTCATA
The DNA here is from genome assembly GCA_034780415.1 of Cichlasoma orientale. Taxonomy (NCBI): domain Eukaryota; kingdom Metazoa; phylum Chordata; class Actinopteri; order Cichliformes; family Cichlidae; genus Cichlasoma; species Cichlasoma orientale. The sequence continues at coordinate 184,406 of JAVDPK010002197.1, forward strand.
TTATGCAGTCAACACACACTCGCATTCACACATACACACCTGTTTTTACTATCAAGCAAATAAAACATCAAAACAAAGCATGCTTGTCTTTGGGGCATGAATTAGACTCCAGCATATTCGCTGGTAATTTAGTTATTTTCTCTTTTGTTAACGGTAGTGCTAAAGGTAAAATTAGCCAAAGGGTGCTGAGGAAGATCCATTAACCTGGTTTGAGTCTGAGTCTAAATTTCAATTCTTTCATGCGTTTTAGACCAAAGGTCACTGGCGCTTCATCCATGGGGACTTATTTGGTTGCTAATTGGATGTCCCTGGGATCACCGAGGCTTGTCTGGTGAATCAGATGAGTACTTTAAGCGGCACATCCTCCTTACTAACTAGAGAGCTTATTAGAAGGATACGTCCTGGGTTATAGTCTCAGAAGACATGTGCTTCCGAGAATATATGAAACCTCAGAATGACTTTCTTTATGGCTTTACTTAATATGCAAATCTCTTAAATGGTTGACGCTACCAGCAGTGTTTGTTTTTATTTTGTCTGAGAGCACAGGCTCTCAGGGTGTCCACCAGCAATGGCTTATTTGTGGGAGCTCAGGCAGAGTTCTGAGCAGGAAGCTGTAAAACAGCAACTCACCTAATGTTTGTGGGAACAGCATTTTTCCACCCATACATAATTACCAACTCAATTTAGGAGATTAGTAGTTCTGTTTTGACTTTAGTCACAGAAGCGGCTGAAAAGCAATTAACACTCTTTTTAAAATTAATTTTGTTCAAAAAAAAACACACACACAATGTGTTCTTCATTTAATTTTAGTTAATTCGTTTGTGCAAACATGCAGTAACACACAGCCACAAAAACACATACTTTGTAATGCAGATTTTATGGCACTTTGAAAATGGGAGCCATAAAACCCATAAAGCTCACAGATTGGCTACCTAGGAGGGAGTCTGTCTTAAAGTGATTTCATGAGTTCAAGGAAAGAGAGAGAGAAGTTGAGAAGGAGGGAAAACTGAGGGAAAGTTTGGGAGGAGCAGAAGTGGGTGGAGATTTTATTTGAAACTCAAGCAAATTTGGACCGTTACCTCTGCAGCCTGAGCGGTGAGCGCCCTGCCAGCAAATAACAAAGAAGCAGGGAAGTCAGTCTTCCCAAAACAAAATGCTTCAGGATTCTTTTTTCTTTTCTTTTTTTTTACAGTTTTGTTGTTCAGTCTGCATTTGTTGAATGTCTGTGCCATATTGTACAGAGATCAGCCAGTCACATGGCAACAACTCAGTGCGTTTAGGCATGATGAAGTTCAAACTGAGCATCGGAATGGGGAGGAAAGGTGATTTTACCCGAGAACACTAATGTGAGTTTTGTAACACTCTCACTTTTACGTGGGTGAAAATCACACGATGTTTGTGTTCTAGGGTTAAGTGACTTTGTAGTACGCCAAATGAGCTGGCAACAGTTAGTCATAAAAAACCACTTGTTACAACCAAAGGTATGCAGGAGAGCATCTCTGACCAAACAACACATTGAACCTTGAAGCAGATGCAGCGGTATGAGTTCATCCCTCCTGCCAGCTAAGAAACCGAGGCTACTGTTCACAGAGGCTCACCAAAATTGGACAAAGATTGGGAAAACACTACCTGCGCTGATGAGTCATGAAGTTTACTGAGGGAGCATAAATTTTACTCAGGGAGTGTTTTTTCTTTTCTTTTCTTTTGTTTTGTGTGGGGTTTTTTTTTTTTAGGATATTTTATATGAGTTGGTTATGGAGCAAAAGAGAGCCTCTAGTTTGCTAAGGATTGCCATTACCAGAAGATACGATAATCATATCAGTAATGATCAAATATAATGTGAGTTAAGATTGTAAGTTTTTTTCCCCTGTATATGTTACCTGAATAAACTAAGTGGTGGCACCATCGGTGTCTGAACAAACAAGCAAATGTATGGTGGGGGATTCACTGACTTGCTGAAACCTGCATGCTGCTGCATAGTAAGAGAAATTCACACTTATCTACGGTCATATTTTTGTGGCGTTTTGCTTTTTTTATGTTTATATTTTCTAATAAAGACTTTGCTGCAGCTCGTTATCGTTGATGGAGCTGTTCAGTTGGAAGTGTGTGGGCGGTAACGTTGCAAGCACGTAGCCTCAGCCACTGTTAAAGTGTGCACTCTCAGGATGCTTCTGCAACTGTAGTCAACCATGAAGAGTGTACATAAACCAGAGTTTCCATGTAGCCTAACAGTTTTCCAAATGTTGTATGTTGTGTTTGCTAACCCAGACAATGAAACGAACCCTCCAGCTGATGTCGGCTCCATGCTTGGCATGATGGGGCTGCAGAGATAATGAGAGGCAGTGAGATACCGTCGATAAGACTGCATGGACCTGTGTTTTCATTTATTTTGTGCGACAGCGAACGGTACGCACAGCATTTTGAAAACTGTTACACTAAAGCTCGGGCCTGCTGAGATCCCTGTTGGTGTCCACTTTACAAGGGGCTGCATCTGCGTGTTGAAAATGTTACTTCTCACACACGCTCAAGAGTCTCTCGCTTATTATGCTTGTTTTATACTTGAGCAGGGGGAGTGTGAATGCAGTCCGCCTGCAGAGACTGTTTGTTGTCAATGGAGGCAATGTACAAAATATGTGTTTCAACCAGTCTGTGGGCTACTCGTGCTATTGTTGGTGCATCAGTCAGCTGTGGAGAAGAGCAAAGCTCTACAAAGAGCTGAAGTGATGTGTCTGGAAGACAGGAAGTTGAGGCCCAGTTCAGCTTAATTTTCACTTAAACTTCTATCTAAATCTACCAAACCAACCTTTTCCAGTTCTGATCCAATACCCTCGGTGTGGGTGTTTGCCAAGTGCCAGTCTGATATCGGTGTTAAATTAATAATCTGTGTTCCTCCCTGTGAGGAAGAGACAGGGAATCATCATTTTATGTGTAAGGAAACCTGAGGCTCAACCTAAGCTTAAAATAAAATATAAAAAAGTGAGGCTGAATGGGGGCATCCATTCGCCCTGGAGGGTTGCCGCTCCCTGCTGGCCGTTGCTCCCCCCCCCCCTCTCTGGGGCGTGGGCGCTTTGTGGTTCTGGGGCGCGTGGCTGAATGATTTGGCGTGGTTGCTGACCTCCCTCTTTTTTTTTTTGCTGGGGTGGGCATGTGGATGCTGGCCTTGGTTCTACGGCGCTCCTGACATGCAGTGGGCGGCCCGGGTCTTCTGGGTCCTTCTCTGTCTGTCTCCGGATTCTGGGGAGCGTTGTTGCAACTTCTCACCCTCATTACCGAGTACGTTTCATGACAAACACACAATACGCAGATACTTACACTCACTCACTCACACATAAACAAACAAAGCAAGATTGTGTGCTTGTCTCTTTTTTGTATATATATATATATATGGATAGCTTTTGTAGAATTTACATTTAGTGGTTCTATAGTGTAGTGGTTAACACATTTGCATAACACACAACAGATCCTTAGTTTGAGACCAGGGGGAGATATAAATTCTTGGGAGGGTTGTTGGGAAAAACAACCAAATCAAACATGCGGATCCATCCGCTGCGGTGACCCCTTGTGAAAAAGGGAGCAGCTGAAAGAAGCTTTTATACAAGAAAAGTCATTTCTGCTCAGTATGACATTCGACTGCTGTAAACTGCTGACATTTACAGAACAGTTGCACTAGTTTCTCCTTTCCCTGATCTGTGAGTGCGCTTTCTCAAACATGGAGTGGAACAGACAGATTGGTGAGGTTTAATCATTTTAATTGAGTTGACAACAAATTCATATATTACCATGTACAATGAAAGCTTCCCAGTGTATGTTAAATGTAACATAATGAGAGTGAAGTCAGAAGAGGATAATCCTTTCGGTGCTGTCAGCTCACCATATTTTGCAGTTGTGGCAGAAGGTTTTGCAAACATGCAGTAAAAAGCAGGCCTGAAATAATAATTCACGGTGTTATAAACATAGAACAACACAGAACTGAACTGAAATCATATGTGAATTGTCACATTACCTTATATTCAATCCATATATTAGATTTCACCATACTCAGTTTTATTCTTCAGCTGAAAGTTTCAGTGTATTAATGTTGAATCTTAGTGTTTGCACTGTATGTTTGAAACAGTATGACATAATATATCACACATCATATTCATCAAATGCGGTCTTTATAGTCATTTTTGTCAACCACTGAGCAACTTTTGATGCTAATGGAAAAAGTATGTTGTGGAAAAAGTAAAAAAAAAAAATACTTGGGATGTGGGAGATTCATATCATGGATGTGTAGCCAACAAATCTGATCCGTGATGCTGTCATGACATTATGAACCAAAATCTCTGAGGAATGTTTCCAGCACCTTGTTGAATATATTCTATGAAGAATTAAGACAGGTATGAATGCAAACTGGTATGTGGTATAACTGGTATACAATCTCTGGCACAAGTGCTAACACTGACATGTTTCTGTCACTGACACGTGCTTACTTGGGATTTACGCTTCAGTGGGAAATCTACACCATAACCTGCGGCGTAACCGCAAACCCCTCTGAACCCTACGTCGTAACTTACGCCGTAACCTGACGTGCACCTTCCTAGAAATTGAACTACACTCTGGGTTGTCGCAGCCTGCAATTATTGGGATTGGCCTGTTCAGCACCATGTATTCTTCCGGGGCATTTCAGCATGTTTCCGCAAGACAATATCGATGATCATTACAATATAAGGAATAATAATCATAGCATCAATATTAATTAATTAATAATTGATCAACATATTGATTTATTGTGCCTTACAGAAACCTGGTTGCAGCAGGATGAATATGTTAGTTTAAATGAATCAACACCCCGAGTCACACTAACTGTCAGAATGCTCGAAGCACAGGTCGAGGAGGAGGATTAGCTGCAATCTTCCATTCCGGCTTATTAATTAACCATAGACCCAGCTTATTAATTAACCATAGACCCAGACAGTTTTAATTAATTTGAAAGCCTGATTCTTAGCCTTGTCCACCCTAACTGGAAAATTCAAAAGCCCGCTTTATTTGTTATTATCTATCATCCACCTGGCCCTAATTCAGAGTTTCTGTCTGATTTCTCAGACTTTTTATCTGATTTAGTGCTCAGTTCAGATAAAATAATTATAGTGGGTGATTTTAACGTCCATGTAGATCCATTTAATCTATTATTAGATTCAGTTGGCATCTCTCAAAATGTAAATTGGCCCACCCACCATTTTAACCACACTTGTTTTCCCATGACATATGACATAGAAACTGATGACTTAACAATTTCCTGAAAGCCCCCTCCTGTCTGATCGTTTCTTAGTAACATTTACATTTACTTTAATGGATTACACAGCAGTGGGGAATGAGTTTTATTACAGTATAAGTCTTTCTGAAAGTGCTGTAACTAAGTTTAAGGATATAATTCCTCCATTATTATGCTCTTCAATGCCATGTGCCAACACAGTGCAGAGCAACTACCTAAACTAGATAATCTCATCAATAGTTTCACATCTGCACTGTGGATGACTCTGGATATTGTGGCTCCTCTGAAAAGCAAAGTCCCAAATCAGAAGTGCCTGACTCTCTACTAGAGTAGTTGGCTATGCACCACAGGCCTTTAAGGTGGGAGTAGTTAAACCATTACTTAAAAAGCCATCACTGACCCAGCTGTCTTAGCTAATTATAGGCCAATCTCCAACCTTCCTTTTC
>JAVDPK010002198.1:0-61924 GCA_034780415.1 Cichlasoma orientale
ATTTTGGATGGAAAAATCTTTTTAATTTAATTTGAAGCCTTATTTGAACTTTTGGACAGACCATTTTTATTTATTAGAAATTGCATTTATTTATTTATTTGATATTTATTGTGAGGTAATATTCATGCTAAAAATACATTGGTTATTGGTTTCAAACTCGTATTTTTATGGGTCATTATTTTAATTGTCAGAAGAGACAACAAGGTGATGTAACAGGTGGGCAGGCTTGAACAGGTGAGGTCAGATTGAAATAATCGTTGACTAATCGACTAATCGATAAAAAAAATGACAGATTATTCGACAACCAAAATAATCATTAGTTGCAGCCCTAGTGTGAAGTCAGTTAGCTCAGCAGGACAAAAAAAAGTAACATCATGAGTTATAGTCACCAATGACTTTTTCTGTAGAGGATGTTTTATTTATTTTTGCTGTATTCTAATACATAAAGAGATGACAGAAAACAATCCTTGAACACAAACTTTTTATTGTTAAAAAGTCTATCAAGTGATATTCAAGAGGTTCCTTGAATCGAGGTAACGTCCACGATGTTGGCCCAACTTTTATTTTGGAACTATTTTTCAGCCATGATCAGACATCGACAGAAGACCATCAGCTGACAGTCATTCAGCATCAAAATGTCTGCTGATTATTTACTATTCAATTCAATTCAATTTTATTTATATAAAGTGAGAGACAGTGAGACAGTGGGAAGGAAAAACTCCCTTTTAACAGGAAGAAACCTCCAGCAGACCCAGGATCAGGGAGGGGCAGGCTGAGGGGAGAGAGACAGGACAAAAGACACACTGTGGAAGAGAGCCAGAGATTGATAATAACTAATGATTAAATGCACAGATTTATGTGCAGATTTATGGACATTTGCTCAACTTCTATGTGATCGCTTCTATTTGTCTGTCATGAAATTTGATGATGAAGTGGGCAGTGGACAAAGACACCAACTAAACACTTGTGCATACTGCAGATCATGATCACGTTCTCAGAGATAGATCTGAGTGGCCCCAAATCACCAGCTGTTGTAATTTAGTTTTTATTTTTGTGACGAGGGCACCCGAATTTTTTATGTGCCAATAATACACTGCAATAGAAAGCACCCAGTGTTGTCATACAATACCATAAATGACTAAATCAAAGACTAGAAATTTATTTTATTGGCTTTTGAGAAAAGTAAAATAGGATTTAATATTTTATATTTTTATTTTTAAAAATGAGATCCACATAAACAGATAATGGTGCAGTTTATGCATCCTAATAGCATACTCTAAAAAAACTAAATGAAAAAAAAGAAAAAAACATTTGCTGAGATATATGATTGTATGTGTATGTGATTTTTTTTTTAATTTATTTATTTTGTAGGCTTTTGTAGGATTTGTAGTTTTGCGTTGTTATGAATATTTAAATTTTAAATAGAAAAAGACAATGGACGATCAACAGTAATTGTTTTTAATTGAGTACCAAATTTCACTTCAATAGATGAAAAATTCACTGGGAGATGAATTTTAAAATTTCGCGAAAGATGAGAGAGGATTTTTTTTTTCGAAAATAGTGACTTTGACCTTTGACCTTGAAAATTAAATATTTTCTTGGGCACCTGAGCAATATTTCCACAAAGTTTCATCAATTTTGCTTTAAATCCTCATGAGGTTAGATACAAATATGTGAATATTGTAAATAATGTAATCATCGTTCCTTGTATCACCCCCAACAACTCCAGAAATTTTACTTTCTTTGCCAGTAGGTGGCTTTTTTTTTTTATAGCTTTCTTTTCCTGTACGTGGTGACTGCATATATGCAATAATCGAACAGCTCCCACTTGTGCTTCATCTGCATCTTGCTAAATGTGCAGATGTGAGTTTGTGAGGTTTCATAAGGCCATGAGGTGCAATATCAGAGATCTTTTTTTAGTCGTGTTAAAAAGCTTTGGGTTCAGTGTGATTATGCTTACAAGATGACAAAGCCCGGAGATGAAAGGCAGCTTGTGTTTGAACAGTGGTAAGTTCAAAGGTGCTAGTGCGCTTTTAATTCATCACTGACGCCCGGCGCTTGGACAATACCTTAATTTACAAGTCCATTTTAGAACCCGGGAGGAGCCGGCTGTGCTGTCTCTGCTCCTGTGGAGTAAATTAGATTGACTTCTAAACTCTGAGAAACAGATGATGCAAATGTCACACTTGATCAATTGATTTGGCCGAATTAGTTAATGTACCTGCAACCCGTACATGAACATAAAACATCTGCCGCACTGCCAAAAGCCGGGATTGTGGGATGTTACTGTGAAGGAACATTGAGTAATGTAGACCCGAGTGACGTGTCTTCTGTGGGGACACATTTCAGAAAAAGAGAAGGATGTTGGCTGGAGAAACATATTGGTTGGCAAAAGCTGTGAGCAATGAGATTCAACTAATCTTCAAACCACGGCATGCCACAGTGATCTAAGACTTTTCCAGAAGGAGTCCCATGACAAACTGATATCTGTTACTCTGAACATGTTAAATTATTATTATTATTATTTTTGCCGCCAGTGCCATGTCCTTTGATCAGCTGCATTCTTGCCGACTTGTGCGTCAGAGGCTGCATAGCTATAGAGTGATTTGCAAGTCTTAGATTCTTCTCCATCGTGAAAACTTTTTAGCATCAGGCTTTTTGGAGGGTGTCTCATCAGTCATAAAGAACTGCCTTCAGAGTCAAGAAGAGCAAAAAGTCCTGCAACAGATGGTGCGTTCCCTGCAGAGTCCTGATCTCATCATCATAGAGTTAGTCTGGGAATACATGAAGAGACAGAGGCGTGTTCTCTGAGCTGATTGGAGGGAAAAAACTTGAAAAGCTGTGCACAAATACACCAAAGAGAGCAGCTGCATGAGTTTTGAAAGTGTCCCCACTAAAAAATATGTGTAGTAGCATCAGTGAGAGGAGAGAGGAACTAGAATGCGTATAAATATGAACCAATGTAGTTTGATTTTTTTGTAATGAACAAATAGTATTAGTACATTCTTAAATTTTTCACATTTTGCATATTTTCATTTTTGCTGAGAGGTGCAATGCTGTCAGGTTGTCACGGTAAATATGAAGTTACTCAGCATAAAGCACAAGGAAAAAGCTAGCTTGGTAACACATCCCATCTACACATTTTATCATGCTATGATTTTTTTTGAAAGATTGCACAAGCAAAATACTTGATGGTAGTTACAGTATGTTTGAAGGTGTTGGTGTGGGGATTTTGTTAACTTTGGATAAACCCATGTTACATATTTCCACTTGCTCCCAGCTGTGGTCATGCTGGTCATGAGGATCATGATGTGGAGAGTAGACATGGTAGTTTTAGCATCCATCATAAATAAAGACGTCTAGTCTGTCAACATCATCACTTCCGTGCTTGAGCCCCACCCACATGGGAAGCAATTTATTTGTCGCGCGACTTTTTGTTATAATAAAACAAGATTATTTGTAAACTATATTGTCGGGTTATCTTAGTAAGAGCTTGTAAATAACTGCAAATGCTAGGGAAATCTGTTTGTTTTGAGCATATGAAAAAAATAAAGATGGTATAGACGATTTTTAATTCATCAAATATCAGTATAGATTGTAAAAATTCTATATGAGCACTTGCTGAGTTTGCAATCAGTCCGCAATGCACGTGATAGCTCCGTAACGCAGGTGTTCAGTCCACAGTCGTCTGCAGTCAGGCTGAAGGTGGTGAAAAATGCAGACTTCAGAAAAATTGTGACAGTACCTTGGGTGCGGCCCTTTCTGTAGCCCTTCTGTGTTCACTCCGTCACCGAGGTGTTCCCAGGCCAGCCGAGAGATATAATCTCTCCAGCGTGTCCTGGGTCTGCCCCGGGGCCTCCTCCCGGTAGGACATGCCCGGAACATGTCACCCAAGAGGCGCCCAGGAGGATGCCCGAACCCCCTCAGCTGGCTCCTTTCGATGTGGAGGAGCAGCGGCTCTACCCTGAGTCCCTCCTGAGTGACTGCGCTCCTCACCCTATCTCTAAGGGAGCGGGACGGCTAGTGGCAGATTCTTGTCAGACATGTGTTGTGGCATTGGTTGACTGGATTAAGTTATGTTCTTTGTATTATGTGTGGTCAACAAGGCTCAACAGGTCTAGCAGGTCATTTATGGTGAAATGATGCAGACATTATTTTTGGAAAAGTTCACAGTTTCCCATTTTTGATTCAACACAATGTGAAAGTCACACTACATATGTAGTATATGTAGTGTACTAACAGAAGTGTGTAGGGAGACATGGTGAGAAACCAAAGGATAAAATCATGGTAGCTATATCCACCTTTTAGACTGTCTGTAATTTTACTTTGATTAGTCAACAGCCTGTCCAATTATGGAAGAACATCCAAAACAGGACCAGGGAAGCAGGATCGTCATCTTTTAAGCTCTAGCTGCGCTAGTCATGACTTACAACACTAACTTTGCAGCACTGAGGTGTAACATTCAGTGAGAGAGAGAGGGAGAAAGCTCATACTGCTGCATCATAATTACCACACTAACTGAAACAGAGTAGTCATTTATTTTCTCATCTTACCTATATTCTCCATCTTTAAATTGATACAAGTATCCGACTAATTTCAGGGTTGAGATGCACACAGACAAATGGCTGTATTAACATGAGGAACAGGGTTTGAAAACCTGACCTTCAGAGCCAATGAGATACGGCAGAGAAGATGAGACATGAAAAAGAATGGAAAAATAGCTGAAAGTTGGCTCGTTTCATTTTCCAGTTCTCCTGAATAAATCAAAGTTGGTTTAATAGAGAGGAACCTTGCTCTCAGATAGACGTTTCGGGGGAAAATGTCCAGTGCTGAATTCCATTCTGTGCACAGGCAACGTCTCAGATGATAAAACCCCTCTCGGATGCCGTCGGGCCTTTTCATCACTCAGGTAACATAAATGCAATTTTTAGGGTGTTCTCAAGTCAAGAAGTCCAATTTCCCCCTCACTCCTCAGAAAACCTTCATCTACCAAAAAAATCGGGGGTGGGGGTTCTGTGTAGTTTGGAGCGCTGCAGTTTGGATTGAGGCCAGGCTTTCCCTGAGGCATCATTGATCTGGCACCAGAGTCTGATCAGATGGGTTTTCATTCCATTTCATATTGTACTAAAAAGCAGAACATAATCCAGGGATCCTTTTGAGGCATCTTCTTTCATTTTTTAAAGATTTAAACATGAATCATAAAGATTTTCTAGGTAATGATTTTATTTCAAGCGTAGTGATGTTTGAAGCGGTATATTGCACATATATCTTTGTGCCTGCGCTGTGTAACAGAGGGTCAGAGGCATCAGCGGAGATTTAGTGTGCCACCTGTTCCCAGTGGTTGGGTCGGTAGTTGCTGGTGAAGACCTGTGCTCTGCTGTGCACATCTCTCTAATAAAGCAGGCACTCAGGTATGAAATCCCTGCGATGAGAATAAATGTTGTGAATAAATTGTTGCTCGCATGTGTCACTTCATCACATGCCACCTCAACCCCATCTCCCATCCACTCAGGGTCTATAATTTGATATGCCTGGGTCTTGATTACTATTTACAGTGTTGTCAAGGTGAGCAAAAGACTCAACATGGAGGGTAAACAGATTCACTGTCACCGCTCCTCTGAATCAGCTGCTGTTGACTTTATTTCCACTCCCTGTTTCCTTCTCTCCCTTCATTCCCTCCCTCTTCCTCTCCTCATTCCCCTCTGAAGATTGCAGTTGTCAGAGCTCTGCGTTGCTTTTGGCACAGCAGTGATAGAAGAGCAAACTGCATCACATTGGCTTACAGTAAATCATGTCAGAGTCTTTCTATGAATTTTGATTAAAGAAAGGAAATTATGCTTGGTATTGACAGGAGTGTGTTGTATGACAACATAAATTCAGATTTCAGACGACCTCGCTGCGCCGGCGCTACCTGTGCTGATAGTAATTTCTTTTTTTCTTTCTTTTTTTAATACATTTTCTGTCTCCATTTATCAAAAATCTTCACAGAGTCAGTATGACAGAAGTCAATGAGGGCTACGTTGTGCATCACTTTTCATTGCTTTGACATTTCTTCAACTTTCTTTCCCATGCAACTAAACTGCAACTGCACTTCCATTTTAAAGGAGACCTAATTGCATCTGCAGGGAAACATTCACAATTGACGTATTTGAAAAGTTGCATATACTGTATGTTACTGCCAAACTTGTTTTTATTTTCCGGTGATGTGATACAACAAACTCTTGTAGTGCAGCATTATTTGATGATTATGTTTAGCCAATCGCAGCCCTTTTTAGATTCCTCCATCCACCCGAGTTACCTTTTGTAGATCTCGGTGCAGTTTATGTGGTGCTTCATTCATTCAAAAGAAAACTGTACTCTATACTGCATTTTGAACATGTTTTTTTTATATAGTACTATAATAAAAATTGCTAAATACATTTGAATGCATAACACAAAGTGACTACAGTTACACATAGCCCATTTCAGGGGTTGTCTTAAGCAGTTAAGTTGATGGCAGCTGGCCTTAAAGAATCCTACACGACAGGTGAAATGTCTTCAAGAATGAAAGAAGTCCAGTTGTCTGAGAACCTATACGAAACAATTTCAGGGTCACATTTCTTCCAATTTACTTTCCACCTCTCAATTCTATAAAAAAAACTTTTTCCCCCCTCATGGAAGTGGAAAGTTTTCTGAGCACATCTAAATAAGATCGCTGAGATGGGCCAGCCAGGAAAAAAAAAAAAATTCCCAAATACATTGCAAGAAAAGAAATGCTGAAGATCTGACATCTGTAGGTTATCTTTGCAGGCGTGTACCTGTTGGCTGTCACCGGGGAGAACGTTTTCTCGTTGGGAGATAAATGTCGTCAATGTTCTAGTCTGAAAGCTGCGAGATGCTGAGATGTGCAGGAAGCATTGCGGTTGAGCTTCGGATGTAGGAATAAAATGCTGGTTGGAAAACATGAACTCTGTAAAAATGCTGTAAATGTAACATTTGTGGGCAGCTGTTAGTGAATTAATGGTTGAATTTTCGAATGATGAATATGTGAAAGTGAACACCTGACAAATCCAATATTGGATTTTGACATACCTTAAAAATTTAATAAAACTAAGAGCTTCAAGCTCAGGCAGTAAAAACCTGTAAAAGGCAGCAGTTAAACCAGGTAAACAGCTGAGTTCATTTTTTAAAGGGGAATAAATTGGGTTTCTCTTTCTCATTATGAGTTTTTTTTTTTTTTCATTTAAGCCCCTAACGCAAAAAAAACCCCAAATAATTTTGTTTTTACCAATTTCCAGCTGCCTAAATGTCAAAATTGCTTCTGATCTAGTGTTAGTCATTTTAGGGGGGGGGGGGGGGCTATAACTGTGCATTAAACCATTTTTCTATAACATAACATAAATAGCATTTTTCATTCTCTTTATTTATTCTGAATAAGTTGGAGGAAACAACTTTGATAGGTTTATATCTATATAGCTGTTCTAAATTGGAGTTATTGTGGGTATATGCCAATAAAAACATGAAGTCATGCTTAATGTAACTGACTCTTATTTTCACCTGCCTGTGCCTGCAAAGTGAAACCAAACCTCCTACCTTGAAGGTAGTTACTCATACGTCACTTGATTAAGCTAATTTGATGACATAGAAGAAAACTGCGTACTTCATTCTGATATCTAAGAATGCAGCACCAACTCAGTCTCCACCCAGAATTTCTTTTTTCTTATTGAATACTTTAGGAAATTGTGTTTGTGTCTCACCAAGTATGTTGTAAAAAAAATGTAATTCTTCTTCTGTCTCCTTCCAGGACCAGTAGCTGTAATCAGCGGTGAGGAAGACTCTGCTAGCCCTCTCCATCATGTCAACCACGGAATTATTACCCCTTGTACTCTGGATGCTGGTCCTGATGCGGTTGTCATAGGGATGACTCGTATTCCTGTGGTGGAGAATCCTCAGTACTTTAGACACGGACACAACTGCAACAAGCCAGCCACCCGTAAGTCCTTCCTGTTTGTCTGACAGCAGTTTAAAGTGCCGGTCTCGTGTCTGGATAAAGATTCTGCTCAGCCTTCTGTAAAATTCACGACATCAGCATCGTTCTCTTTACATGGAGTCTGAATGACTGCACTCGTGTTGAGGAATAGACATGAGTAGTATTACAGCATACTGAGGATAGTTTACATTGGCTAATTGTCAAAAAGTCTTGGAAGCAATGCTTAAAGACATTCAACCTGACCCCAGACTTCATTTAGAAGCAGCAGGTTTGATTGAAAAGAGGAATGTTGGATTTTTTGGATAATCTCACAAGCAGAAAACATTCTGAGATCAGAAAGCTGCTGTGCATCTAAGGATGAGATCAACCAGGCAGCCAGGCGGGGTCTAAAACACATGCATCATACACAGCTATATAGTGTCACAGTTTACCTTAGGTTCCTGCAAAACTAGTGCTGACAGGATCAACATGGTCACCGATATGGTGATTAATGCGGCACGTTTATAGTGGATCCAACTATACAATCATGCAGCACGGTGGTGCAAAGGTAAGAGCTGTCGCCTTAGAGCACGAACATTGTGGTTTGAATCTGCTGGCCACCTGTGGCCTTCCCTTGTAGAGTCTGCATGTTCTCCCTGTGCCTGCCTCTCCTGGTACTCTGACTTCCTCCCACAGTCCAAAGACATGCATATTAGGTTGACTGGCAGTTTTAAATTGGCAGTGGGTGTGAATATGAGCGCGAATGGTGTCTGTCTCTCTGTGTTTGCACCTGATGGTCACCTATCATGTGATGGAAACGACATCTCACACCCAGCGTCTGCTGGGATAGTCGCGTGGCTTATTCCGAAGGGCTTCTGTTAGCACTCCTCTGTCACAGTGCTGTGTCCCTCATTACTGCTGGTGACCATTATTATACATTAATGGCAGTGTTTTTCTAGGGTTGGGCTAATTAAACTAAAGCTGTAGTGTGTGTATGAAGCAGAAAGTGCCACAGCGTGTTATCTAGTGTAAAGAAAAGTGCAACATCTGGTCAGAGAGCCAGATATCAAACACCACGTCTTTATGAGGCCCATTCTGACTGTTGCACCTCCATTATAATTAGCTGTTTATCTTTTCAATGAGAACTGCCGAGGCCCTCGGGGCAAAGGTATCATTTAGATTTATCTAGAGAGTCAGTTTGATCATATGGTGTTTGCATCAGGTGGCGCGGTGCCAGGCTTTTTATATAGGACCTGTTTAGCAAAAAGCTGCCTTCTGTGTACCCGAGACTACCGTACAGATATCCGTGCAAAAATATCACATGCTTTCCCTCGGGAGTCATGTTCCAGGTTGGAGAAAGACAACACCACTTTAAGGCCTAATTACTCACAATTACACTGACTGCTCAAGAGAATCAGCAGAAAGCTACTGTGCCAGCAGCCAGCCCCAGCCCAGCGCCTGCTGCTTCCATTTCAGACGATACCAGTCAAACCAACCACGTTCAGTCAGGAAGCAGGCAGCCTTCCTGTCTGGGTGGAGGCTCATGTAGTTTGCATATACTGCTGCGGTCCTATTCGGCTCAGATCTACATCGTTTACATCTTCGCTCAAAATGGCTGCTGGACAGGCTAACAGAAGTTGACTTCTGACTCGCAGCCAATGAGAAGGAAGGAAATCCCATTTAGAGGTGATAAATAAATGACTGGTCTTATGTATTATGAATTGCATGAATTTTTAATGTCCAGCCAGTGACTGATTTATAACATCTCACGCCTTGCACAGGAGATCTGATTGGGAGCTAATGAATAAATGACAATGGGCACAAATGAAACTTTCTCTCAATCACCTCGCATTGAAAGTCAGACCGTGCACGTGCGCCATGACGGCTTTGACTCGGTCTTTGCCGAGTGTTCTTCATCTCAGTACTGTATGCAGTACCCTTTGTTCTGTTTTTTTTATTATTTTTAATTTAATTCTGCGTGCATGCGTTAAAAAAAAAAAAAAGAAACCGTACGAATTGAACCCCGAATTCATCACAAGGTCATAATGGCCACTGCTTCCTGCCATCGGCTACAAAAACAAAATGGATCCGAACGGTTTCTGCCTCTGCCGATCATTCACTGAATATGAATGCATTCTTTACCCCGAGGACACAGCGAGGGGAAATGTCTCTGTGCATATGTGTATATCTGCAGTTGGTGTGTGTGTGTGTGTGTGTGTGTGTGTAGGTGTATGCGAGTGAAAATGAATCTGTGGTGGATGGATCTCAATATACTCTCATAGTGTGGCTTGTATGTAAAAGGAATTTGCCAATATGTCACCTTACTTTCCTCCTCCTCCCGTATAATTGATGACTGATAAGCATCCGGAGTCAGGGGCCCCTTGGGTGCCCCCCGTAGGCCTCCGGGGTCCCCATTGTCCAGCTGGCCTTGCTCAGACTCATTGTTTTGCAGCTTCACGTGCCAACACAAGAGCTGCACTCAGCTCAGATACAGCATGGCTGCTTTCTGGTGCTCGGCCACTAATCCATAATGTATTCATTCATTTATTTGAAAGCTTCTTATCCAGGAGAATAGCTTGCTGCCTGGGTGTCTCTGTCTGTCTGTCTCTCTCTCTCTCACACACACACACACACACCTCCATAGGTCAGTCTAGCAATGGAGACACTACCTAACACATACATAAATTTAACACACCCATACTTCTCCGTACCTGTGCCCATCAAGAGTTCACTAATGTACTGGCCGGTCCGAGCCTGCTTCCGCTACCTCTGGGTAATTTATGGTGTCCCTTGCTGTCGTGCTGTGTGCATTTTGAAATCAGCTCCAGCGATAACAATGGGGGGAGGGAGGGAGGGAGGGAGGGAAGGAGGGAGGGGGGAGAAACAGTGTTTAGCTGCTGCTGCGGGTGCTGTGTGCCATTCTGGCTCCTGTTAAAACAGCTGCATTGAAGAGAAACCGCCTGCTGCAGAGCTTACACCACTGATTCCAGTGTGCCCTTACCAAATGCATTATTCATGAGCGTTTGATCTACAAGTCAAACCTGGCAAAGGAATATAAATATTGGCACCAATGGTTAAATAGTTCCAGTCACACCAAATGGAGTGCGCAGTATCTTGGCTGTTTAGGCCGTTGCACCTGAGATCAGTGCTGCAGTCGGTTCCTTTGCCGCAGGAGAGAATGTGAAAAATGAACATAAACATCATTACACTGTAGTTGCCCTCTAGTTGAACCGCCAACCTGTACACATGCAAACGGGCTGGAAAATACAGCTGTCATTCTCACACCAATTTAGAAACGCGCTGCAGCGTCGTGCAATTGGTTAATATTCCGGTTGAACTGGTGGCCCCCAGTTGAAAACAGGTGAGTCATGACTGATGAGGACGTTTGTTGAGATGAGCTTTGTTTTGTTTTGTTTTTCGCTGAAAAAGGCCAATCCTGGGGAAGTGTAGCCGCATTAGGGAGATAAAGGCAGGGAAGGCAAAGGACAATTCTTTAGCCTAATGACAGATCTATATCTAGCTAGATCTGCTGTCTCCCAGCAAGTGGCTTTGTTTTATCACTTAGCTTGCTATTTTAATTATGGATTTGTCACATCCCGCTGGCCAAAATTAGACAATAGCTTTTGACGTTGGAGTATAGCATATACCCTTTCATTATAACCATGTTATTAGAGATATTACTCCTGGGCAAGTTCCGGACAAACCCCCTCTCTGTCCCTTCCACTTTTTGTGTAAAAGACACATAATTATGCTCAAGGTGCTGTTTTTGAACATCAAACTGTTACCAGCAGGGACAAGGAGTGACAAATTTGGCAGCTTGAAAGCTAAGCAAATGAATGGAAATGTAGAACAGATTGATTGAAAGGCAGTCATCATGTTCCAAGGCTGCAATTCCATGAATTATAGTTTGAAACAGAACAGCACCGCAGGCTAGACGGCTGTGAATTCAAACAACCTATTTAAGTTTGTTACCCAAAAAAGTGCAAGATGATTTCCTTTCAGCTCAGGCCTGGAAAGAGCAAAATTCAAACTCCTTTGCTGAACGCGATCTAAAACAGGCAAAATTTGGTGAAAATTGTGTCCTGACAGAGCAAAACCTCCGCATAGGTTTGCCGAAGATCCCAAAAAGTTGTGGATTTCATTTACAAAACCCGAAAAAAAGCTTTAAAAAAAAATACAGAAGAATTTCTCCACTTTTCTTGATGGTGTTATAAATTGAAACGAAGTGCCTTGCAGCTTGTAACTTGGGACCTATACTGGAGCGTGCGTGTAATTGATGTACACCAACACCGATTTGTTTTCAGCGTTAACACGGGAGCAAAGAGCTGTGCATTTGAATTTAAATAACACATTCTCATGAGTGTTGACAGGTCAGCACCATAATGAATAGTTAATTCCCATCACAGAGGACTCAGCACACAGCATTTCAGCTACAGAATAATACAAATCTAAATAATACCAATTTTCCCATGCAAACTTACATAAACACACTTTTCTGCTTTATAATAGAGAAACAATTTATACTGTATCTATTGGGACTAACAGCTGAGGGGGATAGTATGCCTCATCTCCTTTAGGATGTCAAATATAACGAGTCAAGGCTTTTTAAGAAACTCCCCTGAGCACCAAGTGTAGAGAACTTAGTGCTTAAGTGTGCTTAAAGTGTAAAGTTTAATCTAGCAATAGCTATAAGGTTGTGCTTTGGGAGAAGCTATTGTCAAAAGGAAATCTATCACAGTAAGTGTTCTTGTATGGATCCACTGTTAAATATCAAATATTCTATTCAGTTTTATTTACATAACGCCAAACAGTCTCCTAAAAGCACTTCATATTGAAAGGTAAGGACCCTACAGCCCCAACAATCAAAACGACCCCCCATGAGCAAGCACTGGGTGACAGTGGGAAGGAAAAACCACCTAAAAACAGGAAGAAACCTCCCGTAGAGCCAGGCTCAGGGAGGGGCAGTCATCTGCTGAGACCGGTTGGGGGTGAGGGGGAAAGAAGGCAGCAGAGGGAGATGGGATAAAAGGCACACTCTGGAAGGATCCCAGAGATTAATAATAATTAATGATTTAATGCAAAGTGGTGTATAAACACACAGAAATATTGCGCAAGAACAAATGCTAGAATTTCACTCACCAAACTGGAGCACAGACTGCATGGACAGGCTGTTAGTGCAATTAACTGCACACAAATCCATATTGTTTGTCATTTAATGGCATTAAAAAGTTCTAGGGGGCGCCAAGGAGTTTAGAGGTCCAGCTGAATCAGCTGAGGCGACGCCTAGCAAACAGTTACCAGCTACAACTGCCTGTGTTGTCATCCGCCTGTCACTCGTGACATGTAATGCAAACTGTGAGCCTTAAAAAGATTTGAATGCCTGAGTTATAGCAGATTCACGCCTCACACAGTTGTTATGCAGGAAGAAATCGTCCACGGAGAAAAAAACATTTAACATTGGGGTCTGTGGGGATTGACTCACTTTTGGAGCCAGCCTCAAGTGGCCACATGAGGAACTGCAATTTTTTTTAGCCTTTCAAATGAACTGAAGCTATCTTGCAGTTTTCATTAACCCATAAGAGCCCGCTCCCATTTCTCCTCGAAGGAACATTTATTCAGAATTTCAAAAACTGTGAAGCCCGTGTCACAGTATTCCCACTCCCAGTCAAATGCCCCACTGTCACATCAAAAGCCTGCCTTCAGCAAGCTCAGCGCCTCCTACCAAACGAAAAACAGTTCCTAAGTAAGTCCCGGGGTAGAAAAAGAAATGACCATTTCATTTCATTCAGCTTAACAGGCCGTACATACCACAGATTTGCTCAATCTGAGGTTGAGCATGTTACTCAGGAGGAGAGTGAAAATTAGCAGCAGTTAGCTGGTTCATTTAAAGCATCTTAGCAATGTTTTGTTTGAAAGATTCATGCTTTTGTGCTTCAGCTGAAAAAGAGGAGTTTTGCTTGCTAGCATTTAAAACGATTCAACCCAAAGCATTTGTCAAACGGTCAAAAAATTCCCATAACCCATCCCCACTTTCCACAGCAATTAGCCAGGCGTATGGAGGTCTTTCATTCTTTGCACTTCTCTTATTTGAAGCCCTGCACAAAGTGGGCCTGCTAAGCAACTCTGGCGTGATATTGGCTGAAAATGTGAGGGGGCGGAGACTGCTTTATTATGCTCTTTCATAACTGTCATTGAGAAATAAAAGTGACACTGAGAAAAATGGCATTATGAAACATAAACACGCGTTTGAAAGAGGACATGTGAAAAATGCCTCTAATGAAATGAAAAGGAACCCCAGTGAAACCTTGGTACTGTGAAAACAAGAACGATGAAATAGCCTTTAATTTAAAAAAAATATGCTGGCTTATTCCAGGGGCATGCTTCTAATCATTTCTGAACAAAGCTAGTGTCATGGGGATGATGTTATGGCTGATGCATTCTTTATTTTAGCCTGGCGTAGGTGTTATTTCACATAAGTCAGAGTTTTCACCAATGCCAGGCGGCAGCAGCAGCAGCAGCAAACACACAGGCCGGCAGTCAGCCAGCCGCAGCAGGTTAGGAGTAGATACCCACAGAGAGTCAACAGTAAATGCGGGTGTTCATGTCACTGTTGCCCAACGATGCCAGCAGACACACAGCCCCTGTGCTGCAGTGAATTTAATGGCGTGAGCTTTTTGTATGCTATTAGCTGCTGGATGAGTGCCTCTCTTCCGACTGTTCACATCCCGCGGTGCGCTTTTTGTAGACTGGCTAAACTACAGGTACATTACAGTGGTCTCAGTAAAATGATCTCTTATGTGGTGATAAAATCTCAGAGGACAGTAGATGAATAGAATGTTATTTATGTTGATAATTTGCTCTGCTGCACTTATCAGAAAATATTCAGTCTTTATCTCTTTTAATTTAAATGAAGAGCGGTTGAGACATCTCCCATTGTGCTTTTATAAGAAAAGTCTGTGTAAGTGACAAAAACTCTTTACATCTAACTTTGTGGACAGAGCAAATGAATGTAAAGCTGATGCCTGAAATGAGCATTTGTGTGGATATTCTCAGCATTTTTAATTAGGCCACCGCTTCTCAGTATCAGAAGCAGCCACCCTGCAAAGGATAGATTGTCAATGTTCAGTAGATGCGCATTGATCAACCCACCACACACTCAGGGATGCTGGCAAGCTCCGAAATACTCACTCTCTCTCTCACACACACACACCTGTGAGGCATAAACAGCCACATGAATGCACAATGTTGGCAGTTGGAGACAAGCACACCCTCACACACACATACTGACACTGGAGAAAGTTGGCAGGTAGTTGCGGTGAAATGCATGCACACACACACACACACACACAGACCCGTGGGTACAGAACAAAGCCCTCCAAACATCTGTGCTCCCCAAGCAGCCTGACTGACTAGCTGAGTAAATCTCAGCGCTGCATTGCCTCTCGGCCTCCAGGGAGAATGTTTGCTGGTGCCGAGGCCTCAGGTGAGCCAGGACAAATGAATGATGCTGAGCTGCGGGATAGAGATTTAATCTCAGGGCTTTTCAGCGTGCCACTCTGGGTAAATAGGCTGCAGGATGCAGCCCGAGTCCGCCTGCAGAGGAAACTGAAGGTTAAAGTAACTTGTCCTCGCCACTGTCAATAGGTGCACTCCATAATAGCGGCTTCATTCCCATCAGTGGAGAGGAATGAGGTGGTTGGTGGCTATTTAGCAGCTGAGCAAAACAAACCAGATGAAATATTCACGTCCAGGAAATAAGGAAGCGGGTTCAGCTTATACAAATAAGGAGTTGTAGTATTTCCTTTATGAATTTGTGCAGTTGTGTAAACAGTCAGTTGCCACAATTCAGTTACCAATACACAGAAATCTAAGATTGAATATTAATTTTTTTTAGTAATTAAATGGGAAATAATGCAGCGTGATCATCATCATCTCTTCTTGAGCAGCTAAAGACTGTATTAGCTGACTAACTTTAACTTTTTTAAAAACTGAGTTAAAAAGTTTTATCCTTTGTCAACGTTCACTGTGTGTAAGACAAACGATTGAGATCCGCATCAGTATTTAAATCTGCCGATGCTCATGCTGTGCTCTCTAAGTTTTGTGTCGTGTCATTTGTTTGAAAACGGTTATTAAAGTTGATGTTTTTGTCTGCGCTCTCCAGTGTGGATTACCGAGCATTAAATAAAAGCATTACCACCGTTACTTCTTACCACGTTTGTGATTACACTTCAACAAACCCGCCATCTATGATTTCACGCATTGTAATCGGTTAAATTATATATTTTTTTTAATTAAAAAAAAAACTTGTAAAAGTAAAAAAACACAAAGAACTGAAATAGTTTTTTCTGAGTCACTAACTTTGAAAAGCTTCCTGTTGGCTGTATTTTCAACATATAACAGGTTTTCCTTTTGTTTTTAAATTTAAAGCCAAATTGTTTCCATAAACTGCAGCGGTTCAGCTTAAAAGCAAATTTTGCCACACCACTGACAACTTGTTTACTTCCTCTCGCAGCCCAGATTTGTCTATAAACACTGATGGATGGGTACATTTTGAAAACACCGTCAGCTTTGCTCTTAAACTGACGTGCCAGATGGTTTGTTACATGGAACCATTTGGGAAGTAATTCCTGGAAAGGGCTCGGAAAAGGGCAGGCACTTCAAAATATTCTTGGCACATGATTGGATGAACCATCTGTTTATCACTGTCTACTGCAGGCTGACTTTAACCAATCAGATCAAAGGACCATAGTACTTAGAGAGCACCCAAGAGGAAAAAGATGCAGTCTGGGGAGATCTTAGGATTTTTTTTTTAATGCAGTTTTTTTTATTGCAGTTTTTATGTAGAATTGTCTAACAATTGTCTAACAATTGTCTGTCGTTACACAGTTCTTGCCAAAAAACTATTGTTATGAGATATCCGTGTCTGATTTTTGAAGGCCGCTTTTACACTGAAAGTGCAGGCTGTATGTGAGAGGCGTGATTTGGTAAAAGAGTTGTTAGTGTGACGGTTAATGAGCTTTGGTTTACTGAATTCGCATGATCACCAATATAGGCATTAAGGTGCTTTGATAAACCTGGTAAAATAACGTCAAAATGTTTTCAGTTTACGTATGGCATCAGTGTGTTACTGTATTAATCAACTCGCATCACAGCTAAGGAGAAACTAAATAAAAAATAACAATTTAACACAATGTTCTGTGAAAAATCGAGAAAAGGGAAATGTTTTCAGGCTGGTATTATGTGGTTAAAAAAGTTTCTAAGCCTCCACCTGCTGATTGATGACAGCCTTCAGATTTTTACATTTATGGCATTTCACCAACTACTTCATCCAAAGAAGCTTAATGACGGGTGCAACAAGAGAATAAGCTTCAATAACTGGATGATGGCAGCAATGTGACAGGCATCTGGTAGTAAAGCCAACGCTGATCCGTGAATGATCCTGACTGATTGAGGAGTGCAAGTAAAAAATGAATATTAGGTATAAAACGAGCGCTTTTTATCATGCTTAAAGGTTCTATTTATGATATTTACACAAGTGCGCTCCTGGATCCAAAACTACAATCTACATTTTTCTCTAACATTGATCTGGCTTTCCTAATATGACCCCGGTGAACTGCTTAAAGGATCTAAGGATCTCTCTGGATCTGATTTTGTTTCTGCTTGTTTTAGTCTGAGACGCTTATGCACCATCCGCAGGTGCTGAATCCTTTAATAAAAACAGAAGTTAGAGTAGAAAAGGAGATGGGAATCAGTGGGAAATGCATGTTGGGTGAGTCTAGAAACCCTTCAGACCTTTTATCAGATGGGAACGCGTCAGAGACATTTAGCCTATCACTTCCCGTCAAAACACATTTTCAATTAAAACTTATGTGTATCGACTTCAGGATGTTTTTCTCAACTCATGAAGAGCAGCTTTTTACAGGATGAAGCCCTGACAGCAGTGATGTGTTGGTGTCCCTGGTGGGGCTCTCACCCGGCAAACCGGCTGCCAGTTTCTGCACACACTTCTGTTCTGATCTACTTTAAAACTGGGACATTTCTTCTTATTTAACAGTGATTTCAAAAATAGTAGTTATGATACCAACCGACAGGAACACCAGAGGAACAGGTGACTTTTTTATGAATCACCTACACAAGATGTTCATGGCCAGATGGTTATGGAGAAGGGAAAAAAAAATCTAGAAGAATAGTCAGACTAAGCTACTAGTTTGTATCTTTGAATGAAGAAATATTTGAGAGAACTGGTGAAGCATTTGGTGAACTCCTTTTGGGCAAAGCTGCACAGTGATAAGGCAGTTTTTTTTTTTTATTTGAAATATGTTTAAACATGGGGAGAAAATGAACATTCAAGTTGTAATGAATATCTGAGTATAAAGCTAACAGTTTCAAGTTGTTAGCCTTGTTATCCTGCAGAGGTAAGTACTCTTGCATGTTCTAAAAACATGATACTATGAGAAATACCTTTAGCTATAGCCTCCCATTAATTTTAAGTAGCAAAACAACTTGCATAATTGGGATCACGGGTGGCAAGTAGGGAAAATCTCAAATAAATGACACTGCATTGGATGTAGCGTATATAGATTGTTTTTGAAATGAGTTGTGCAGCAGGTTCGAGCAAATTAGATGTTACAGTAAGAGCAATGCTTACAGCTGTTCGGGTGGTGAGGCCCTCGGCCTTTTGAGGTTTGCAAATGGAGGTTGCTGGCAGTCGCAAGGTGAAACTGGCCATAAAGAGGTATATGATGCTGCTCCAACAGCTTCCTTGCGGTTGCCCATAGCTTTCATGGAAGACTTGCCTGAAAACACTTGTCAGCTACACTCCGGGTGGTAGTGAAATGATGAAAAGTGTGACAAAACCAGAAATGGAAACCATTTGGCTTCAAAGTAAATAATGTTCATGAGTGATGCACAACCTTTACTTTGAAGGTGCATGTTCTCCGTTTGCGGTTCCTCTGTTTTCCAGTTTTACTGCTACTCAGCTAATAGTTAGCGAGTGTTTGCAGACAAGTTGGCATCTTCCTTGCAAGCTGTGTGCAACCGTGGCAGTCTGCTAGTGACCAAAGCAACCACAATGATGATTTTGTTGCAGCACTGTCTTTGCAACTTCACCTAGTGGAGGCTGGTGTTTGAGATTTTGTCAAAATTAATTTATCAGCATAGAAAAGTCCCATACACGCTGCCAATGCAGTAAAAGCATGCCTGGATAGAAAAACAGACAGCGGAACACTATCAGTCATGGTTTGGCCTCCCAGAGCCCAGACTTCAGCATTACTGAAGCAGTGTGGGATCATCTTGACAGAGAATGGAACAAAAAGCAGCCAACATCCAAGAGCTTTGAATGTTCTTCAAGGATCCTGGAGAACTATTCCTTAAGACTACTTAAAGAATATACAGAAAGCTGCCTCAGAGGTGGTCATACCAAATATTGACTTTCAAGCTTTGTTTTAACCTTCTGCATTTCCATGTATGTTTGCGCATTTCAATAATTGGCTGCACCTATTTCCTGTAAAATATAAAGAAATTAGAAATTTAAATAAAGATTTTTTTTTTTGCTGTTAAGCTTAGCCAAATACACTAAACAGGCATGTTCTAACTTATGAGGTCATTCCATCAGGTGGAAATGACGTTGCCTTTGTTATAAATTCAACATGTCTTAATAACAGAGTGATATCTGTGATATTTTGCCCTTAAAATTACTGTAGCGCTTTACCAGAGATGTGCAGTATTAATTTATTTTATTTATGAGAGTGGACACTTTTTTTTTTTTTTTTTTTTTTTTGGGGAGTGCTGCTTTCAGAGCATGCAATTTATATTTAAAAGAATAACACAACATGGTTTATGGCAGGCAGTTTACTGTATTTGAAAATGATGCAGTCCATAAATTTGTAAAACTGGTGATAGGACATCTATGTAACTCTTTATAAATCATGGTTTTAGTATGTTTATTTATTGTCAGTCTTAAGAAAGTCAGGAAACGCGTAAGGAGGTTCCTGCATCTTTAGCCACACTCACACCTACTGTGATTAAAAAAATACTATAGAGGGATGTTTGTGGTTAGGGTTGAAATTCCTTGTTAATGGGGGCTGGGAGAGCTGTTTCCATTGTCTCTAAGTGCGAAAACCAGATTGAACACAAACGCTGTGCTAATTCTCTCCTACCTGTCATCCTTTTCAGGGTCGCGGGGGGCTTGAGCCTATCACAGCTATCATAGGGCAAGGGTACACCCTGTACAGGTCACCAGCCTGTCACAGGGCTAACACAGAGAGACAGACAACCATTCACACCTATGGGCAATTTAGAATCACCAATTAACCTAACCCACTAATGTCTTTGGACTGTGGGAGGAAACCGGAGTACCTGGAGAAATCCCACGCAGACATGGGGAGAACATGCAAACTTTCACTGTCTATGGATTAGACCCTCTTTCAGCTTAGTATATACAAGGTCCCTGGCCAAGGTGGATTCAAACCCAGGCCTTCTTGCTGTGAGGCAACAGTGCTAAGCGCTACGTTACCCTAAAAAAAAAAAAAAAATTATATATATATATATTTTTTCAGTCTTTTTGGATTACAAGCTACGTTAAAATAAGACCTGTTTATGGTTAGCACATCAAGTGTGTAGTATATCCCTATTTTGTGGGAGCTATTTCTGGATGCTCCAGTAGGAGGTGTTTGCTACACTGGCCACTGTTATGTAAGTTGAATAAATCAAGATCACGTTACATTCAATAAACACAGTCCTCAAAACCATTTATCGTCCAACATTAGAAGGGGTGCATAATGTTTGAGATGATGCACTTCATATGTTTTACGTTTGAGCTCATGCAGATGTGGGATGGTTCAGAGGTATGGGTGAGGGGCAGGAGTGTTCAGGAGGAGATTGTGTATGTTGCACCAAGCTGCTACTGTAGCTCCTCCACCTCCATCTTATATCCAGCTTCACCTTTGTTGCTGATGAGACCCACAGCTGTTGTGTCATTAGCAGACTTGATGATGTCTTGCCACTGAAGGTGGATATATAATCATGGGTTAGCCAGAGGAAGAGCAGGGGGCTGAGAGCACAGCCCTGAGGTAAACCTGTGCTCACTGAGATTCATCACTTTGCACCCGACAGTCCGGCCTTTAGTTATACAGGATTGTTGGGTCGTTGGGGTTCTCTGTCTACCTCACAGTATAACATTCCTCAAGTTGACTATTATTGTGAACTGGCACTATATGAGTGGAATTTAATTTAGTATTGTGTATTGTGTACTTCACACCCACTCATATGTCAGTATCCTTAACTCCCATTGGTAGCTGCATCAATCAAATCACTTCAGCTCAGTAACTGCCTACTTCACATCACCAGTGCTTATTTCCCCTGGTATCACCAAAAGTCACCAAATTTCATTGACATTTTACGGTCCGTGGCCACTGCAATGCTGCCAGTCTCCTCCTGTGCGTACGAGTTTAACAGCCCATGAACAACAACTGTGAGAGGCTGAGTTAATTTCTTCATGTACAGAAAAAGAGCTCATGCGCTCTGCACATCTGTATCTGCAGCGTGTTTTCCTACGCGTAGCCTGGTGACACCGAGTCCTCAGAGACATATTTTTCTTTAATATAATCATCAAGTGCGATTCAAACAAAGAGCACAGATGGAGGGTGGATTCAATTCCAAGAAGTGTACTTGTTCACTGAGGGCATATTAGACTCGGTGATTTAGCTAACAATAATAAATAGGAAGGCTGAAAATATACTTTGAGAATAATGCATCAGTCTCAGCAGCGTCATGGTCTGTTGTTGTTGCATATACCAGAACATGGCTGCCCAAGGACAGTTAATACCTGTAAATGCACAGACTCTGTTACAGGAGGCTAAAACACAACTGAGCGATGAGCTATTGGATAAAAAACATATTTAGCATCATCTTATGCTAACCCATTCATTCACTGTCTATGGATTAGAGCCTCTTTCATCTTAATATATAACAATTAGCATCCGTAGTAGTATTCGATTAGTATTTCAAAACTTTGAACATCTTTCGCGGATGTTTTTAGTGGTCCTCTAATTTTAAATGTTCACCTCCTAATTTTATTTGATTTTTTTTTCTCCATAATGATTTTGGGGCAAACATCTATGGTACTGTTTCTGCTGCTGAGCTTCAGACATGCTTGTCTGACTTCATTAATATTTAATAGCAGGGAGAGATACTGTACACCGCAAGCGATAACAGCCAGCCTCGTATACCGTGCTGATATGTATCTAAATGTGTTGTGAAACTGTGTGAGCTGTATTTGTACTCATTTATAGAAGCAGTACACTTTTCATGATAGACCTACAAGCTGTTATGTTTCATTCTCGCCGAGGCGCATTGAGTAGGTCCGTCAGAAGCCAGCAACTCCTACGCCTCAGCGGCTCTTTCATACACAGTCGTGCTATTTCTACCTTTTCCTGTATCTCCTTTTGACTTATTCAGTCTGTTATTCCGTGGACAAAAAACAAGATCCACCTGCTTTCCACCAGGCCAATCAATAGAAGAATAAACCTCCATTCTGGGTTCACAAATATTGCAAGCAATTGCAAAAAGGGGTGAGAATGATCTAAAGTCACTAGAGAGAAAAATATACTGACTTTACTACCCCGTAACTCTAAAATATCCTGTTATAGTAAGTTATTACAGGTAAAAAATAGAATAGGAAAAGTCAAAGAGGTTGTTTTTTTTTTTCTCTCTGCTCAGCCAGTTGTTTTATGTTCTTCACAGAGTAAAAATTTTACAGTTCTGCTCTCATTAGAAAATGTCCTCCTGTGGCATTTCAGTGGCGACTGTAAAACCGAGGAATCCAGATAAGAGATTTGTAGCTCGGCGGGTCCACTGTCACCTGGCAGTTTATTTGCACTTCTAAAAATTTAAAACCACTTGAACCGTAGCGCTCCCAGTGTTCTCCTTTAAGTAGCTCCGAAGTTAGATAAAACATTTTTTCCCACAGTTTGACGCTATCGTGCATCCTGTTAGGAGGTGCATCGCACTTGTGTTGAGAAAAATATTAAAATATTCAGGGTTTTGTTTTGGGTTTTTTTTATGCTTTCACCATTACAGCAAACATTGAATTTAAGATGTGTGGTGCCAGTGTTTTGTAAACACTGCCCTGTGGGTCAGCATGAATATTTGGTGTCTTTAGAAATCTGGAGATCTTGTCTAGAATTTAAAATACTGCATCATAGCTGCGCTTCCAGGTTCCTTTGAGTTTAGTTGCAAGTGAAATTTTCATTTGAAAAAAAAAGCTTTTTATTCCTGCCAATGTAACTCAGTCTCTCTGTGATTTAATTCATCCCTGTTTGAGTTCTAAGATTTTTTTTTTTAATGTGTCTCTGTTTCTCCCTCTTCTTCTTTGGTTGTAGTTGTCCAGCATATAAAGCGGAGAGACATCATCCTGAAGAGGGAGCTGGGTGAGGGGGCCTTCGGTAAAGTCTTCTTGGCAGAATGTTACAACCTCAGTCCCACCAAGGACAAGATGCTGGTGGCCGTCAAGGTATTATTTTCAGTGGCTAGCTGTGTATGTGTGTTACAAATACCACTGCATTAATGGTTAGACATTTTGGGAGCCTTGTATTTTTGTATGGTAAGTATGAACCTTTGAGCAGCAGCTGGTTAGCGTGGGTCATAAACTAAATTCTGGTCCAAATTATTGTAAAATAGTTGTAATTGGCGTTTCATATTCTAACGGGCAAGCAAAGTGCCCCAAATTTGAAACTCATGACTTCTAAGCTCAAGTGGCTACAATGACCTCCTTTAAGCCCACTTTCTGGTTGTTGCCTATACTATGAGGTCCCCACAGCCCCCACACCCATTCTGCAGTGAAAACTGGCTGCTGCCTTCTCCTGAGCATCAGGTGTTGCCACTCCCCGTATGAGATCATACGCTCGCATCTTTAACCCGACCGCACTGGACCCACCAGGGAGCCAAGCACCTGAAATGAAACCAGAGTAGAGCACATTCTCAAAGGTGACAACAAACGTCTGTGAAGCTCACTAAATAAGCTCACTTGGGCAACTCCCTGTGGCACTGAGAAGAAAAATGAAACCAATATGGAAATAAATGTGTTTATCCAACAACGTAAAGAGTTAGAGCTACTCACGAGACACGGTATATGAACAAAAGTATTAGGCCACACCTCCTAATCTTCAAATTCAGGTGTTTTCTTCCCTCCTAGATATCCCCCATCAGTTGTAAGTGGCATTATTGCAAAGTGGAAGCATTTACTAACCACAGCAACTCGGCCACAGAATGGCAGACTACGTAGACCTACAGAGCAGGATAGTGTGTAAAAGTCACCGCGGCTCTGCTGACTCAATTACTGCAGAGTTCCGAGCCTCCTCTGGCATTAACGGGCTCGGCCATGCAGCTCCTGTAGGTGTGATGTAGAGCTGATCCAGTCCTCTTGTCCATATGGTGTATCACAGCCTGTGCATAAACTGGCTACACTGCATTGGACATCTGTGGTTAACCCAATCACAATCTTGATATAGATACTCAGGAAGTAGGGTAGGTAGTGACATCATTAGGGACTGTGACCTATTGAGTTGCAGGAGCATCACAAGAGTCCGTGTTTAAAGTGTAACAACGAGCTGTGGTTTCAGAGGGAGACTTCCTTGTATCTCACAGCTGTCTGGCAAAGCCAAATGAATATGTTGAGTGTGAATCCAGCGTCTGTCTGATGGAGTTCTAGTCTTTGTTCCTATTTGAAACCTGCCTCACAAACAGTCAGGGGACCAGCAGCATCCATCAAAATGGAGGAACAGGCAGAGGAAAGTTAGTACCCCAGTGAATTTAATGATTTGTTTTAAAGAGATTGAAGCATTTCAAACCACTGTCCCTGTGTGCAATCACAGAGCTCAGTATTGAGTTGTGCTTGGCAGCACCCAGGGCGGATATGAAGACCTGTCTGAATGTGAAACATGTGAATAAGCGGTTGTGGACTCAGCAAAACTACAAACCTAAGGCGGAGAAAAAAAAGAGAGAAACCCACCCTGACCTTGACAACGGAGGAGTGAAACAGTACAGATGAAGGTGATGGAGTTTCCGGCTGTAACTTTCTTTGCTTCCTCTTACAGAATTAACAAATCAGTTTTTGAGTAAACCTTGACCTCTTTAAAATAGAATACTATTTGAATTTTCATTTGAACAAGCTCCTGCCTGTGAGAAAGCAGGAAGCAGCTCTCTGAATACTCTTAAAAGGTCAACAAAGGGAAAATTCATTGCAGCGCTTTGCCTCAATTTATCGTGTTCGAGCACTTTGAAGGTATTGTTTTGGAGGAATGCCCAGACAAGAAACATTTCCTTAAGAGTGCGGTTTGATTTGGTAATAGAATTTTATGGCCATTTTACCTACTCTGCCGTACATCTCAACCACCTCCAGCATTTCACTGCACGAAGAGCACATATGAGTAAATGCATTTCCATCCCAAGGTCGTTCCATCTGTAATAATGTCAGCAGAAGGCTGGGAAAACAGGTCTGTATGCCACGGAGATCCAGAATATCAACTCTCCCTATATTCCTATAAAGTGTCAAGACTTTTTTTTTCTCTCCTCCAGCAGACGCAGCAATAATGCATTATTGCATTTATCGAACTGAATTGAATTGAACTGATATTTTCGATACTAGTAAGATTTAAAATAGCATCTGTGCTCCACCTCAGATGAGTTCAGTGTGTTTCCCTGCGTGATCCTGTCACCAATCAGATCCATTTTTAGTGCGCATTGAGTTCATCTCTGCTGCACAAACAGCTGCAATGGTGTGAAGATGCATTGTGAGCAGTAAAACTATCTGGCACCAACATATTAACAGCAGATCCCTTAAGTCCTGTAAGTTTGAGGTTGGAGGCAAACCAGGATGTGCATCCACACCAAGTGTCTCAGGTCACGGTTCATCCTAGCTTAATATTTTTCTGTTTAACTTAAAAACATTATGTTCAGACGATCCATCCATTTTCTCCCGCTTATCCGGGCCGGGTCGCGGGGGCAGCCACCTCCACCAGCTCATCCGGAGGGACCCCAAGGTGTTCCCAGGTCAGCCGAGAGATATAAACTCTCCAGCATGTCCTGGGTCTGCCCCGGGGCCTCCTCCCGGTAGAACCTCACCCAAGAGGTGCCCAGGAGGCATCCCAGTCAGATACCCGAACCACCTCAACTGGCTCCTTTCGATGTGGAGGAGCAGCAGCTCTACTCTGAGCCCCTCCCAAATGGCTGCACTCCTCACCCCATCTCTAAGGGAGAGGCCAGCCACCATTCAGAGGAAGCTCATTTCTGCTGCTTGTATTCACGATCTTATTCTTTCGGTCACTGCCCAAAGCTCGTGACCACGGGTACCGCTGCACCGGTCTGCCGCGGTAAAGAGGGAGCTGAGTGTGAAAGCGAAGCTGTCGATTTACCCTCACCTATGGTCATGTTCAGAAGAGCCCGTTAAAATTCACAGGACATACAGAACCAAGAAATTTTTAATGGTCCAGCGCCGGCATACGGAGAGAATAAAGTAACGTTCCTCTCATGTTGCTGTTGGTTATCTAACATAGCAATGAATCATCATTTTAAAAGTGTTAAATATATCTGTCAGCGCCTGCTACCAAGAAAAGTAGGGCTTGTGTTTGAATCATCACCTAAATTTAGCAGATTTACATTTTTAGAACCATGAAACTGTTCACTAGTTTAAAAAAAAAAAAAGTATTAACAGGATGCAAAGGATGATTGATTCCCCAGTGACGGGTAAAAGAAGGCTCATTTTTTTCAGACTTTGGACAACAAACCGGTTCACTTTTTAAAAAATGCAAATCTGACTTTTTACTTCCTCTTTCAGACTCTGAAAGATCCCAACCTGTCGGCCAGGAAGGACTTCCAGAGGGAGGCCGAGCTGCTGACCAACCTGCAGCACGACCACATTGTTAAATTCTATGGAGTGTGCGTAGATGGAGACCCTCTCATCATGGTGTTTGAATACATGAAGCATGGAGACCTCAACAAATTCCTCAGGTGAGCTTTTCAATGAAGACTGAACATTTCTTAAAGTCAGCAGGATAATTTGGCAATCCGAATACGTGCGAGTATGCCAGCCCTGCCTTCTGTGGAACTGCCCACCCGCTCGCTCACAGTACTGTACAGTAAATGGAAAGCTTCAGTAAGACTCCTAAAAACCTGAAATTCTTCGGTGAAATAGCTGCTGCAAATATAATATCCGGCCTGCTTCACAGCCTCGTGCGTTAGCAAACACGAGTGCTTTAGTGCTTTTGTTCCATAATGTCAGACTGTACCAAGGGAAGTGACCTCTGATAAGCTTCAACAAAAGCGACACGATGCCGGTACAGCAAGCTCTCTGGTAATGGGAAGCTTCACTGGAGCTGATGTCAGTGTGCAAAGGAGGAGTCTGAGGAAGAAATGTGCTATTTCAAGTGTGTTGACAGCAACAGCAGTGTGTGTGCCTGTGCGCATATGTGTGTGTGTGTGTGTTTGTGTGCGCGCATGTGTGGTCTATCTTGTTTTTGAAATTTCAGAAATAGCTGAAAAGATGACATGTTACGATGGAGTGTGAGTGTGAATGTCTGTGTGCATTCAAGAGTGCGTGAAGACTTTCTGTTGGGAAATCATTCCTGAAATGAAAGGCAATGTCACGAATGATGAAATTCTTTCATGCAAGGTGCAAGACGTGGCTGATTCTTGGTCTGTTGGTCCTCTTGGTCACATTTTAGAGATGAGATGTGCAGGGAATCAATAGGAGTGAATAGAAGATCTAACGTCCGGGTCCAAACTCAACCTGCAGATAAACGGGGGGCAGCCTGCTCTTATTCAGCCGTTACTGTATGTCTGTGAAGTAATGTAGGAAGAGGGAAGACAAAAGGCACACTCTAAGAAAAAGAACTACTAATCCTCCAGCAGTCGAGTGGAATTATAACAGAAACGCTAAAAACAAGAAGAAAATTGAGCTGCTCTAAAATTCTGCGCTGGGGATGGAAAAACAGCCCGAGAGAGAGTGAGAGAGCGGCAGTCCTCCCTGCATGACGCCTGGCCTGTAATCACAGTGACGAGAAGGTGATGAGAACAGCGGGACGTCTTCACAGGAAATTAGTTCTTCATCGTCACCCAGAAACCTGCAGTCAACCTGTTCTGGTAAATGTACAGTACTTTGATGAAAATCCAGAGACTTGGTTAAAATTCCTGACAAGTTGGAGTACATGAAACTTTTGCCAAGGAAAAAAAAAAATCCTCTAAGCTCACAGCTTACGACCACAGAATTAATAAAAACAGACACATAACAGTTTATCACTGCCAGTAAAGCAGCCTGAGTGCTTGCAGGGTGTAGTTCATTTGTTAATATTTCTAACACTCTCACTTTATTATGGTAATTATCCTCAATAGGTACAAAGAGGCACATATATTGCCAGAATAAGGGTTTATTAGAAGTATAAGGAGCTTTGGATTACTTCTTAAAGGGGCAGGCTCGTTCAGCATTCTGTACAGGAAAAGGTCCCACATCCAGTAATTAAAGTGCAGCTATCAAACTTAGAACACAGCTCGTTTTCTAATAATGAAAGTTGGTTTCATAGGAAAATCAGTGCACTCTTGGGTTTTATTGGTGTAGCCTTGCGTGGTCTTTATGCTGTATATAAAAGTACCGTAAGCCTGCATTCTTTCAAAAGACCAGCAAGGGGCAAGTCTGTCCCCCTCGATCTGTGACGCCAATAAACGCTTTCCTGATGAGTTTATGGTCTCAACTGCTTCCTTCAGGTCTGACTGAACACAGCATTATGTTTCAGATGCGACGGTTAACATCAACATTATTCATAAGTCCAGCAACATAAATAAAAATACACGAAATGTCCTCTGTTATTTGTAACCCAGAGCCCACGGCCCAGATGCCATGATCCTGGTAGACGGCCAGCCGCTGCAGTCCAATGGAGAGCTGGGCCTTTCCCAGATGCTGCACATCGCCACCCAGATTGCCTCAGGCATGGTTTACCTGGCCTCCCAGCACTTTGTGCACAGAGATCTGGCTACCCGCAACTGCCTGGTGGGCAACGGCCTGCTGGTCAAAATTGGAGACTTCGGCATGTCCAGGGACATCTACAGCAGTGACTACTACAGGGTAAGCTTCAGCCAGTATTATCTGGTTCGCTTGTCATTTCTGGTTAAAACTAATAGCTGTGTGTGGGAGTGACTGAGGCTGAAACTATTTCAACTTTTTCAACACCTGAGACAATTCTGCCGTATTCAGCCGGCCTCTTCTCTGTGTTGTGTAGTGATAAAGCCTTTGCGGCTGCTAGTTAGAGACATATTTCTAATGGGTGAAGGCTGTTGCTCTGCTGTGTCATTTTATTTAATTTTTCTTTTCTTAAGAGCATTATCAGCTCTCCCATCCATAATGCAGCCCCAGGACTCCACAGCCAGCCATACATTCAGGCGAGGATGGAGCTGTTTAGCAGCATGGTAGGAGATGAGATGAGCCCGCTGAGCCTCTAGCCTAATGCTTAAAGGCTTGTTTATATAGCTTCCAATTCATGTCTCCTCTACTGTTTAACACGATTAGCGACGATGAATGCCAGGCGGCGACTACTTTGCTGAAGAATTTAGCATTTTTGCTGAACAAATAAGTGGAGTGATGGCTGCTACAGATCTGGCTGCTTTAAAAAGCCTGGGCCTGTGAAATGACTTTAGGTGCGCCTGATTCTGTTTTCCCAGCGTGACAGCTGGGAATGGTTCGGACAGTGCTTGGGGCAGCGCCAGCAGTTATGAGGTACTTGCCTGCTGGGTAAGCAGCTCTGCACACATGAAATAATTTG
This sequence comes from Cichlasoma orientale, assembly GCA_034780415.1. NCBI lineage: Eukaryota > Metazoa > Chordata > Actinopteri > Cichliformes > Cichlidae > Cichlasoma > Cichlasoma orientale. The sequence continues at coordinate 29,755 of JAVDPK010002198.1, forward strand.
TGAGGAAATTTAAGGGGGAGATGCTTTTAGTGTTTGGTGCACGAGTTCATCTCCGTCCACAGCCTGTGTAATGGACATATGAGTGATTCGGAGTATTTGTTCTTGTTGTGAAATAATTATGGCTGGATTCTGTGTGTACTCTTCGGTGCAGGCTCGGCGTGAGAGGCCGGGCTCACAGCGGGTTAAAGGGTTTCATGAGGCGCAATGGATTCTAGCTGAGCAGGAGACCAACATACAAATATCAGTTAAGAAAAAAAAACTTCAGCTTGGCAAACACGATTTTCAGATTGTTTGATTCAGACCAGTTCAATAACACCTAAAAACTTTCTACTAGATGGATCATTTCAGCTTCATCTGACCAGTTCTATCTGAGCATTTTAGATCTTAGAGAACGCAGATCATAACTCTTTGCGGTTTCAGAATTGCCTGAACTTGGAGTCATTTGCATTTAACACAAACTAAGTGGAATTAAATGAGACTGTCAGCAGTGATCCTGTAATGGAAATAACGGACACGCCCTTTGATGCAGAAGAGAAGGTGGAAGAAGATCCAGAAGAGTTGGTCTGGTCTGGCCTGGTCTGGTCTGGATGACAGAAAAATTGAAACCCAGCTTGCAGCAAGAGTCAGTCCGCAGAGGTGGTTTGGTCACCTGTGTTCCAACCCTTGGACAAATCGCAAGCTGTTGTGCAAGGTTGCTTTCTAGGGCCTAATTTATGTTGTGATTGAATATTAGAATGTAGGATTGTAAACAACTGAATAACAAATTCACTTTAGCTCTGAGCCCCTCGGCGGAGCGTCTCTTTGACTAACGGTATGACTGTCGCTCTGGTACCTCTGGTAGCTCTTTGTCAACAAGTAAAGTTTAACACCGACTGTGTTTTTCCATTTTGGCTAAAGAACAACCCATCTCACTTTCTCAGTCACAGCTGATTTAACAGGCAGATACAAACTGAGCCAAAAGACTAAATGGTTCTGTTGTCTCAACAATTATAAGCCTAATATATAAGTGCTGTGAGTTACCAGCTCCATCTAAGGAGAGAGTATGTTTTAACAGATATAAAGCCAAACGGGACAACCAGGGAATGTTTGGCATGCTTTATAAGTATTTACATTTTTGTTTGTGTGAGTGAAAGATGCATCATATGTTTAAGGGAGCGGGAAGCCCGTGAGGGATCATGTCCTTGACACTCGAAAGTCCTGCTGGTTGTTTGGGGTGTCCGTGCAGAGCGAGGAGGACATGAGGGTGATAAGGTGAGCCTCCAAGCACACCTTATCACCCTGACTTCCACCAGCAGGAGTCTCAGGTGGGGGTGATAAGGTCAGTCTCTTGGCAGGTGAAAACAAACAGATGCTTACATTGTGTGTAGCTACAGCCTGCGTAAGCCAACAATGGGACTACTGGAGGGAAAAGAAGACATTGGGACTGGCCAGTGGAAATTGAAAGATTTAAATTTAAAGAGTAAAATTAAGAAAAATGCACATTTGGGTTATAAGTATTGGGCAGTTGTTTCACAACTGGTTTCTTTCCATTTGTTTTTATGAACTGCAGCCAGGTTTTCATCTTAATGAGAATCCTCTGAGTTTATGGTCAGGAAGTCTCCTTTTCATTGTTGACAAGGAAACCAAAACCAAGTTCTGTGGTTATGAAAAAAGACAAAAAAAAAAAAGCCTTGCAGGAACAGCCTGGTAGAAAGAAATGAGTCAGTCTGAGCAACTTTCCCAGTTGAACATTGGCTTCAAACTCAGTGGTGAATTTATTGGGGAAATTTTAGACGGGTGAATAATTTATTGAATAATTTACTGAATGAGCGCATGCACGCACACACACACACACACGCACAGCCTCTGCAGTGAGGAATGGAAATAGTTTTTTCAAATCACTGTGTTGGATTACCAGAGAAACGGTTTGTAAAAGAAAAAGAAAAAAGGGAACCCATGTCAGTTTGAATTTATTGTGTATTTGTGCATATTTGGATGTGTGTGGCCTGAATTGTTGTGAAGCTGCTGTTTGGTGCGTTGTGATAGCATCACTGCCCGCCTACAAAGAGGAATATTGACAGAACCCAGAGATAAGGAGCTCCTAACAGTATTGGACACTTTCCCTGTGTTGAGTGATTATAAATAGCAGCATCCTGCCAAGAGTACAATCCTCCCATAGCTGACTAGTCGTATCGGTGTTTGTTGCCCTTTGGGCCTACAGAGACACTTTGCAGCGCAAGGGAGCTACTTTAAAAAAAGAGACAAATATTGTCCTAAATCAGTTCCATCTGTCACGTCCTCACACTGAAAAGTACGCACTTTGTGTTGCTTCAAAAGAGACAACTGCATAAGCCAGTGCAGGCCGACGGCAGCACCGGTGCCTGCTCTGAAGTTGTTTTATACCAGTGCCTCGCGATATATCAGGAAATGTTTTCCAGGGCTCAGAGAGTGAAGCACTAAATTATACATGGTTAGGTGGGTAAAATGACAGTGAATGCTCTAAAGGTGGCAATGCATTAAAGCTGCAAGAATGAAAGAAGAGTGAAAAGCTGTTTTTTTTTTTTCCTGTTGTTTTTGGAAAGGTTTCAGAAGGACGGATGCAGGTTTTCTAACAGTGTTGTGCTGAATGCTCTGTCTAATGAGGAGTCCAAGATAGCTGCTGATTTGTAGGAGTAATTAACTGTAATTTTGTCATTTGTGCCATATTCAGTTCCTGAGGCATGAAAAAGTGAAAAGTTCAGGAGAAGTTTTCACTTTGGTTACTTGAAAGCTGCAATGCTGGGCACCGGTTTATCTATGCAAATAGAGGCATGGCCTCATATTATGAACACTGGCACAGAAGTTCTTCTCAGATGATAATATGTGGAGGCTTATATTTTTTTACTTTTTTCACCAGAGGTTATTAAAAATTCTTCAGACTTTTCTCCAGTGGTTCGCCTGCAAGCCGAGTGTTTTCATTTAGCAAAGTTAGGGGTTGTTCTTCATTTCAGTGAGTGCAAAATTGTCTGAATGTAAAATTGAATATTTCCAAGGAAGAGAAATATGTGTCCAGTGAACCTTACTTGGGTAAATAAGGGCAACAAAAATTCAAATCTTACATTCAGTATTTATAAGGAAAATAGAACCGAGTCTGACTCACAGTTTTGGGCTAAGGGATTCCAAACACTGTAACACTGTTACAACCTAATGACTCATTTTCAAGGACTTAGTGTTCTTTGTGACTCTAGCAGAAAGCCTCTGCTTACCTGCGCTGCCTTTCTTTAAGGGAAAATGGTCACCGTGTTTCTCTTATTTCCAGGATCAAACAGATGCTACTCTGCTGTATTATTTATCAAGCACAAGCTCAAAACCGTATGCAGCTTGGTGCTAATGAGTACACAGGCCATATTTATTACTTCTGCATGGAAGGATAAAAAAGTGTGTTCTACCATTCCCCTTAGGTTTTCTTTTGTTTTCTTCTACAGCTGTCTTATAAGATGACTCTCTTATGGAGTACATTTAGAAAATGTTTTTGCTTTCTTGTTGAAAAGTAAATGGAGAGATTGATGGCACTCGTATACCTCTATGGGATATTTAACGATAAAGCCAGCATCTGGTTAGCTTAGACTGACATGAAGACTGGAAATGATAAGGGGGAAAAAAATTGGTCTGCTTCGAGCTAAAAACTGGTGTAAGAGAGGCAGGTTCCAGACTATTCTTAAACTAATGTATAGGAATATCAACCAAAAATACAGAAAAGAACATAATACATAAAATATATAAATTGATTTGCATTGACTGAAATAAGTATTTGAACCACTACAATCCAGCCACAATTCTGGCTCCCACAGATTGGCTGTGTGTCTATGTGGCACAGAGATTACAATCAATCAGTCAATCAAGTCAATGATTCAATCAATTACAGATGCTCCTGATCTCAGCTCGTTATGTGTGTAAAGCACACCTGTCCACAGAATCAGTTTCTTCCAATCCAGCCTCTCCACCACCACAAGTAAGACCAAAGAGCTATCAAAGGACATCGGGGACAGTAGACCTGCACAAGGCTGGAATGAGCTACAAGACCATCAGCAAGAACTTAGCAAGAAGGTGACAATCGGTGGTGTGAAGTTGGAAGAAATAATAACTTTATTTGTATAGGAGTTTTCAAAACACAGAGGTGTACAAGGTGCTTCACAATTTGAATAAGAGCCAGCAATTCACAGACTCAGCCAACCTGATGATGTCAATAACAGGATTTCAGAGTGGACTCTGAATTTCACTGGGAGCCAGTGGGAGCAAGAATAGGTGTGATATGAGAATGCAGACTAGTTTTTGTTAGCAGCCTTGCTGCTGCGTTCTGCACTAATGTCCACTGGGCAGGAAAACTATTAAACCAGTTAACAAGTCATTGATATCTGAAACAATTTGTTGTTGGGGGAGTCATGTTAGAAAGGAGAGCTGAAAATCTAGTTGCCAAGTTCTCATTAAAGATGCAAGACTGAACAGTTGTCTTCCTGGAATGACCATCAATCGCCGTCACTCTGGAGCTCCATGCAAGATCTTGCCTCATGGGGTGAGAATGATCATGAGAAAGGTGGTGGATCAGATCAAAACTACATGGGAGGAGCTTGTCATTTGTTTGAAGTTAGTTGGGACCACAGTAACCAACAACACCATTGGCTGCAATGGACTGAAATCTTGCAGCCCCCAAAATGTGCTCAAGAAAGCACATGTACAGGCCCATCTTAAGTTTGCCAGGGAACATCTAAATGATTCAGATAAGGTTTGGGAGAAAGTGCTGTCGTCAGATGAAACCAAAATCATGAAAGTTGGCATCAACTTGACCCGTCGTGTTTGAGGGAAGAGAAATGGTGAGTATGACCCAAAGAACACCATCCCCACAGTCAAGCACAAAGGTAGAAACATTATGCTTTGAAGCTGTTTTTCTGCTAAGGGTACTCTAAAATCTTAGATGAGAACCTTCTTCCCTCAGCCAGAACACTGAAGATGGGTCATGGATGGATCTTCCAGCATGAAAATTACCCAAAACATACCAAGGCAACAAAGAGTGCAGACCTAAATCCTATAGAAAATCTGTAGAGGGAGCTGAAGCTTCGACTTTCCATGCAGCAGCCAAGAAATGTAAAGGATATAGAGCGGTTCTGTAAAAAATGAAGTGGGCCAAAATTCCTCCTGAGATGTGTGCAAGAAATGTCTTGAAGAAATGTGCTTGCCAGCAAGGGTGTCGCCACCAAATACTAAGTCATGTTTTGCTTGGATATCAAATACGTATTTCAGTGACATGCAAATCATTTATAATTTTTATGTAATGTCGGGGGGGGGGGGGGGTTGGTTGATTATCTGTCTCTCTCCATTAAAACAAAACAAAAAAAAACCTACCATGAAAATTGGAGACTGTTCATTTCTTTGTGAGCAAACTTACAAATTCAGCAGGGGATCAAATACGTATGTCCCCCACTGTATCCCCAGAACTATTCTTACTTTCTAGCTGTTTTTGCCCTTAATTAATCTTGTTGATTTAATCTTGACATTGATCACTGGGTTGCACGTTACATTTAACTCACATAATAGATTTTGATAATAAAATTCCTTCATCATAGAGAGCGTTGACTGGATTTGTGAAAGGGTTATTCTTTACCATGGAAAGGATCCTGTGATCATCACCACAGTTGTCTTTCATGGCTGCTCCTTTTTTCACAGAACTTACTAAAATTCTTAAACTTCTTGATCTGTCACTCATAATGTACAAAAACTATCAATCTGATGGACTGTTTTTTCAAGCTAAGGGTGACCTGTTTCATTTGAATTGAGATCCTTTGACTGCATGTCTTGGCTCCTTAGAAACACATTCCAAATGCAATATTTTGAATCCACTCCAGACCTTTAACCTGCTTAATTGATGAAGAAATAGTCAAGAAATTACCCACAATAAGTTTACATTTTTTAAATTCTTTAAAACTTAAAGAAATTCTTTTCTTCAACCTTTAGAATAAAGCTAAATTTCTGTCTTTAATCTGTTTAATTAATTAATTTAATCTGTCTTTGTGCCAAAATTAGAAAAACTGTGTCACTGTCCAAACATTTCCTGTCCTGTTTGCATCCAAATACTTCAAATTATGCAGTACAAAGTCAGCAACAACACTGAGACCCTACTGCACCTTTCTTCCCATTGTATTATCAGCCTGGCGAGCTAGATACAGAAAATAAAGCAAAATTGCATGATAGCAATAGTGCAATGTGTATGTGTGTGTCTGTTTTAAAAACCTTCAGAAAGTTTCACCACCCACTGGCATGCAGTGGCCAGAGTAGATACCACTTTATCTCCACTTGGCAGCAGCGCAGCAGGTAGAAACCTAATGGACATCATAGCCTCTAAAAGTGAACTTGTGTTCGCTGCTGTTTGAGCTGGGAGAGCAAAGATAGCAACACGGTTAAAGCAGGGAGAGAGTTTCTCAAGATGGTTATCGGGGGCCTTTAAGATGTCTGGGGCCTCCTAGGGCTCCCTGCAGGCCACGGAGCGCCCATCGAAGAGCCCGACTGGGCCAGTAATCTATCCCCCTGCCATGCTGCTATGCTCTCCACGCCGTTAATCCAATCACTCCCCTGCCACGGTGGGACAGGCAGAGCACTAATCCAGTTTACACAGCAACAAAAAAAAAACCCAGACTCATTCCTCACTCCCTGCAGAGCACTGCCAGCTTCTTGATGTGACATTGAGTGAGAAAGATGAGGATAATTACAGGGGCAATTATTTTATTTTTATTATGTGTTCAGCTTTTTTTCTCCTTTTCCCCCATGTTCCGAGCTAATTACCATGGCCTTGTCACAAAAACCCAAGGTGATGGCATGCAATCATTTGGGAAGCAGCGAGTCAGCCAGTTTAACGCCCCGTGCCACGGCTGCTCCGTTTGAATCATTAGTATGCATCTGATGAGGCTGAGCCTTGCATGCAGTGGGCAGGGAGGACCTCAGATAAGTCATTTAGACTAACGGGTACTTAATTAATTTTGTTTAATCTTTATAAAGCTCCACAGAGGGACAGATTGGTATACAGCCCCTCGCCAACTTCTTCACCTCACACTCAGCCCACCTAGCTTACCTCGACCCAGAGGTTTTGCATAATAGGGGCGACTAGTCTCTGCATCAATATTGGCTTAATGTTGTGTACAATGCTAAACTATGTCATGTGTAATGAGACCGGGTGGAGTCTGTGTCTGTGTTCATTTGGCCCTTAGCTTGAAGTGAAACCCTAAAGAGTAAGTTTAAGGGTGTATGCAAGGGAGAACTACAGCCAGTGGCATTGTCAATAAGTGTGTTAATTCAGAATGTGGAGAAAGGGCACCTTACTTGGAACACCTCTTGAATTTATGTTTATCTTAATTACTATTTTATCTGTCCTACCACTGAAGGAAAACCAGCAGCTTTGATTATCTTCCAAGGTGGTGACGGATCATAATTGTTTAGGCTGGGAGCTGGCAGGGAGAGACTCGAGAAATTAGGAGGTAAAGGAATGCATCTTTGTAACACCTCAGATACCCTTGAGCAACTTATATAGAGGCAGTGATTCTATAGGATTCGGGAGAATGTTTATGTTTTATGAGAAAAATGTGACAGTGGCCATTTTCATGGGTAAATCTAAGATACAAATACATTAATAAACATCGTTTCCTACACGCTTTTATCTGCTTCTTTTCCACGTGGGAGTGGATGGATTTGAAGACCGATGTAAGCGTGTTCGCTGAGCGTGGAACGGAAGTGAAGTCACGCCCTCCAGTTTGACATCCTGGAGGTTAATGGAGTGTGATTCTGATTCTCAGCATATAGATGTTGGTAAAGAAAAGTGTCTTGTTGACCTGCAGGCCCCGTGTACAAATATCGATTTGTGTTCAGTGCAAGGAAAGCAAGCAACTTTGGTATAACACCGCCAAGTAAACACTCTACACACCACATATCGACTTAGTCGGGACACCTGAGACAGGCCGCTACAATCTGGAGTTCAAGGTCCAAAATGGCACAAAATACCTACAACCAGGTATTTTGTGTCTGTATAAACGAGGACACAAAAACACCTTGAAGTTCTTCTTTCTTGGTTTCCGTTGTATGTGTCATAACAAGGCTTACAAACCATTTACCAGGCAGTTCTTCGAGGCACCATCACGAGTCCTCGGAGCGCTTTTTTTAACTGAGCACTCTTTACTTCACTTGTGTGCATCAAAATGACTTTCAGTCATCAAAATTAACCTTTTCCAAAGAAGGTTGTGTTCCTCTTTTAAATGTCAGTCTCACTTCAGGTTCAAATTTAGCTTAGTATGATATCTAACGACTTTTAAAAGTGGAAATTAGCACCTTTTCATCACTAAAATAAAGCAGTTCGTACCCCACAAGTGAGTTCTGAGTCATATCTGTTTTGCACCTTCTATCTGCCAGGTTTCACTGAAACTAAAGGAAAAAGCTACAGTTGGCCTGTTAATATATTATGACTTATTTAGACTATGAAATGTTGATAACGAGGGACCTGTGGCTTTAACAAAATTCTCAGTTAAAAGAAAGAAAATCCAAATTACTGTTTTTAAAACTGCTATTTGAGTAATGCTACAGTCACACTGGGGAAACCTTGTGCAATAAATGTGATCTTGTTGGTTATTTTCTTTTACCGAGTTAAATTTCAGCTTAGTTTGGCATGAAGGGTAAGCAAGTGGAAGTAGCTCACCAGAGGGGGGGTACAATGAACTGAAATTAATGGGTCAGTGAACCATGTCGAGTTAAAAGTCAGAGTCAGCGTCATAAAAGCAGCTCTTTTTACCTGGTTAAATCACCGTGGTAACTTAGATTTTGGAAGCACAACTTTTTCCCTAATTCTTTTATTTACAGCATGTTTTAAGTGCGATATAGATTCTTTGCTGGGGAAATGCATTTATATGTATTTATATGTGTAAATGTTAATCTATACCTCAGTGATGTCACGAGTGGAGCCCAGCTGTAAAGTTACAGCACTGAAACTGTGCACTGGAATGTGCGTGTATTTAGTTGGTGAGGCAGAAAATGTATAAACGTTTTTTAATTTGATTCTAAGTATAGGATCGAGCTGCTAATTGTCTTTTACACTGCTGGAATTGCAGCTAAACGCACACCAAGAATACCTATTTAATCAATAAAATTAATTTCGCTTTGATCTGCCGACAAACTCAAGTGATTTCCGTGTCTCATTTATTAGGCTATGGGATGGTAACATTTAATATTTAAATGTATTCAGTTTAAAGTTTCAGAGCTCTAATCTGCAGACGTCACACTGGAAATAAACAGCAGCACCGAGAACGCATTCAGCATTAAAATAATTAATTGGAATTAAAATATTGATTTTGCTTCTATGTGCGCTAAATCTGAAGGTCACCGATTTTCTGCAGCATTGATTTCTTGTCTTATTTGCAGCAGTGTTCCATTTAACTGTTATATTTTTTAAGTTCTTTACAGATTTTTATAACTATTTTGTCATCTTTACCCTCTCTGATTGGAATAAGCTGCACTCGTAGTGGAAGAAGAGTCCCGATGCGTAAAGCGCCTGTTTTATGTGAGCGCGCGGAGAGCCCAGCTCAACAGAGAACGTTGAAGGTTGTCAGCTAATGCTAGCAAGCCTGGTTAGCAAGCTGCATCCATAAACACAGGAAAAGCTATGTGCTAATTAACAGCGCCTGAGGGCCCGGCGTACTCTTGAGGGCCCTGTGCTCACTGACCGGCACCGTGGAGCCCGATTGGCATTTACCATAGAATACCACAACTGGCAGACCCACCACTGGCATCCTTTTCACAGATGGGAGCAGGTTCACCCTGAGCATGTGTGACAGGCATGAATATGTCTGGAGAAGCCGTGGAGAATGTTATGCTGCCTGTAATATCATTCAGCATGACCAGTTTGGTGGTGGGTCAGTGACGGTCTGGGGAGGCATATCCACGGACGGACTCACAGACCTCTACAGGATGAGACTGCCATTAGGTATCAGGATGAAGTTCTTGGACCCACTGTCAGACTCTACGCTGGTGCAGTGGGTTCCTCCTGGTAACGCAACGATGCCCGGCCTCATGTGGTGAGAGTATGCAGACAGTTCCTGGAAATAGATACCACTGATCCACCGTGATATTTTTCCTCACTAAGATCTGTGTTTTCAAAGTGTTCCTTTAATTTTTTGAGCAGTGCATAAAGAATCTATACAAAATATAAGATAACAAGACTTGAAAATCTCATACTATGAAGAACAATATTAACAACTCACAACAAACAAGGCAGACATGACAGAAAACCAGAACCATGAGATATCAAAACCCTGTGTCCGGGACCCAGGGACCATGACAAGTAGTCAGCAGTGGAAGAGCTAACACACAAACGTGGTGCTTTTAAAGCCTAATGTAGGACTTCGAGAAGGTTGCAGATGAAGGACATATAGAGGAAAACAAACAGAGGCCTCATAGTCAGCAACTAAATTTGATGAAGTGTACAAACTAAAGGACACGCTGAATAAATGCCCAGGAAGGAGCAGGCTTTTGGCAGACTGACAAATCTCATGTTTCTTTGAAAACATCCACCAAGATTCATCTGCTGCGTCAAGCTGACACACAGAGATTGTGTTTGACTTTCAAAGGAAATGTGCAATGAGCGCACTACGGAACTAGGAGGTAATTAGTAAGACTCGAGTTGATTTTTTTTTTTTTTTCTTCTCGATACTTAAAATGCCACGCAGCACTCACAGCTGAAGGCACACAGATGTTGGAGCCGGTAAATGGAGTTGGGAAAAGAGCTTATTATGATTAAATGAATCTGATTGTGTTGTAACCCAGAGGTACAGATAGGAGGAACCATGTGAGGGTGAATTCAGCTACAAGCTAAGATGTTTTCCTAATGATGATTTCAGAGTCTGACTGTGGATTTTATTTGGTCCTAAAGCACAGAAAGTGAGCTCAGAAGGATGGATGGCTGGCTGGATGGGTGGATGGATGGATGGATGGGTGGATGGATGGATGGGTGGATGGGTGGTTTTGATGATGGACAGATGATAGATGTGTGTCTGATATGCTGCAGGAGTACTTTCACTGACTTCGAGATAAAAACCTCAAAGGGGCTTAAAGCCCATCGTATTTTATCTCGACAAAACTGTCAAGATAACAACAGCAAAGGCCAAAAACTGAACCCGATAACACAAATAAATGACAGCAGGAAGTGATAGGACAACAGAATCCTTACAATTAGTATTGCCAGTGGTACTTTGTGTCTGTATTATAGTGTTATAACATAATAGTGATGTGATGAAGTAGGATTAGGACATAAACTAGAACGTAGTGTGTAGTATAAATCAGTATGTAGACTGTTGTCTGTTTAGGTCTGTATACTGTTGGTTTCATACTGTCTGTTGAAAGCTGTTGAATGTTTACTCTTGAGATTCAATTAGTGCATATTAATTAATCGAACTTTGGCCATGTGTTTATAAGTATGTGGTTATGACAGATATACAGATACACAGCTCAGTAAGATCCCTTTAAGCTATTTTCCGATGCTCAGTAAACTTTTCCGACAGTCTGTCACACTAAACATTTCTGCGGCGGATGCCGAGCCACCTGCATGCTAAAGACAAAAATCTGACTATCGAGCGCCACGGTAATCGCTGTGAGTAATACTGCCCTCGTATTCTGAGCCGAAACTTGCAATACTCTGCAGCTCATTCCCACATCGGTCTTATTCAGCCCGACACCGCCATGATTAAAACACAGTCACTGACACGAATGGGAAATAGATCTTAAAACAATGCCTGCTAATGGAAGCTGATGATTAATGAGCGATTGTTTAATCGATTAATATCCACCCTGGAAGGATTTACAGCAGGGGGGAGACTTCATTTCATGTGCTGCTGGTTTGCAGACACCAAAGAGCTTCAAGCTGATATGTGCTATTCTTCAACTGTCCCTGCCTCATGCAGATCTCATAAAGGCAGGTTTGCATGTCGCCATGTTGAATTCAGACGCTTTCCTTAGAACCCTTATGAACTTCTCTGCCATGACATAAGCATGTATTCAGCAGTTCTCTTGTCCTCTTGGTTTATTTATTTAAAAACTGATTAAATTCCACATTCAGCACCACGCTGTGAGACTTTGATCCTCTGCTTAATGCCAGCGCTTCTGCAGAAAAAGGATCGCTATTTTACTTCAAGAACAAAGGGGCCGTTTTATATGATAACCTAAAGAATTTCTAGCGCTTCAATGCATACAAAGCAGTCAGCATTTTTCTATATTGCATCAGTGTCAACATTCAGCGGCACAGCCGGCATTCATGAAATGTTAAGCCCAGCATATCAGTTGCATGTAAGGACAGTTAATCCCCAGACACTAGGGAGTTGCGTTGATGACTGAGTCTTCTTATCGCTGTCTTAGCTGCAACATTTCTGTTTGCAATAAAGATCTCCTTTCCTCTCTCCTCTCTTCTCCCCTCAGGTTGGAGGACATACCATGCTACCTATTCGCTGGATGCCCCCAGAGAGCATCATGTACAGGAAGTTCTCCACAGAAAGCGATGTCTGGAGCTTTGGAGTCATTCTGTGGGAGATCTTTACCTATGGGAAGCAGCCTTGGTTTCAGCTGGGTAACAACGAGGTAAAAAGCGCCCGAAGCGTGATAGATAAACCTCCATGAGATGCAGCACACATATATTATCAAAGGCTGTACTGCAGAATTTCATGCGCACACTGGAAATTATAGCTCCGGGTGACCCAGCGGTAAATGTGTCTGCTTTTCCATTTCCAATCATCAGCAGGGCGGCTTATTGCAAAGCACATCAAAATCTTCCGGTACGTGGCGTCAGCGGCGAGGAAACGCCAAAATCCCGAGCTCGCTAACGGCAGGTTTAAATGACCGCTGCCATTTTGGATCTTAATCTACTGCCTCGTGTTGGTTCTACACTCTTTGCTGAGGTGATGAATTGATGCCGCTTTGCCATTAGACAAGATGCCACATTACATAACACCCACGATTGGTCTGTTTTGTCATTGGAGGCTTTTTGCTTTAAATCAATAAAATTCAATTAGGATTATGCTCGTAGGATAAGCATAGGCATTGCAATTAAATAGAAACATCAATAGAAGGCATCGACGTGCTTTTGGGCTTGACACAAATGTGATGTTTCCAAATTTTTTTATCTTGCGCGGAAGGAGTTTTGAGGCACTGTAAACGAAACACTCGGCTGATTAAACTGTGATGAGATGAGTGCTTTATTATATCCCAGCCAAAGAGAAGGGGAAACTGTTTTCCAAATGTAATTTTGTATCCTACAGGTAGTGCAGACTGAATTGTTGTACTTATTATTCAGTTATTCAGATGTGTTTAAATCATTGAAACATTACTGCAACAATTATGAATGAGCATTAGTGACTCGGTGACAGTGATAAAGTATCACCTGGGTACTGCAGGAACATGTTTTAAACAGGCCTCGTACTCCTCTGGGCTCCGCAGGCTCTACCATCATCCTCTGCGGAGCTACACAATAAAGTCTGATTGCACTTTTTCTGCCATCCCCTATCAGTCTGTGTCTTTTTTTGTTAGCTCCAAACACAACAAGGAGTAATATATGCACTCTATGCAGAGGAAAACAAAACACTGTGTTCAGTCCCACAACAGGATATGTTAGAGAATTTATTGCACCTCTGTGTCAGACAGGTGTAGTTCCAGCATGTCTGGCTCTAGGTCATGGCAGCTTTGCACTTTCTGGCAAACGAGGATTCACACAAATGCATATCGAGCCGACGAGGACTGGCCGTCTGCAGCATCCCAAAGGGAAAAAGGCACGACTTTAACATGAGTCATTTTAAAGGGCTGATTTAAAGTAAACACTGAAATACGCTAGCTGGAACAACCATTCAGCCCAATGACCCAATCAGCTGCTTTTGGTTTTTTTTTTTTGACTTTTTGGAAATGGCTAGGTTACCGCATGGACCATTAATAGGAGGGAGGGTGGAAGGTTCTTACTGTTTGATGTATTTATTTAAACCAGAGAGTTTAGACCAGGAGCTAAATTAAATGTAAGATGAGACACAAAACGACACCAGCTGAGCAGGCAAACCTTTAGCGCACTAGGCGCAGTGATTACAGTGTTGGAAAATCTCCAATCTCAGCTGTGTAAGTATCACAAAAGGGTTTGTAGTTCTATTAAACATTGCCTAACTGGAGATGCTGTTTCACTGCCCCAAAATCACCTGGAAAAAGGACTGAGACCAGCCAGACTGGAAAGTTAGTGCTATAAATAATTATTTGATCCCTGCTGAATTTGTATGTTTGCTCACTTACAAAGAAATGAACAGTCTCTGATTTTTATGGTAGTTTAATTTTAATGGAAACTCCACAAAAAAAAGAACGCATTACATAAAAGTTATAAATTGATTTGCATGCCACTGAGTGAAGTATTTGACTCAGTACTTGGCAGAGCACACATCTCAGGAGGGATTTTGGCCCACTCCTCTTCACAGAAACTTTCTAATTCCTTGAGGTTTCGTGGCTTCTCGAAATTTCAGCTCCCTCCACAGATTTTCTATGGGATTGAGGTCTGGAGACGGGCTAGGCAACTCCATGACTTTAATGTGCTTCTTCTTCAGCCACTCCTTTGTTGCCTTGGTGTTATATTTTGGGTCATTGTCATGCTGGAAGACCCATCCACGACCCATCTTCAGAGGTTCTGGCTGTGGGAAGGTGGTTCTCGGCCTCTCTGCTAACCCACCACCTTTCTCATCCTCACCCCATCAGGCGCAAGCTTGCATGGAGCACCAGACTGAGGGCGATTGATTTAATATTTCTTCCATTTCCGAATAATCGCACCAACAGTTGTCACCTTCTCACCAAGCTTCTTGCTAATAGTCTTGTAGCCCATTCCAGCCTTGTGCAGGTCTATAATCTTGTCCCTGACGTCCTTTGACATCCTTTGGTCTAGCCTGTGGGTTTGGAGAGGTTTGAAGGTTAGAAATTGATTGTGTGGAAAAGTGCGCTTTATATAGTTGAGATCAGGAATTGACTGACTGATTGTGTTTGGTGTGCCTCATGGGCACACGGCCAATCCGTGGGAGCCAGAATCCTGGCTGGGTTTTTAGGGGATCGAATACTTATGTCACTCAATGTCATGCAAATCAATTTCTAACTTCTATATAATGTGTTTCTTTAGTTTTTTGCTGATATTCTGTGTCTCTCCATTAAAATGAAACTACCATAAAAATTAGAGACTGTTCATTTCTTTGCAAGTTCAGCAGGGAGCAAATAATTTCCTGACTGTAAGTGCGAGCTGTCAGAATCATTTCATGTGCTGGATGTCATGTTTAGTACGACGTCACCAGCATCAATACACACAAAATGTAAATCTATTAACAATCTCAAACATGTAATCAGACTCCATCATACTAGTGTTTTTATTTTAGGGAAGGCTACAGGAAACTCACATAAACCACTCCAACATGACCTGTTCACACGTTGCTTCTCACAATCTTAAATGTCTCTCAGGGAAGCAGAGTGTGAGAAGTTAGCATGACTCACAGCAGCCACATTATTGGTAATTAAAGCATCATTTTCCTTTAAACTGCTATGCAGAAAGCAATGGTAGGAACTACATTGTGTGCTAAATTAGTGGTCAGATATATTCTAGCCATCCAGCTCTGTTTCATGCAGGCCATCTTGTCTTGGTCTATTAGTAGCAGCCGATCTCAGTCCAGCTTTCTCACATCTGCTCGCGCGCCACTGCTTATCTGTGCTCGAGTTGCGTGTTATGTGAGGGGGCTGCAGTTGCACTTTGTGCTGGGATCAGAGGCCCCCCAACTGTGATCATAGAACTAGGGTGACTAATCACACCCTTGTTTTCACTTTCACTTGTCTATTAGTCCATGTTATCATATTTGCAAGTATATAATGTATCTACAAAGGATGCGTACTACACTCTGAAGCTCTGACAGGAAGTGAGACATCTCCGGGCTCCAACTGACTCCAAGCACGATGTCAAGTAAAAACAAAGCTTGCAAATCATCAGGGCCTTGTACTAGAAAACAAAGTCAACATACATATTATCTGTATTATCTGGCTTTGCTTACCAGAACTTTAGCGATAAGAGATCAGACCTGACCAATCAGAAACGCGGACAGATCTACTTGTAGCTGAGCGGCTGAATTTACACAAAGATAAACCTATAACGTGGGAAAAATATGAATTGGTTAAACACATAATGCAAGCTGAAAACAACACAGCTGCTGCAGCCAAAGCAGCAGATTGTGAGTGTGTGTGGTCAGCAAGACTGGAAAAGACCTGGTGTAATAATAAAATCTAGCCTGTTTGAAACCAGGAAGGAAAACTGGTGAAAAATGCTGACTGTGTAAGTTAACAGACTTATCAATATCAGCGCTCTATCATTAAGACACAGAGGAAGCTGTTGGATTGCCATTGTTGTTCTGTTAAATGAATGCAGCCCTCATGGTAGTCCTATAGTCTAATATAGGCTTAGGCTATAGATGGTCTGTTTTAGGATCACATATTAATGCTAATAGAACAATAACATTGTTGTAAAAAAGTGAGGAATAGAGTTGTCTAAGAATCTATGTTTATTATGTAGAAACTGTACAGTCAGCGAAGGACAAACACTTTGGACGCTTAGACCCTCCGAGGGATCATCCAGGAATGGTGATGCCGTTTTCTGTAGATTTGATTGGTCAGTATGCAGTGATTTCATACCTGTCGTCTCTAATTTGGAACGTAACACGCTCTGAAGCAGGTAAAGAGAGGAACCAATGACAGACTCAATGAATGAAAAAGTAGCCTTTATTGGCTGATTAATGCCAGTGGAAATAATCAGAGCCAGGTGAAACTAAAACGGACGGGGCAGACAATCATAAAGGAGGGAAAGGAAGTGGGAAGCAGGAAGTAAAACCAGGACGCTGCACTGCACATTCAGAATAAAGTAGGAAGTAAACTAACGGTGAGACATAAAGACCGAGGACGTACTCGCACCAAGTGTGGTTGCCTTGTACCGAGACCAAGCATCTTTGTCCCCTCTTTCCACTGCCTCGCTGTCCTGCGCTCACACTGCTCTTTACATGCAGACCTGAGTGCACTTCACTCCGTTTCAGCGTCTCAACTTCGCTTCAGAGAGCACAATGAGGTTCATGATTTTATGCATTTTGTAGCTAAATTGGAAGCAGTGACACACTGGCCTCACACATGCGTTACAGATTTGTTATTTATATAACACAGTGATTTTCACAGAGGTGGTCTTTGTCACCGAGGAAGCATGTGCACTGTGCCCATGTCCAACTGAGCAAGGCCCACCTCTTCAGGCGGGCCAGAGCACAGTTGACTTGATGGTACCCGTGCACACGGCGCTAGTCCTAGAACTAGAGCTGGTGTTTGGGGGTTAAACACACTCACGGGCAAGGTACGGATCGCCTAGTGTGAGTACACCATTAAGCTAAACATGATAACTGAGAAAGGGGAAAACTAGAAACACAAAGATAAACAACAATACCAACAAAAAAAACAGGGATCCAAAAACGTGACATACCACCGCCCCCTGCAGTGGCTCCGTGCACCACAGTTAGACAACCACTGAGTGCAGTTTCCAAGCGACTGCAATTTCTACTACTGCTTGATTGTAATGTTTGTGATTGTGGTGTTATGCACAGAGACTGTAGTCAGTCTTAAAGGTAGCCTGTCTGCATTTGGAGATTCTTACCATCAGGTAAGACTGA
This sequence comes from Cichlasoma orientale, assembly GCA_034780415.1. NCBI lineage: Eukaryota > Metazoa > Chordata > Actinopteri > Cichliformes > Cichlidae > Cichlasoma > Cichlasoma orientale. The sequence continues at coordinate 47,478 of JAVDPK010002198.1, forward strand.
ATATAACAACAGAAAGTAAACAACCGGTGGAACAATGGATCAAGTGTGTCCCCACTGTTTCGTTCTAATAATGTGCACTGGCTTTGATACACTTGAGTATAAACCAAAGCAAAATCGCATTTATTTAAACACAGATCAAGTTCGTCATACGTTCCTCCCAGAAAATTAGACTTCAGATATCAGTAGATTATCAAATCCTTTGTTCTGACACTGTTGTTGTGCTGCAAGTTTGCAAGAGCGTGAAATTGCATGACACCATAATGTGCCTTACGGGGAAAGTTTCTGTTTTCCCTCTTCAGCTGTGCTGGTAATTTCCACGCCTTGAAAAGTGAAAACTTAAAAAAGAACATGATGTTTGAGCTGGTTTTGATTGGTGCATAAGTGTGAAGTGTAAATAATAATTTAAAAAAATCACAGCTTTTCCTCAGATAGACCCGCGGTATCCGATCTGTTAAACTATAGTGCTCCGGAAAATGAAGTCAAATTGTCACGACAGCGGTGAGTCATCTGGCTAATTAGCGCACAAGAACAACAGAGAGAAGATCAATCAGGCTTTTAACAACATCTAAAACATCCAGCCCTGCCAAATAGTGAGTATTATTGTTAGTTTGTGCTGTGGGACAGGGGAAAAAAAAGTCTTGTTTCCCCTTTATTATTGCACAAATTTAGGACTGAATGTGTTCTGTTTATTTCTTTCATCTCAGTTTCATTAGTTCAAACCTCAAAGGACAGTCTGCTCAGTGTCACCGCTTTCTCATTACGAACAAACCGAAGCAATCAGTCAGTGAGAATCGCCTGTCTCACTCCTCCGCCCTGTCTCCTCTGCAGGTCATTGAGTGCATAACCCAGGGTCGGGTTCTGGAGAGGCCACGGATTTGTCCCAAGGAGGTTTATGACATCATGCTGGGCTGCTGGCAGAGGGAACCGCAGCAGCGACTGAACATTAAGGACATTCAGAAGGTCCTGTTCGCCATGGGAAAAGCCACGCCGGTCTACCTGGACATCCTGGGCTAGCAGCGGCCCGTGAGTGGCCCCGCCAGACGCGAAGATCGACAGAGACATACAGACGGAACGACCCACGCGGATCCAGGAATAACCAAACCAACCTGTTCCACTGTCGAAAAACACCTGCATTGTTTGGGAAGGACTTAAGTGCCTGCAACACTTTTGGATATAGTGGATAAAACGTATTCAAACAACACGCACTTTTACATTTTGTTTACTTGTGTATACGATGTACAGGTTTGAAGAAGACTTTTTTTTTTTTTTTCCTTGAAAAACTGCAAAAATACACAAAAATGGAGACAGAAAGGGAAGTGGACTGGCAGTAGGAAAATGACTGCAGTTTGATTATATTATGGAGAGAAGACATCAGAGTTCAAATCTATCCTGGGTTTGGTTTTATGAATATATATAGAAATATTACATATATTTTATATTTATTTCTTTTTGTCAAGGTGTTGAAGAGTCTGCCATGTGTGTTGCTAAGGGCTCGGCCCTGTCTGAAGACGCCACCGAAAAACTTTTTGGCAGGGACTTGGTGTTGAAAGCCTTACTTGCATTCTGATTGGCTGGCACTGAGCTCATCAAGGGAGCTCTTTGGAATAACACTGGATGGTTGGAAAATAGCAGCGTTCTGTAGAGGACCCACCCAATCAGACAACTGACAAATCTATTTTAATTTAAAGATAATGTACATATTGTAAAATTCTATGTGTCAGAATTATGTTAACTTATTTTTTCCGGTTACTTTGGTTCCTTTTCTGACTGTGATCTGGGTGGCTAAAATATCAAGCTATGGTATTTGTTTTCATCCTAATCCAGAGGAGATTTCCTTGGGAATTATCCGTGTCAGTGCTGGTTGTCTAATGTGGTGAAGGTGAATGCCAGTGAATACAGTGCGTGAAGCCCACTGACACCGAATCACAGAGACTTTGGTGAGCGTGGGATGACTCAGAGCCATGATTCAACATGACACTTTCCAAAGAGGCGATGAAGCCTCAGATTACCCGTTCCTTTTTTTTTTTTTTGCTTTTTATGGCAAGAATTATAAGTTAGTTAGTAATATCTCACCCCTCAAACACAAACACACGCTTTGTCATATTCAAGCTTTTTGATGTAAAACTGCTAAAAAAAAAAAAAAAAGAAGCTTTTTTTGTAGCTTTGAGTGTACTCATCATTCGTGAGTCGCAGGGTTGTTGTCTTGCTTAAACAGCCTAATCTATGTGTTAACGGAACAATTTGACATTTTGAACATTGTGACTGCTTTCTTGCTGAGAGTTATAACCAGTGCAGCTTTCATATCAGATTTTTTTAAATACGTGGATACATCCAGGGGACGGCTAGCTCAGCTTAGCATAAAAACCGTATCGTCACAGTAGAGCTGGTTAAGTTTTTTTAACCTCGTTGAAAAGCACATTTTAACTAACACAAATAATTATCCTGATAGAGCATATATGGTAATTTGGACACACTAACCCTGAGTGTTTTAATTCATGAGTGTTTCGGTGATTTTTCTTTTTATCTAATATTTATTTATTTATAGCAGTCCCTTACTGTAGGCAAATTTCCCCCATATTACTATTCGTATCATGAAAGTAATAATGGAAAAACCTGTAAAAGATTTTTATGTTTCAATTCAAGCTGATTATAACAACAATTGCTATTGGTTTATGAAAAGGATTCAAACTGATAGACTGAATAGCCAACCAGAAACTTCCCGAACTTCTGACCGCTACCGCCCAGTTTGAAATGTGAACGTTTTCTGTAGTCCAAACAAGCCTTTAATCACACCTCTGATCATTGACTCATCATGACTCTTTCTGATCTTGTGATTTACTCGTTAAACTTTATTTTTCATGAACTTTACTTTTCAAATTAAGCTATCGCCGCCAAAAACGAGATACGCGAAGCATCCAGGATCAGAAAATCAGCAGTGAGTACTTTTGAAAGCCATCAGGAGTTTCTTTTTAAAGAGTAAATATTTAATGGCCGTTTTGAACTGAACTACAAAACTCAGGTCAAAAAGTCCATAATTCCAAAAGAAATCAGTTCCAAAGAATTAAACCAGATTATTGTTTAATTCAGCCTATATAAGTGCATCTTACAACTTCTTCATCCTGTAAGATTAAGTAATTTAAAAGGTGACTTTTAAAATTAAGCATTGCTATCTATTTTGATTTTTTTAAATCTTTTAAGAATTAGGAATTTCAGTGATCTGAGGCTACATCCACACATACAGATTTTTTTTTTTTTAAATGGGGATTTTCCACTTTCTTTTTTTTTTTTTTTTAAAACCCAACCACATGAAAATACAAGTGCTGTCAACAGCATGCCAAACTGCAGCAGTTGGTTATATAACCCTAACTCTAACAAGAAGCCTCGCAAACAATATCAGAGCGCACGCTCTGATGTCAAAAAGGAGAGAGAGGTGCACATCTCTGACACTGCAAAACAAAATCTTTGCTTTCCTCGTCCATGTGACCACCCTGGAAGCCGTTTTTCTGCTCACAAGGTGCTGGCGCTAGCTTTACGCTACAGATATGAGAGCTGTATTAACCTTATCATCTAACTCTTAGCAAGAAAGCAAAATAGGACTCCCCCCCCCCCCCCCCAATGTAGAGCTTTTATGTTACAGTATTATAGGTTGATATCATCAGGATCCCATCGCTTTTAAAAGAAACATCACTAATTTGTGTTTTATCCCCATGATGTCTTTCCCATCAGCTGTACATGAACGATGCCGGCCGATTAGCTGGTTCTGCAGCGACTGCAGCAGTTAGATGCTCGTCTTAATTTTTGGACCGTATATCAAAAATAATCACTGAAGTGGATCAGCTAATTGTGTGGTATTACAGCATTTTTTTAAAAATATAATTACAGTATTAACTGAGCTAGAAATATGCAGAGTTTTGTTCCAAAATTTGACCCAACCTCAAAAAAATATTACTTTTGAAAAATCTCTCATATTTAAGTGCTCAGTTGACAAATTGAGTTGTTTCTTACAGAGTGCATCCTGACTCATTCTCACACACACACTGAATGGTAAACCTCAGGCAACTATTTTATTTCATGTTGTATCTGGATATATAGGAGGTTTGGGAAGGAGCTCTTCACACATCTCTTCCTTTATTATCTTGACACGAATTCTCACACTATCACAGTGTTGTCTCTGTTTCCCTCGGGACTGTGTAAATCATTAATGAGCATTCAGTTATTTCAAGTATTTTGTATGAAAGGCAAGATCCAGTCCATTGAGTTACCCAAAGCATTGAGTTTTTGTGTATTCTCTTGTGGTAAAGATAAACGCTTAAAGACATTATGACACCGACCGTAAGCATTTGCAGGGTATTGTAATCCTTTCATGGTGAGTTGAATATTCTTTAAAGTCTTTTTTTTTTTTCTTTTCTTGGATGAACTAACTGAACACTTTTTGAAGCAAAGTTGGCATATTACCATGTACACATGTTACAGAATATTAAAATGTGGTATAACATCTGCAGTATATAAAATACTGGTATTCCATGATAGATCTTTGTATTAATGTGACTCTCTTAAGAAAATGTCTTCAAACAATCAGACGATCTCTTTTTCCATTTTGTCCTGTCTTATAAAGATGTGTGAATTTGACTAAATCTCGTCTTCATCTAAATCTTTCACGAAGCTGAACAGCATGCGTTCAGTGTGTGTCTGTGTCGTCCGCTCCTCTTCTATCCACTGTTGACGTGATAGAAGTCATAAAAATGTGTCTTTTTTCAGGTAGTTTGCTAAGTATTTCTACAGCCATGTAGTTTTTTGTCCTTGGATGCTACAAACTGAGTCCAAGGGGAAGCCTGCTCTTGAAACATGAAGCTGATGCAGTTCCTCTAAGGGCCACTTGAGTCTTTCCCATAGACTCCCCGTGCTAACGTTACATGTTTACAGCCTTATAAAAACATCTGTTTTGTTTGCAGAGCTAATTTTCCTTTTCCTGATAACCAAACTGGAGGTACATTTTATTTTATATATTTTATTTTATGCTGAAGTCACACTATGCAATCTGTTTGTGATAATATGGCGATTATCTTTGATACACTGATGAAAATCACACATCTGTTGCTGTCTACATATGCAGAAATTCACATTAAGCAATTACATTCAGAGTCCAGCCAGAGACTCATAGATTTGAAACAGAAATTCCTCCATGAATTGTGACATAGGTGCTGCGTGACCGCAGTTTAACTGCAAAGTGACACGGGCACTCGGTAACCAGAATCCATCCAGATAACCTGCTAGTCATTTGCAATAGTCCCCGATTGAATCCAGAAGTGACAGAATTTGGACGAGCGGATGGAGTGCACAACATGAGCGCAACTTTATGGACAGCATGTCATATTACGTGTCAGAGAAAAAAATCCATTAAAATGCTCTAAAAAGCACCATCGCAGTCCAGAGGTGCAGTTCAGTGACTCAAATTGATGGTGGTGAAAGCCAGCTAACTTTAACTCTTAATATAACAATTAGCCACAGAGACCAGGCTGTAAACATTTTAATCCCTGAGATTGGACATTTTAACAGGGAGTCTATGAGGACTGACTTCATTTTTCAGCCACAGAAGTTGGCGCTTGGTTTAAACAAACCTGTTTAAAGGGTTAAAGTTATGGATTATTAGGGGCATGGCTGCTTTGAGAGACAAATGGATCCTGACAGCACCACTGGCTGCCAACTGGGCTTCACCTCCACTAATTCCAGTCACTGAATTAGACCCCTCAACCTTTTGTATGGATTTTTGGTGACTTCTGGAGCATTTTAATGCAACTATGTAAGGAGTAATAGAGCTTGCAGTGTGATTAACTGTACTAACAGCCTCTCCAAGAATTCTGTGCCCTAGTTGTGGTGAGAAATTCTAGTCATGGCAACAACCACGAAAGGAAATATTGTGTTTTGGTTTGTGAATTCCTATTTTCAATGGGTGGCATTATGGTGGATATGTGCAGAGTCCACTGTCGGTTCTAAAGCATTAGTTTGTGTTGGTTTACTTCAGCAGGCCTATAGGAAGTATATACATCCTGTTTTTAAACTCAAAAAGTAGGTTTAGGTATGTTGTAGGAAACCTTTACAGTCAATTACTTCCTGAAGTCGGCGGCATACAGACATCAGCAGATCCTCGTGTTTTCCACGGCGATGCTCTTCCAGCTTCCACTGCAGACACCTACAGCTTCTGCTTTCTGTGGAGTGTTTCTGTCCTTAAAGAAGGGAATGAATGCATCTTTATCAGACTGAGATCAAGCAGCTGATATCAAAGGAGGCTAGTCCAGCTCTTCACCCTGAAGAACTCGAGCTGAAAAGATCCGGCTGATGGATGAAATGTCACGCAGTGAATTTTCAGCCGTACCTGCCCTAAGCCGGAACACACACGACCGAGTTTAACAAAGCTGGCGATGCGCTGAGCTGCTTCTTTCTTCGCGTTTCCTCCACTCATTTCATCACTCCGCTAGAGGTTGAGCTTCATCAGTCTGTGGAAGTCTGCAAGTTTCTTTATTTGTGCACCCCACTCTGTGTTTATTGATGTTCAGCAGAGTTTGCATCTTGTGCTGAGTCCTCTGAGGTTCTGTTCATGAAAGTTCACAAGGAAACATGTTCGCCAGCAACTCGGAGAGCTTTGACAGCTTGTGCTTTACTTGTAATTTTTTTTTTCTTGAACATCTAACATGATTTTGAACTTATTCTTGCGCTTGCCTTCAAACTTGTTTTCCATTTTCTAGATTTTCTGTGCACAGCTTCCTTTTATGAGCCCAAATGTTGATTTTGTCAAGCCAGCTACCTTTGATAACTCATCTTTTTTTTTTTCTTCACTTGCACGGTCACCTCATGTGAGCCCTTTAATTCACGAACCAATGACAGGGTCCAATTAGCAAGGGCCTGAAAGGGCTACACCTCCCACACGGTTCTTTCAGCCCACTAGAGACACAAGTGAGATTTGGCACTTTAATGTAGCATCATTATTTTACATTAAAATTGAGTGAGCTGAGCCGCTGCCTGAATCATGGCTCTGAGGTAACAATGAGCCACAGCTGTTAATCTCACACAGATTTAGTTTCTTCCTTCTTCAGCAGGTCAACCTCACATGTAGGAAACAGAATTAAGAGGCAAGGATGGCAGAATCTTTAGTCCTGATCTCATATAATAGACCGGTGAAGTGAATAACAAGGATTCAGTGAAGTATGTTTCTGGGAAACCACATATGCTAGCATTCATACTGCTGCAGACAGACCAAGCACTGACCCACAGTGGCCCCCACCAACAGATGAATGAGCCACACCACAGTAACTACCCAGAATGACTCAACATAGAACTCAAGGCCTGATAAAGCCGCAAATGTCATGATGGCGTATTCACAGGATATGGAAACCTGCAACCCACAGCGCCCAAAGAACCCGGTGCCAGACACCACAGGAGAGGTCCCTGGTCTGTGCCCGGATGGTACTAAGGTAACTGACACAATATTAGTCTTAATGCTGTGGCTGATCAGCTACTGTAAATTTACCCAGCTTCGTAACGCTCAGCGCACACAGGGAAACACTTCAGTTCTGTAGTGGCTTCGAACCTTGAGGCTCTGTCGGCGAGCGTCCGCATTAAATGGCAGCGGCTCCCAGTGTTGTTTTAGCCATCCGCGCACAAACAACAAGAAAGTGGAGACACAGTCAGCGCCCAGGGATTTGAGGTCAGTAAGCAGTGTGTTATGATGGTGGTACTATAATTGTTTATTGATTTACAATTACAAAGTGTTTTGTGTGCTTAGGATTCAGTGTGTGTGTGTGTGTGTGCGCTCATACTAATCTGGAGTGTATCAAATATCCTTTGAGCTTTGTGTTTTCTGGCTGTTGCCCAGCATCAGCTGGAGAAAAGTGCCACAAATATAACACAATACATTTTTTCCTGGTAATTAAGTTTAAAAGGATTGTTTTGAGCTTTCGATGGCCGCCTTAGTTTTCAGCAGTGGGTAAAGGCGTAGCAGTCTGCCACAGAGAGGTGCATCACGGGTTGTTTGCAGCTTTAATGTTAAAAATGTAAACATCTCTACACAAAATGCACACAACTGAAGTTTCCTTTCATTTCATCTGGCAGCTGCTGAACGACGACAACCAGCACTGTACTTTCAAGCGTTTAGTGTCAGACGAGTTACAAAAAGGCAAATCTGCACACAAACTGACGGGAATTTGGTTTTCCGGGTCACAGTTTGCGTCACGCACACAGAGAGTGAATGACTGATTCATGACACGCCTTCTTAGAATTGTTAGAATTTAGATTTATTCACAATAATAATATTATTGTTGTACCTGCATGTAGGAAAGCATGCAAAAAGAACAATTATATTTTTGATATCATATTTGAATTGCATTGATTGAGCTGTTGATATAGATATTTCATCATTATCACTACTCATTTATTGTGACACACTAATAATGAAGATAAGCCTCTTGGTATTCGATTTTAATTCATGTCCTATATGTAAAAATAAATGCTTCAGTCAAACTGAAATTTATTCCGAGTAAACTGCCAAAAACTTTGTGGTGTGAGTAAAAGACCAAACTGGGGGTGAGTAAAAGCCTTCTGTTCTCAGAGGAGAACACGCTCAGGTGCCTCCACGGTGCAGGCTCTGTCTGCATATCTGTTTCAGCACAGCCCAAACAAGCCCGGCAGGTTTGTCGGCGTGTGCGCTGTAGGTGTGCATATCCAAAATTATTACATCAGCTCACTAAATGCAAATGATGTATATGTTATGGATTTGAAGACAAGTCACTTCTGGAGAAAAATGATTCTCACAATAACAAAATCGTTTCGTAATAATTGAGTATTTAATGAAGAAATGTAGAATTTTATTCAGGAACATTTAAAAACTTCTAAAACAGTTTTTAGAACTGAAGAAGACTTTCGGGCGGGTGTGATACATCTTTAAGAACCCAAACAAGTCCAGCTGCCTTTGACTCAAGCACTTTGGATTACCATAAATTGGATGACTAAGAACCTCCGCAGACATAAACACACACAGACACACACACACAAAACTAATACTTTGTACAGCTGAATAATCTTCCATAAATCAAAGACTCTGATTTTACCTCCAGAATTTCTCAAAGAATCATCACAGTTTTATTAAGCGTTAAAAACAAACTACTGTAAGGTGTCATGTTATATTCATGGGTGAATTAAAATATTAATTATTGAGAGTGCATTCTGCACATTTTTAATTATTGAGAGTGTGGTAAAATGTCAACAAATAGAGGATAAGATGTGAGGCTCGAGATGTAGCCCACAGTAAACTGACTGACTCCTGCAGCCTGGAGCAGAGTATTAAACGTGAACGTACAGACGTGATGCATATTTTTAGATTCGGTGTGACTCACACTCTCCAAGGATGGATCACCTCTGATGGAAATCATGAGAGAAAGTCCATATTTCAGTTTCGAAATCACAGAAAGGTTACCCTCCCTGTAGCTCCAGAACTGCAATTTTAGATTCTTCACAGTTACAAAGTAACTGCGTGAACATGCACCGAGTTAACTGATATTGCATAACCAGTGATCATTTTAACCCTCCTGATGAAGTCACCGCTATTGATGTTTTTGTGGTGAGGCGCGGCACTTGATAGATTAAGGTCAGCGATGTGATGGAGATCGATGTGTTACTCGGCTGCACCGATGGGAGCAGGACTTAAAAATACAAACACAAATGTCACTTACACGTATCCCGCTGTGACGTTTGTACTGTAGCGCATTCTCATGCCTGAGCAACGCAATAGGTCAAATGTCGATGCCTTTATTTCCCAAACACATGAAAGGCATTGCTGCTTTGGTTAGCTTAAACTTCACAACATCAACCACAAGTTAGAAGACAACTTTCTCCCATCCAGTTATTTCCTTGGTACATACCAGTGTGACGAGTCATCATTTTCTGAGTTTTCCTACTGAAACTCATTATAATCCACTTAAGGTGTTTTTTTTTTTCTAGGTTAGGCTGGACATTTGAGAGATTAAGGTCACCAGTGTGAGGGGAAATCAATATATTTCTCCAGTGCAGAAAAGTATTTATTTGCTAGTCCGTATACACCAGCTAGTCGGCCGATTGCTCCTGTGTGACATGAAAGCTTTAAATACAATGAGAGGTTATTCAGAGCGAATATACTGTATTGTTGCGTGTTTCAGGAAGATTGCTTCTCTCTATTTAAGTATTGCTTGTCAGCATCAAGTGCTGCAACACAGCCAAGCAATTTGAGAGGCAATCCAAGCATGTACAGGAAAAAGATTCGCTCCTAAATTGCTTTTAAAAGAGAGCTCACCTTGGCGTCATCTGCATTTTTTTTTTTTTTTTTTTAAAAACAAAACGACTATAGGGAAATGATTCACTTTCCACACTGGAGATGGTCTGTCTTCTTTTGTCAAAATAATCCTGAAGTTAATACAGCTGTGTCAGCTCACCGTGGATAAGCTGCTATTGGACTTCATTGATAACCGTGGCAGCTTTATAGCAAACACGAGCGCGGGAAATGGGGGCTGAGGGCTCTCAGCATCTGCTCTTTGGCGCAAAGATGTGGAGGCAAGCTCATTTGTGAAACAAAAAAAAAAGAGAAGCTATACTGATGCTCATTATATAATCCGGCACTTTGTTCTCTTACCTGCAAACTCGCAGGCAAAATATACTGACCTTGAATGAAAAACAGCCTGCTTCCGTTTGATCAAAAGCAGTTCCTTCCATACGATAAGTTGGGAAATCATAATCTTCTGTTCTGCCTCAAAGCAGTCTCTGGTGCTATCTCACTGTAAACAGTGTTTTTTGTTGAGTACCTGAACCCAGAGCTGCCTCCTCACCACCCAGGGAGAATGCCTTTGACTAATCCCTACGGCTTTCTTATCAAGTGTGATTGAATAGAGCCCTCAGTCCCCAGAAGACAGACTAACCTTTATCTTTCCATTTTCTATTCCTGCATCTTTCTTTTCCCTCCCAACAACTTGTTTGTGGGGAGGTTTGTGTTAACTGTTTACCCCCTCCAGTATGCACATCCTTTCCCCAGTAGGCGTGCGTTTAAAACATAAAAGGCTCAGAACAAAATGGGAAATTTCCACTCCATTTGCCATGCAGCCAATCAGTGCACAGTGACCCAGATAAGGAGTGTGATATTGATGATGACAGCAATAAAGACGTATTTTCACCACAAGCCTTCCTTCTAATTAGGTTGATCTGCGAAGAAAATAAATTAATTTTGACAAAAAGCAACAAAAAAAAAAAAAGTGTTGTGCCTGGAGGATTAGACGGGCAAGTGTGACAGAAGAGGAGGGGGGTGAGAATCAGGAGGTTTCTGAGGGTTAAATGACTCCACTGTTGGGGAATGGGTGACAATTACCAGTGAAATGAGATTTTGTGGCTTCAGGTGCCTCCCAAATACGGTGTTTGGTCAGGGTAATTGTTCAGGGTCAAGTGGGTGATACTCACTGATGCTGCTGTGGCTGTTTTTGCATCTCTTAATGAGCCCTTTCAGAACAGAAAAATATAAGGGTATTAAGAAAAATATACGGTTGTGGTAGTCTTGAGGACTTATTATTATACTACAAGGCTTTAAGAACAGTTTGACTGTAGGGAATCTCCGCCTTCACTCAATTAACACTGTTTTTTTTGGGGTGGGGGGGGTATTTTTTTTTTTAATTTTTCTATGTATTGTTTCTTCTGCCATTTAAAAAACTCTTTAAAAGTCACTCCCTGTAAGGACGAAGACAGCAATTAAGTCACAATTTCCTAAAGAGAGCCTGTAATTTTCAAGTAATTTCACACAATCTCTCTCAGCAAAGCATTTTGTTTAGTGTGTTGTTCTTTAAATGTGCTGTAACTGACAGAAAGTGGGTGCCACATATTGATTAAACCATCTATCTATGGAAAACAATTACATTGAGCACATTTGTGACTGAAGTGATTTTAATAAAATCCTTTCTATGATTACATTTTATTCTACTTATCCGGGGCTGAGAAACCTAAGCAGAGAAACCCAGACCTCGCCTTCCCTAGCCACCTCCTCCAGCTTATCCGGGGAACTCCGAGGCGTTCCCAGGCCAGCCAAGATATTGGTAGCATCGCTGTAGCCATGGCCCCAGTCTCCTGTTCTCCCAGCACCCTCTGGAAACAACGTCAACTTATTGTCGGCAATGTGGACCAAGCTCTTGCTGCAGTTGCACAGCGACAAAATGGCCCATAACAGATCAGACGCCCCATAATCCTGCAGCACCCCCAACAGGACATGCGTTCTCCAGGTCCATAATACACATGTATACTGGATGGGCAAACTCCCACGCACACTTGAATATCCATGAAAGGATAAAGAGCTGGTCCAGCGTTCTAGAACCAGGACAAAAACTGCATTTTTCCTCCTGAATCTGAGATTCATCTAATGGACAAACTCTCCTTTCCAGCACCCTGGCATAGACCTTCCCAGGGAGGCTGAGGAGTGTGATCCCCTGATAGTTGGAGCACACTCTCCGGTCCCCTTCTTGAAGATGGGAAACAGATCTCTGTATGATGTTGTAGAGCCGTGTCACCCAAAACAGTCCTGCAACATCCAGAGCCTTCATCAACCCCAGAGGCCCTGTCACCAAGGAGTTGTTTAACTGCCTCAATGACCTCAACCCTAGTTGTCCCTCTCATCCTCAGACTCTGCTTTCTCTACAGAAGGCCTATCAGTGGGATTAAGAATATCCTCAAAGTATTCCTTCCACCGCCCAACTAATCAATATCTCTCAACCTCATGCACTAGCTCAGGCTCCTTCCCACATGAGAGGTGATGTTCCATGTCTCAGTAGCCAACCTCGATATCCGGAGATCAGTCTGCCATTGCCTCTGCCCAGCACACACTCCACCCGACCCCTATGGCGCCTACAGAAGGGCGAGCCCATGTCTCCTCTTTGGGCTGCACCTGGTGGTTGGGCCCCACAGGCTAAGGGTTGTGGTGAGCCCAACCCTTAGCCTGTGGGTGCTCTCCCTCGAGCACCCTCCCCAGGCCTTGTTCCAGGTTGTGGCCATGGTAACCCCATCCCAGGTGGGATAAACTGTTCCCTTGATCTTCCTTTCATAATGTACGTTGGAATCACTCTTTGTCTGGCCCCTCACCCAGGACCAATTTGCCAAGGGGAAAATAGCCCGCAGACATCATAGACCCTGGGATCACTGGGACACACAAGCCCCTCCACCACAGTAAGGTGGGAGAATCATGGAGAGGTTAATAATATCCTTTCATTATATTTCTATCATTCACAAGTCCATTGTAGCAATTAATTTATTTGTAGTATACAATGCCTGACTAATGCTCATCAGTGTGAATTAGAGGGAAAATGTTTTTAAAACATTCATAATCTTTTATAGAAATTTTAACAAAGCTGAAAAAATACTTCTATAAAAATTCACATTTTCTCATTTGAGCTTTTTTGTACATTTGTACAAAAAAATAAAACCATGAAAATATTTGAAAAGGTCGGTGTTAAATTTGCAGCATTTGAATGTGCAATTTGAAACTGGGTAAATCAGATAATCAAATGAAATCAAACAATTTAATAACATTCCATAAATTTGATTGGATTTAGAGGCAGTTTAGGAAGTTGCTAAATTCTGATTAAGCCATACTAGTTAGCTTTCTTTATTTTTCATGATTAGCTTTAGCTGCTGGATTATTTATGTGAAGTGCAAAATGTAGTTATGTTGGAAATATTAACATTGCTTTATTAAAATGCAAAAACAAGAGAAGGAAAATGTGTTAATTAAGGGTAGTAAACTCACTGTAGGTTTCCTTTAAACATGGTGTTATTTATTATGCTAATAAAAATAGGAATTTGGGGTAGCCTATCGTAATATGTAATATCTATATTAAATGTAACTTGAAAAACTTAATTTTGGTTTCAACCATAGACTGTATGTAAAAAAGGGAATTACATTCTTGGGCCATGACCATGCTCTTATCTTTATATCATCAGTGAGTTAATAGAAAGAATTAAAGAATGAACTACAGGTAGTTAGAAGGTCTTCAAACCGATATAAGAATATCATAGACGAGTATCGCAGTGGGGCTAGAGTGGATAGGAAGCAATCAAGCAAGCAAGTAAGGAGGTCAGCAGCCAACACTGCCAGGAGGAACGGTCATGCATGGCAGCACAGAAATACCAGCCCCTACACTTCCTGCTAGAGGAAGAGGAGGAATCAGCTGCTGTGTTTAAGCTTCTGCAGTAGAGGGGAAGATGGGAGATGTCACCCCACAGCAATATGCTGCACACTCAGCAGGTGTTGACATCTAGATTAACCTTGGACTGCTGTGAGCACAACTCCTCTGGAAGTGCACACAGTGGACTGTCTTTCTTTATATTATGAGTGAGAATTTCTGTTTATGGAGATGATCCACTGACATATTCAATAAGCGAGCACTTGGCTCTTGCGTT
>JAVDPK010002198.1:62273-80932 GCA_034780415.1 Cichlasoma orientale
TATATAGTTGTGCAACATCCTTTGGTGCCATGACACATCAGTTACAGCAATATTGGTAAGCAAACTGTCCTGTTTGAAAGGCAGGCAAAGTCTTTGCACTTGCTTTGTACTTTTTGCTTTCAGCTGCTGTTGAGGTTTTAATGTTAGGCACCAACACAATGATTAACAGTTAGGGTTAAACTATACTCCTTCACAGAAATAGCTCTGCATGGTAAAAAAAAAAAAAAATGATGCTAAAGGGTTCTCTGTGTTTTAAAATACGGTGCCAAGGGGTCTTGACCAGGTTTTAATATGTGACAAGCTGGCAATGAGGCTCAGAAAGCAGTGTCTTATTAGAATGCACACAGAGAGCTTGTATCCAGACCCCAAGGCTTTCAGGTACTGCCCCTCATTTGCTGACCTGCCAGTCAAATCATCAGAGAGCACTGCTGCAGGGACACGACAAACTTGGCTGGGACGTTTAACCCAACAATGCCTGCCCTAATTCACATTACTTTGGCTGCTCCTGGTGCTTATCGGGTTCTTTCACATGGGAGCAACATCAAAAGGGAAACTCTGTATCAAATGTACAACTTAACTCTTAAAGTGGGTGCATTATGCTCATTCCCAGCTCCATATTTTTATTCTGAAACTCCAGAGAGATGTTCTCCATCATTCGTAGTTTTTAAAAAAATCCTTATTTATCTCATGACGCCCCTTGCTGCAGTTCCTCAGTTCATTCACAGTCTAAAACAAGCTCCTCTCCTTTTAAGGCCACCATCATTTTAAGCTAATTCTCTTCTGACCAGTTGTCCTTACAGCTTGAACAGCATGTGGCTGCTGTGTTCTTGTATAAATAAATACATACATACATATATATAAATATATTCAACACGGTGTTTTATATGGCTACATTTTTATTCCCATATACAGACACTGTGCTAACCAGTGATACTCCAACACATTCAAACTGACGCGAATGAAAATCAAGCCTTTCAAATGAGAGAGAACCACTGCGGGAGGAATAAAGCTTATATAAACTCCCAAGTAGGTGTTTATGAGATGGGAGGAGCCATTGATCAGGACCTGAAAAAGAGGAAGTAAAAGACAGGTCCAACAACCAATATTAACCCTCGCTCTCATTTCCCAAATTGCACATCCTCACCCCCTCTCCCTGTGCTTTAGTCCCTTTCAACAGAGATGCAAGTGGAGGAGGCGAGGAGGAGAGAGAGACAAAGAAAGAGGAGTCAAGGCAGTGGGCAATTAACGAAATGAGACATCCTCACCTCTGAGCCATCATTTAAAGCAATGCCATTTAAATATGACATTTGACACACCTGCATTTTTAATTGTTTCATTAGAGCCCAACTACTGCTGTACGTCTGAGATCAGCTCCTCGTGACCTGTTTTATATTTAAGACCACTTTTAATTAAATTCACAATCTGATACAATGTGACAAGACATTGTGCCTTTGTTTAAGCACACAAACAGAAAACAGTTAAGGGCACAGCAGTTGATCATAATAGTAACACCATAATAACATGAATATAAGGGAGGAGCTGTTTAAAGAGTCCTTCTCCCTCCATGGTTTGTATATTCTAGCCGTGGGCCGCGCCTCCACACTGAAGGTAAAAACACTTCTACAAAGCATACACCTGTGCGTTCTTGCTTGCCTCTCACCCCTGTCTTCTGTTGTCCTCCTGACGCATTTTAGGAACTGCGGCATCCTTCAGCATGGAGTGCTGAGATCGATTTCTGGGTCACGGGCAGCAGGATGGTGGACAGTGTAGACAACGAGGCACAAATTAGACAAATGAGAAAAGACCTGCCATGACGCCCGGGGGCTGTCACAATATGGTGCACAGTGATGCACCTTGGCTGCTATAACACCTCAGAGATGATTCATACAAATTAGTCAGCACAATAACAAATCAGAGGGATTTCCTTGTGGTTACTGCAACACAGTCGCAATCCAGTATTTTGTAGTCAAGTTCACGTCTGGTGAACTCGTTAAATTTGTAATGTATAGTTCACTTGTTACAATTGTACAGTTGCTTGCAATGTTGCTGTTGCCTTCCTTTCAACTTGAAGCAGCCTGGCCATTCTCCTCTGACCTCTGACCTCTGGCATCAACAAGGAATGTTTAGCCAGAGAAGTGACGCTCACTGGATATTTTCAGACCAGTCTCTGTAAACCCTAGAGATGGTTGCGCTGTAGATCAGCAGGTTCTCAAATACTCTGTGTGGCAGTAGAAACGTGCCACATTCAGAATCACTCAGATCGCCTCTCTTCCCCATTTCGATGCTTGGTTTGAACTTCAGCGTGCCGCTTGTCCGTGTCTGCGTGCCTAAATGCGCCGAGCTGCGGCCGTGTGATTAGACATTTACGTTAACGAGCAGTGTACCTAATTTAGCCCCTGAGAATCACACGAGAGGAGGGAACAAAACAGCTCCATCAAACTCCAAAGACATGAAGGATCGCATGCTGACATTACAAGTTAATGTAATATTATGACACGGTGTGTGTGTGTGTGTGGGTTTAAAATTAACATTGCTTCACTAATACATCTAAAAAAAAAGCCAGAATCCAATATCTCTGTCATGGTCCTGCAGCTTCTGCCCAGTGTTTTGTTCTTTTAAGTTCTGTTATCATTGCTATTCTTCTGTTTCCCTGTGGTTTTCATTCTCAGTGCGCGATATGTGTTCTTAGTTACAGTTATTGTAAGTAATTCCTGTTTCCCTGCATGCCTGTGTTATCCCTCCGTGTCCTGGTCCCGCGTTTCGTGTGTTCTGTATTTAGATTTGCTCCCTGTGTTGTGTTACGTCAGCGTTTGTTTACCTCTTACTCACTTCCTGTTCCTGTGTCACTGAGTTTTGCTTTGTCTTGTCTCGATTCATTATTCCCAGCTGTGTCCCCACCTGTTCCCGCTCCTCTCGCCATCCTGTGGCGTATTTAAGCCCTGAGTTTCCTGCAGTCTTTGTCGCATTGTCGTCAGTGTTATTCTTGCTGTGTCTGTTCTTGTTCTGTGTTCCCTGTAGTTTAGCTCTGGTTCCTGCCCGGTCCTGTGTAGCAGCAGATCTGTGTTCTTGTTTAAATTCTCCAATATGTCTTCGTTTAGTCCTGTGAGTCCTGCATTCTGGGTCCAACCTCGCCTGCCACGCAGCACGCCAAGACAATCTCAAATTGTTAGAATATGTAACTTTACGTTTGAGTAAATTACTATTCAAACAGTGTAACTAGTGCGTACGTGTCGGTCTAGTTCGTTACACACAAGCATGTCGAAGACTTGGCAGTTGTCTAGATGACAATCATCAAGGAGGGTAAGGGTAACACTTATTAAAATGCTAGCTGAGATGAAATGTAATTCTTCAGTCATTTCATCACCACTTTTTCCGAGCACAATCATGGTTAACACAGTTTGTGAAGACTGAATACACACCTGGCTGCTGCCTTATTGTAGACAACACACACTCCTGTCCACATATTCACTAATAATCAGCCCATACACCATAAATGAAATGTCATTTCTCCACAGCTGACAACATGCATATTGGCTGGTAACACCGAATGAATATTCTCTGGTACGCACAAGTCCCACAGTGGAAGTCGCACAACCTGTTGCCATAGCAACTCTGAGAAAAACAGCATTTGAGATGGGGTTGTTGGTCAGTTCAGATAAATATGGAAAACAATGTAGAGTCTGTCCTTCTGCTTGAGGATGAATAAAACATGGTAAAAATAATATATTTTCCTAAGCAATACAGTACATTTTCAATGAAAGTGGATGCTGCAGCTCCAATCACTGAATTTTAACTCAGAACAATGCTACTCGTGAGGGGACGCTGGTGACCCCGTTTTTGCCCGGTGGGGATAACAGTGTTTATCATCTCCTGTGAAACACACACTAATCTAAGCTGCTCTAGACCCGTTCCACAAGCAGTTTTTACCATTAAACGCCAGCGCTGCACAAAAAAAAAAGAAAAAGTTTTGGCCCTATTAGCTGTTCACCTCAGTCTCATATGAAGAAACAGGCTCTTAAATGCAAACAAGTTCATTCTAGATTTTTCAGCCAGCTACCTGAGGTAAATGGAAGCTGAAGCTTTTAAATAATAGATAAAAATAATAATTAAAAGGAGTTTTGCATCATAGTGGCAGTGCTGTCTCACTATTACAGTGTCTGTGTTCTCGTGCCGTTGATGCAGATCGTTTAAAAGCAGAAACATAGGCATGAAAAAGACAGGCACGCTGAACGATGAAGTGCAGTCCGCTGAAGGCCGCAGGGAGTTCATCATCATTTGCAACATTACCAACTTCTGAGACCTTTCATGGGCTCAAAACAACCAGATCACATGGAGAATTTTCTGCATGTGAGGAGTGACCATTGAGCAGCAAGGCTTCAATCACTGCAGGCAGAGACAGGATTTTTAATGTAACCCAAGTTTCATTATTTCTCTTTATCAAGGCTTTAATTTACAAAGCTTAACTCAGTGGCCTATTCCAGCAGTATGCGCGCACACACACACACACACACACACACACACACACACACACACACAAAAACATCCCAATTGGTTCATTAGCAGCCCTTTATACCCTGCTGCTGCTGAGCCACAATTGCTAACAATCTGGCAGGTCTGTTCACACACTTCCTAAAAAGGCAATTAAAACACAAAATCATTTATATATTATAATTTATAATTAAAAACAATCACCTGACAATATTCATAAAGCCCATACCTACACTAAAACCATATACCTATACAAATCCCCCCAAAACACCTAAAAATCCCAAGCAAGTCCCCCACCCAATTTCCTCCCTGTTCTGTCCCGGAACCTTTAAATAGTGTTCAGACCCCTGGGGACACATTTAGCTGAACACACCCTGGAAAAGACGAAGAAAACAGGTGAGTGATCGCAAACTCGCAATAACTTCACAATAACTATGTAAGTTCATTACCCACACTTTTCTTAACCACATGATAATCTATTACATTTGTGGCCAACACCGTCTCTTTATCTCACAGCGTCTGCCCGCTATTCACTGGGTAGCCCCTCAAGTGCCTGGAAGACAGAACATCTAATACCTAAAACAAGTAACGAAACACCTTTGTTACATTGCACCATTGCAGTGATGTCATACAATAACATGAATAGGATGTATTTGACTAATATGACTATGACTTTGTATCAGTCTCTTTCTCAAATCTAATCAGAGCCAGGTTTGGTTTAGCTGGCTTTAAAAAAAAATCCTAAAACTCCAGTCAGCGATAACGTGTGTCTGTGGTTAACTTTTCTTTGTTAACCCAGGCTTTGCTCCAGGATCTGTGTGCTCACATGAGAGGGCATTTGTATCATTTGACTCTCCTTATCCATTTCATCATGTGGTGTTAGTAAGGCAAGCTTAACTTGCATCAAATACATTAATACACAGCACAACAGCAGAGTGCTTCAAATGATCCATCTGGTAAGTGGTACATCTATTAAGTCTTATTGACAGGATATTTCAGAGTTTTACAGAGCATTAAGTAAAATCTTTGAATGCTTTTGCAATGTTGTAATGGTGCTTTATGCTTAGCTGTAAGAAGAAAAAATACTCTGGTTATTTTAATGCCTGTGTGACAATTTTATTCATCCGTAAGAAAATATGGGGAAGACACTATTTGTAATCACTTAAATTATATTCTTATGATAGAATGTGGATTTTGGACAATTCCTGAATGGATGATAGTTTCAATTTTACTTTTTACAATTCACAATTCAAATTAAAAGATTTAACACATTTAAATGACTATTTGGACCGTGGTGCCATGTTACTATGGCTATACAGGGGTTTTCCTGTCTCATCATCAGGGTGTGAGGGCCGACTCATAAGAACAGCTGGACCGTGCAACATCAGCCAGTCTGAGCTGTTTTATTTGAAATAGAAATCTGTGCATTTTTCTATTTCTGATCATTTATTAAACACAAATATTCACTGGCCCTGAAGAAATTAAACCCAATCAACAAAACTGATTAAAAATGTATTTTTATTACAAAGCTGGTGATTTATGAGTGCAAAAAATTTTACTATTCAGGGTAAAAATCTGCCATAATCACCATAGGAACATCCCCGTTTGTGTGCGCGTGCTCAGTTTATGAGGTTCCTCAAAGATGCTGTGTGTTGGTCCTTGGACTCTGGCTTATCTCTAGAGATGGAGAGCCACCAATCTACAGGAAGAAGCATTCAGACCTTCCTGCAGCAGCACCAGTGTGGTAGGACAATCACAGTCCCTACAATGCTTTTGCTTTTATTGCCAGAACTTGAAACTAATTTCAGATGAAGTAAATAAACTGACTGCAGTTAAGGACGGTAAAGAAATCTGAACATACCAAAGAAATGAATATTGTTACAGGATAAAAGGCACTGCTGCAGAGGAGCAAAAGATCTGTATATGATCTTTAAAGAGGCTGAACCACCATAAGTCATATCTGTTAAAGTTTTATGGATTTTGTGCTGAAAGAAAGTATGTTCATTTTTTATTAATAGCTGCACTGCAGACGCACTTTTTCTTGTGAAAGATGGGTTTCAGTTCTATTTTTTCTAACCCATCCTATGCTACCTACCCTTAGGTGTGGTGCAGGAGTACATCAACAGAACTGTTGATTTACAGCACAGATCCACAAGGCCTCGTGCACGTCTTTTGGAATATGATGCAAAATTTGAGAATTGCTGTGGCAGCATCTCTACAAATACAGCAGGAGGGTTTTTGGAGCAATTAAAGTAAAAAAAAAAAAAAGTCAAACTTTTGGTGAGCAAAACTTTAAATCCAGAATAGGTTTGTTTGTCATGGCTGACATTATTATCCAGAGTATGAAATTTGTTATGTAGCCCTAGTAAAGAAAACACTTCAGCTATCAGCTATTCTGAGTATTCCTCAATACGCACCAAGGTCTCCTGGATGTTTTGGAGGATCCAAATAAAAGCTCCTTTGATTTCCAGCCTAGTTTGAGTGTTCATTGTTTGAAAGGCCTTGAATCTGTCACATTTTCCTCCTTCCTTTCCTATTTTTGTGCCCAGACTTTCAGTTTTTAGCTGAACGCGAGCGGTGCCAGCAGAACAACATCTGTAGAGAAAAAAAAAAAAAAAAAAGCTTGTAGAGGTAAATTCAAAATTTCTATATTAATATTTTTTTTATATTTCTTCTTTATTGATGTATTTTTAAAAATCTTTTATCGTAATAATTTAGGAGCTCCTGATGTCACTTGAAGCCATTGTGCAGTTCAGTGACTGTCAGCATAGCCGGCTCGTTTCTTACAGATCTGACGGGAATATCAGTTCGTCGTGGCTGATTAGTCCTGCTGCAGACTGAGATTTGAATGAAGTAAAAGTAGAAATAAGTAGATGTAGAAACACAGCAGACAGAAAAAGACAGTAATGGCCCAAGTAAAACTTGTTCTGTGGAATTATATAAAATAAATATGTTGGATCAGGAATTCTTAGAGTCCTGATCCCTGACTGGCAGTTTAGGGTCCAGGATGTGATAAAGGGCAGCAGAGGGGAAAAAAGTGCAAATCACACACTTTCTGTTAGTGTTTGTATGGATGTATGGATGGATAGATGGATGGATGGAGGGATGGATGGATGGATGGATGGAGGGATGGATGGATGGATGGATGGATGGATGGATGGATGGATGGATGGATGGATGGATGGATGGATGGATGGATGGATGGAGGGATGGATGGATGGATGGATGGATGGATGGATGGATGGATGGATGGATGGAGGGATGGATGGCGTTCTTACATATTTTTCAATACAGGGGAGACTTGATGGCTCTCGGCTTGCTAAGTTTTAGGTATTTGGTCCAGATTCTTTCCCCTTTATAAAATGGTCTGTGTGGCAGTTCTCTGTTGTGCTACAGTAAAGTTTAACAGCCATGAAAAAGAGGGTTTGCGAGGTTTAGTGGGACTAAAAATTAGCAGTAAGTCCTCTGCCTAGTGAGTATCTAAAGATGATGATTCTTGTTCTGACTGATGAAATGAAAAGCCCTACTTTAACTAAAGGACAGAAATTAAGAATGAAAACGAAATACCAGCTGCAGTGCTGCGCTAGATCATCAGAAATGTTTAATATTAGACAAAGATAATGAGTAAATCTAAAATGCAGTTTTTAAATGATGATTGAATTTATTAAAGGAAAAGCTTTATCCAAACCTTCCTGCAGCTTTGTGAAAAAGTAACTGCCCCCCTTGATAAATTATGAATTTACTGTGATTAACTGATTAATCACATTTTTGGAAAGCTGAGTTCAGTTTCACTACCACACCCACGCCTGATTACTGCCAGGCCTGTTCAATCAGGACATCACGTAAACAGAACCTGAACGGTTGAGAAACAAAGTCACTGACATCAATCAGTCTGGAAAAGGTTACAAAGCCATTTCTAAGGCTTCGCGACTCCAGACACACTCACAGTGAGAGCCGCTCTCCACATATGGAGAAAACTCTGAGCTGCGATGAACCTTCCCAGGAGTGGCAGGCCTACTCCAAGAGAACATCTATGACTCATCCAGGTGGTCACAAAAGAACCTAGAACAACATCTAAAGAACTGCAGGTCTCACTTGCCTCAGTTAAGGTCAGAGTTCATGGTTCAACAGTAAAATTTAAATGCTAATTAATTGTTTTTGAGGTGTTGTGGCACCACCTACCGCGAACCGGGGCCCCCCCCCCCCCCCCAACAGCTGCGGCCCACATCTTTTCTGGGACAAGCTAGGTGTAGCCACGCACCACATTCCACACAGGCGTGTGGACGCTAGCCTGCAGGGCTTGCACTGCTAACCTTAGTCACCCGGCAAATTAATCTGACAACATACTGTGTGTGTGTGTGATGTTATATATGGTGCAAAGTGCCACACATTTCAGTGGAATTTAAAACACTGACATAAACGGCTGCACACAAATTGTGTGTTTAAAGTTCAGCCTTGTCCATTAGACTGTCCTTAGACATATGCCACCTAACATGACATCATTTATGCCCTATTTTATTTCCAAAATATAGATTTTTATTTAGATATTCAGTTATTTATTAACTATTTTTGGCAAATTTGCCGGCTGTGTTGAGTCAGGGGTGAATAAATGAAAGCAAAAGAAAATGACGAGGCTGAATCTTCGGTGGGATGTGAAGGGTTAAGGTAACAATATTAGATGATAATAAATGTGATGCCTCAGCTTACCAACACAGACCAAAAAAAGTCTCCAAACCTCTGCGTCCCACTCTGTATTCCTGTTATTTGTAAAATTTCTGTATCACTGCACCTCTATTCAAATTCAAATTCAGTGTCTTGCAACAAAGTGTTGAATTTACTCAGCTGTAAACCTGCTGACTGGCTGCTTGCACGCTGTGAATGACATGAAGTGGAAGTTTCACACTAAATCCCCGTTGCACTGCTGAAGCCGCTTTATATTGAAAATACTCCAAAATCTGATAGAACACGTGTTTCTCGGTCTGCTCACTGGGACACAAAAGATCAGACCGGGCTAAGGAAACTCTCTGTTAGTGACTGAACTTTAGGCTTCAGTGCAGGTCGATTAAATGCAACTCCGGTAGCCCACAAACTGTACAGTCTTGACCTGCAGGGTCCATTTCAGCGCTCTAATATATGTACCTGCACCAGACCTTAAAGTTTGGAGTCTAATCACACTGGTCTTAACTGTCCCCTCGACTTTATTGCTGTGCAGAAGTCCAGGCCTTTGACCTGTAAAGGTATTTTGATCTGGGATTATGGTTGTGTGATGGAAGGATTAAGACCCAATTAACTGAAGAGCTGTGGATGATGTGAATGATGATGATGTTTGAGGACTTCCGTCTCTCAGGAGTGAAGCACCGTTTCCCATGTGCTGCAGTGCAAAAACTTTTAAGATGTACAGTCCATTAACTGCAGGATTTTCAACAAATCATCTCTCAGACAGCCCACAGGCATTTGTTAAATATTCTGCCATGTCGTATATGTGTGTGTGTGTGTGTGTGTGTGTGTGTGTGTGAGGGCATGATGGGGCGTGCGCGTGTTTGTGCACAGAAAACTGCCCACTCTGTATGGCAGTGAAGGCAGCGGTTCACATTTTGGATGATGTACAGATTAGATATGCTCTAAATTCAAATAGCCTCACAGCTCAATAATTCCACTCTTTGTGCGTCGATGTGCGCGCGTGCATGTGCGTGTATGTTTGTGTCAGTAAAATAATACGATTCTGCATTAAATTTCCCCTTTTCCCGCACCTCTCAGACTTGGCTGTGACATTATTGTAAATCCTTCGGCAGCGATACAGTAGCGCTGCATCAGCCTCGGAGAGTCGGCCATCCTCCTCAGAGCCAAAACACCCCCGCCACTCACACACACGCGCACACACTCGGGCAGAATTGGTATCTTTTATCCTCAACTGCCCTCTTTTTTTTCAGAGATTGAAATTTACTATTCAACACTCCTTCCCTTTGTTAGAAAATAGAATATTGCTTTCTGCCACTGACAAAGTTGGCTGAATTAGAAAATATGCAACAACCTGACAGCACCTTCTGCTGCAGAAAAGAGCCTCTTTTCCCTTTTTGGATTGAATTATGTATAAAGGCTTGGAAGATACTCCTTGGCCGTGGTGGTGTTACTTTCCCCGTATTACTTATTCAGCATGTCTAACCTTAGGCCCCATTAGCGTTGCAGAAGTGGAGCTATTTCCCCAGCTCTTCATGTTCAAACATAAGACTAACATAGAAGCAGGAGCTGAAACCCCATAGCGAGTCACACGTCTTCCCTCTCTGTATGTTCTGCCCACCTCTGGCAAATTAAGGCAAGATTTCATAGCTTTAAGCTGCAGATGGCATGCACTGCCACAGGCAGTAGAGTCCCAAGGTTTGCCATATTTGTCTACAGGATGTGACATTGTTGCGCTGCACGTCTTTGATCTGCTTTGTCTTTTTATGTAGGCTTGTCTCCGCGAATCAGCGATGGAGAAAAGAGTGTGTTTATTTTTATGAAACGTGTAGCGCTCCAGCCGTCACCTGGATGAGGTGATCTGTATGTACCTCCGATGCACATCTCGAGTATAATGCCTTGAGTGTTCTGTTCATTTTATACCACGATCCCAAGGGTTGTGCAGCAATTGAATTTGGGCATTTTTTATTCCTTTGTGTCTGTTTTCCTTTGACATGTTGTCAGCGTGGAAATTCACAGCACCCCGCCACTCTTCCTCAAGCAACCTCTTGATGTGCCACAGTGAGAGTCATGTCATGAATAAACATGCTGATGTACAAAGGGATGAGTGTTGGTTTGAGATGAGATAGACAGTTTACATGTGTTTGAAAGGGAGGGTCCGCAAAGAGGAGAGTGACAGGGTCATGGAACCCCGAGCTAAAGAAAAAGAAAAAAGAAAAAGCTGCTTCCACTAACATCTTTTTTTTTTTTTTTTTTTTTTTGAATGGTTAAAACATGCTTTGTGGAAATTCTGGTTGTGGCTCCTGCTGTTGCTCTGCGATTAGTGAAATCCTGTTTGCAGCACTCCTTTTTTTTTTTTAAAAGTTAAAATATTTTTAACTTCCAGAACTCGGCGCTCTGAGTGGTAAAGACACGCTGAGCTCTCAGCATTGTCAGGAACGAGCAACAGCACCTTCTTAAGTTTGGAAATAATCAGAGGAAAAAAGCTGGTGCTTTAAACTGAGACTCCCGGAGCTCCGGCAGCACTTGTCAAATAACATCAGCCTGCATCAGACCACAAGACCAAAGACACGATAACCGTCTCTCCCCCCTCCTCAGGTTTCATATTTTCCAGTCATTTATCTGAGCGTGTACTTGTAATATTGCAAGTGACCATTAATTAAACCCTTGACCCAAACATGTTCAAAAAGCTTAGAGAATTAAACACACACAAAGAAAAATGTCAGTAATAGAAAATCCAAATGATTTGCTTTAATATACTCTGAGATTTTAGCACACACAACTAGCTGGCTTTCAGTCAACACAAGTAACACAAACATGTGTTACAGAAAATATTTAACAGGGATGCATCGACTGTGAAATTCTGGGCCGATAACGTCGCTTTTGCAGTAATCATTTGGCCGATAGCAGATGCTGATGCTGATGCTGACATTTTGTTTTGTTTTATTTTGATAGTTATTCCCACAGTCACAAGAAGAAAGTTAATCTTCAATCAATGATGGTTTTAAAGTTTTTCAGCTCTTCATCAAAATTTTTAGCCAGCACAAAATTAATATGAGCGCACAAAAATATTGGACATTGATAACTGATACTGGCTGCCGTGGGCAGTTATTATTCAGACAATTTATCTGTCTCATCAATATTTAAAGTCTCTATTATAAAGCAGCGTTCATAGAGTGGTATAAAAAAAATAAAGTTAATATTAAATGTAAAGGTTCATAACAGGCAACTGGTGAGATGTAGGCTAATCTAAATGTCCACATAGTTATGTTAGGAATATTTTCTTTATTTTAGATAACTGTCACTATCTCAGTGTTCCGTTAGCATATTGCTTTTTATTGGATTTGGGGGAAATTCACCCTGGGGGAAAACGAGCGGGGGACACCATCAAGACCATGCTGTGTCTGAAATCCTGGGTTCAGTGGTTTGTGGAAACTTCCTCCCTTTCTTCCATCACAGCTGTCTTGTGCCAGATGTTCTGTTGACCCAGTGAGGCACACATCAAGCCAGAAATATCAGGAGGACTGAATGCACGGATCAAGCAGGACTCACAATCTTCACCAGCAGCTCCCTCAGAGGGAAATCTTCTTCAGACCTCCACCACAGGCTTGCTGCAGGAGATGGATGAAACCCAGCACTTTATGAACAGTGTGTTAGCGACCTTTGCTTTGTAATGTTAGAAGTACTGCGCAGGGGCTGAGGACGTTTACATAATGATATTATATTCAGTACTGTGGAAGATTATATATTTAAAAGATATATTATCCTGTTTACTCTAGTATGAATGTCTCTTAATTGCTTTAGGGTAAATAACACAAACTATTAGGAAACACAGTGTGAAGGAATTCCAGATTAAAGTTTTTAGCTCAACATACAAGCGAAGATCTTTAACCTAAATGCTCCTGAATGTAAAGACAAGGATATCTCACTATAATGTTCGCAGTTCGTACCCCATCTCCTCAAATTTGAGTGAACATTGTCGCACATACAGTCTTTACATTACGTTTTTATAAATCGCAGTTCTTTTGATTGCGATCTTTCACTCTCCGTTTGCAGCTGTTTCACGTCTCACGTTCTCGTGCCTGTACGTAACTTAACGGGCACCGGAATTTGTGTCTGCGAAGGAATTTTGTTCAACTCGCCACTTAATACAGAACGAAGAATTAGAAATAAAGTCCTCACACATGTACAGCCTAACAGATGACAATGAATTCTTGTAATGCTCAAGACGTTTTAGACGAGCATCAGGGCTGCGTGAAGCCCTGCGTCTGTTGTCACTGGGTGGTGCTGAGGTCTGAATCTGAAGGCAGTTTTTGTAACAATAAAGTGAAAAGAATCATCACAAATTCTCAAATGTGAACTTCAAACCTCGGAGCTGAAATAAAGTTTGATCCTTTCCCGTCCTGACAGGCTTCAGGTTCTCAAGTTCTCTTACATATTTTCCACCTACAGTTCTGCTGACAGTTGATGTGAAATGTTTCTTAAAGAGCCTCATATACTAACACATTATCCAGGATAATATTTTACCTTTGACTCGTGCTGTTTTTTTAACTGGAGCGCTACAAAGATGAGATGATGGTGCAGGTTTCCAGTCCCAGTTCACGTGCAGTTAAACAGAGTAAAACATACGGAGGTATTATTACCATGTTTTGATTGTATGCCTTGGTACTCAACGACTGTATTACTGCTTCATATTACTTCTGTCAAAGCTGCACAGAGTACTGCACATGTAAATTTGTGAACCATAACTCATTAAGAGTAATTCAGACTGCTTTTTAACCTTTTACCAAACTCAGGAAAAAAAAGTTATGCTTTGCTTTTTTTTTTTGGCTTTGAATAATTTTTTTGTTAAACCTGTTAATTTTATTTTGTGGACATCAGCTGCGTTATCAGCAAACTGAGATATCAGCTGGAAACTGATAAACGGATATGAGAGGTAACCAGTGAAAACGTTTTCATCCCTTTCAGTAATTCATCCTCGGTTGATGCTGTGTTGAATCCCAGTGATGAGGGGTTGAAGTGTTGAAGTGCACACTTTTTTTTTTTTATCATTATTGTATGTATGTGGGAAGAGAGACAGAAACATGATGCTGTTTGCAGATGGTTAATAATCAGCTCTGCATAGGAGCTGAAGACAAATCCAGCCTGTTGCTCTTACACTGTAAAACTCATAATACAAGTACAATTTTAGTCCCATCTGCTAACATGGAGGGGGCGGGGTTTATGACCCATACTGCAGCCAGACACCAGGGGGCGATAGAGACGTTTTGGCTCCAGTTTTGGGGAGCTGTTGGGTCTTCCATGCTTTCTGCAGTCATTGGTTAGATTTCCCCTTTACTGCAACCAGATGTCAGCTTGGTTTTCAACCTTTATCCACCTCTGCCCATGTGCAGTATTTGCCGGTGTAGTACGACCAAACCAGACACCTCCCTCACCATTCTGAGTGGATTATCAGATGAGTCTCACATTCATCTGCTTTCGCATGCGTGTGGCACACACTGTCTGTCTCCTATCCTCTGTGGGACGTGAATGAATAGGATGAAGTGCTGAATAGCGGTTGCTGAATGCAATGGTGAGAAGAAAAGCAGCAGTGAGATGTTATCAGTGGGGAAAAATGGTCTCTCCAGGTTGATTTCCTAGTCATGTAGTGTGCTTGTCTGACTGCGGTAAAGCAGATAGTGTCAGAGGGACATCAGAAGAGGCCCGAGGGATTGTCCGCTAAGAGATCAACCAGAAAAACATGTTATCAGTGACATACTGAGTGACCATGAGCGAATGCTGACTGCGTTTTCACTGTGACATCAAAGGCGATTTTTAAGATCGACTGTAATATTTGTTCAAAGCTGCACCAAAGAAAATTTATATGTACACAAGCACCCGTCTTATTAAATCAGAAGTTTGTGCTCTGCGAGAGGAAACCAGTCCAATATCTCTGACTGAGATGCCATTGATTTACCCTGTTTGGCCAAATTAAATTCAGGTATGGGCACTGATACAGCAGGAAATCTGCTCACTACAGGAAGTCACATTCGATAATTAAGACTGAAATGCAAACGGTATTCAAATCAGCAGTGAGTAAGTACTCTCTCAAAAACTTTACCTACCAAAGTGCTCTTTATTTTTCCAGTCTTTGTGTTTTAGTGTGAACCACTGGGGGTTGGTTGGGTTAGTAAAGGTAGCTTGATGTGAGCATTTTTTTTGGGGATAATTTCCTACAGCAGTCATTCCAAACATAAGACTGCCGCGGCCCAGTTTCAAAATCTGAAAATCTGCCCAAACCTTTAAACACAAAGCCGATTATCACACGAGCCCTACATAAAGTAATTCCTTCATTGTGTCTTTGTTGATTCATTTGCTTGTTTATGCTGATTCTCCATCAACAAGCTTTACGTCCGCCACCTGACAGCCACTGCTTTGCTTCTTTCCTGCTATTGAGAGATGCCAAATCTAGACAAAAGGCTGGGTTACCTACACATTACACCTGCAGAAGCTGCTCCATCATGGAAACCTGTACCAAGAAGCTCCCGGTGCACGGTTCTTGTGCTGATGTTAATGCCAGAGCTACTTGCTGACTGACTTCGTGTGTCAGCGTGCATTCGGGTGGTGTGATGGTCCGTCAGTCTCTATCATAAAAACAACCTGTCAGCCGGTGTTACCGACCTCAATGGTGAAGTGTTTCTAGTTAATATACATTTTGCTAGGATCTTATTGGTATGGTCCTGGGTTTATGACCCAGCATTTTCAGTTTTTGGTACTCTCAGTTTTCTGTTGTTTAAGGTTACTGTTTGATTCCTAGTTAATTGTGTTTGTGCAGTTTAGAATTTTGTGCCTTTTTTTGGTAATTCCTGGCTGGTTTCTTTGTTTATATCCTCAGTATTCTTAGTTTAGTTTTCTGAGTTCTGTTCTTGTCTGTTGTTCACTTTCTATTTAATCCTGTGTTTTAGTTCTCACACTGCCTTTGTTCCCGTGTCTGTTTGGTGTTTTATTGTTTGTTGTTTATTCTCCTGTTAAGTAGATTTTGTCCTGGTCTCTGTTCCTTGTGCTGCAGTTTAAGTCCTCTGTTAGGGTTCCTTCCTCTTGTGTCTACCTATGTTCTGTTCTTGTTCCTGTAGGTGTTGTACTCCGTATGTGTGTCTGATTTCCTGTGTTGTCAATATTCTGTTTCCATGTCCACTTCCTGTTTTACTTTGGCTGTCTTTTGTATCATTGTATTCAGTTTTGCTTCCCTTGTCTTGTTCAGTTGTGCTCCCTGGTGTGTCCTATCTCCCTGATTACCGTGTGTGTGTGTGTGTGTGTGTGTGTGTGTGTGTGTCCTCCTGTTCTCATTCAGGCAGTGTGTTTCCTGATTCCATGTTTCCCCGTGTATTTCTAGTTGTTGAATTATTAGCTCCAGTTGAGCCTTCCTAGTTGTACCTGATGTGCAACAAGCAATAAAGCCGTGGCTTTCTGAGTTCACACTTCGCCTCCTGAGTCCTGTGTTTGGGTCCTTATCCCCGCCTGCCACACTGCCCAATCATGACCCGTATGTGTGTGAGGTCTGTTGAATATTTACAAGGTTCAGTGGACGGGCCATGCTAGCTGGACATATCTTGGTTCATGTATGCATTTGTAGCCATAACTGTGCATTTGTTTAATCTGACTGGTTTACTCACCGTTCCTGTGGTGACAGCGTTTTGTTTTCACACTGTGGTCAGGTCACATGGCTGACTAGTAGACCTTGCTTTTATGCTTCATTTGCGGTCTTGAGGTGGCACCACGCCATTTTTGTGCTCTAACAGCCTAATAACATATTTCCAGCACTACTTGTAGCAATTGCTGACCACTTGTATTAGATATATTCCACTGATGATCAGCAATTCTGTATGCTCCATAATTATTATTTATATATTACATATGGCTTATTTACTAGTCTGTAAGTAGGTGCATTTGCATTGTTATGCAAAAATATACATCTTTTGGATGAAAACAGGACGTCCAACATGTCCAAAAGCAGGTCAGACATCCTTAATCACACATTTCCTACAAAGCCTATGAGCTCTATATTGGCATTGATACTTGTCCCACCCTCCTCAAGGTCATGGACAGGACATAGTTTATGTTTATCATCCTGAAATACATTGTTTTTCACCAGGCTTGTGTACATGAGGCCGAAACAGCAATGCATCCCAAAAAATTAATATTCAACTTCATCCCTCCAGCATTAATAATGGTTAGGCTCAGGTGACAAAGAGTTATGAGGGTGTTGGGCGAGAATCAGATTTTGCTTAGGACCCCTTCAAGGCTCGGGCCGGCCCTGCTTTGGAGGACTGCGTGCAAACACCTAGGTTGTATATCCCTCTGCGTAGGCTCTGAGTATACAAATACCTATGCACACTGATACAAAGGCAGTACTGGAAATCCCGCATAATACAATATGATAATACATCTACTTTTCCATTAGCAACGTCACGGTAA
Source organism: Cichlasoma orientale (assembly GCA_034780415.1). Taxonomy (NCBI): domain Eukaryota; kingdom Metazoa; phylum Chordata; class Actinopteri; order Cichliformes; family Cichlidae; genus Cichlasoma; species Cichlasoma orientale. Next base: position 79,893 of record JAVDPK010002198.1, read on the forward strand.
CATCTCGTACATCCTAGCATAAGATGTTGATGATTATTTCTTGCTTGGATCGTAAATGAGACAGTTAGATACAGTAGATACTGACTGAACTTCTGGAGGTAAACCAGTATTACGTCATAACAGAAGACTGGTTCTTTTACTTTTTGTCCTCCTACACAAAATAAAGCGGGAGGATATTGTAGTCTGTCCGTGACAGATGTCTATATAATAGTTTCCCTACCATTGTATAGTAGGGAGATAATTATTCACAGTAATGCAGATTAGAATGTAACAAATCTGTAATTTTTCACCAATGCAACAAAATGTAATATAACAGAAACAATATTCAGCCCCAGAAATCAATTTAGATTCCTGTATCACACTAATAAGATGCATGACTAATAAGATATAAAAGCTGAGACTGTGGCTGATGTGTAAAGAAAAAAAAAAGGTAAAATGCATACTTGGGCATTTTAGGGGGTATTTTAAGAACAGTTGGCCGTACTCTAAATAGTTAAAACTGCAGATTAAATGAACCTCTTCAGGTTTCCTGCCTTGTCTGATCAGCAAGTCTCACTTTACTGTCATGTGTGTCAAAAAAACCCCTCAGATACTGTGTGTTAGGGATTAGTGAACTGTTGAATAGTTCGTACCTGACTGGGAGTTAGGGCTTGCTTATGCAACACATCATTTATGGTCTGAAGTTTTGTTTTTAAATTGAAATCCTACAAAGATCATTTAAAAGCATTGATTTTGATTTTTTTTTTTTTAAAAACTGAGCAGGAGTGCTGTTGTTGTAGTAGTAGTGTAGTAGTCTTAGGCCTGTTGCCAGTTTAACTAGTTCCACTTTAACCTTTGTGTGTGGGATGTCGGTGTCAGTGGTCAGTGTTTATTTGAGCAGCCAGTGGGTAAAGAGGGAGGAAAGCTTTCCGAATAGGTCAGAAAACTATAATTGACCAAAATGTATTATTTTACTAACTGCACAGTTAACTCTTCATTTGATATTTGTGACCACTGGACTGTAATCACAATGCCTACAGTGGGGGGGGGGGGGGGGGGGG
>JAVDPK010002198.1:80971-98310 GCA_034780415.1 Cichlasoma orientale
ATTACGACTTAACTGTTCAGTTGGTCAGGTGACAGCTTATGACAGGTTTTGATGACAGCATTTGTCAGTCTGTCTACTTCACAATCCCATTTTGCTACACTGCACACTGCAAAAGACTGCACACTTTATCTTATTAAATAAAAGTGATATTAATGAAGTGGGGGCATAATTGTTAGTTGAAACAAAAAACAAGAAATCACACAGTAGATGTTATTGCAATGCTCATCATATTGCAAAATGTTTAAAATTACAAGTATTGTTGAGTATTGTGATGATACTGTGATGTGGGTTCTCTGGTGTTTCCCACCTGTAGTGGAAAATAAGACAAACCAGCGCCGTTCTGCAGTATTTGATCTACTAAAAAATTAAGGGTATTTTGAAGACTGTGTTACTGGCTCTTAAATATATACTAAATAAATGTGTACAATATTTGTGCGGAAAACAGTTTAACTAGCTCATGTAATTGCACTCAATTTTGACTCTTTTCCGATTGTTTTCTTACTTTTTGACTAGTCAATTAGTCTTCTTTTTTTCCTCCTGTTTAATGGACTCTGAAATTAGTCGCTAAGAACATCTCTCTCCATTTACCCGTGCACACTGTTCCCAGCCAGCGTGATTATGTTTATTTGCGACAAAAAGTCACAAATGAGCATAATCGTGAGTGAGTAAGCTTGGAGAAGGTATTTCCCCCCTTTTTACAGAAACTTCACAAGTCAACAAATCAGTGATGCTGAAAGGGGCCGTGGCAGCAGAAATAAAGGGCTGCTCGCCCATATACCTGTCTTTGACTGAAAAAAAATCAAGTCCAAACATTTTCTCTGCGCCTGGAATTGCCACTCTGTGAAGTACAGAAAATAACCAAGTAAAGCACAAGTGGACAAGAAGGAAAATTCGGGGGGACAATAAAATAATGCGAAACCAAGAATGAGCTGCCGTGATAACGTGTCTCAGAGGCTGAACTGTCCTCAGATGAGTATGAGTATGCTTATCTGTGTGAGGCGATGAACTTTTACAGATGCGTGTGGCTAACATGAAAGAAAATGTTAAAAGAAGAAGGAAAAATGGTGTTTCCAGTGTTCTGAATAAGATTGAAATGCAGACTGTCAGCCAATCTGGGGTTGTGCTTCTATTCCCATCGCTGCTGTAGTCTGCCTTCATCAGGGAGCGCCGTTAAGAATCTGCAACTATGTTACTTCTCATCTTCCTTCCCCTCTTTAATCTCGACCTGAGTGTTTGGTTTTACAGTGAGTGAAGTGTGTCTTCTAAGCCTTGGTGAAGGAGAGAGAAGGTTCTTCAAGTCCCAGCAGGTCTGAGAAGCTTCTGATGAGGCCCCTTAAAAGAAAAAACATCTTTTTTTTTTTTTTTTAAAGCTCCAACAGAAGTGAGATCCTGACCGACTACAGCACTTTGCTTCTCCGCAGACTTTCAGTGAAACTTCTGCGCATTCTTGATAATGATTTGTGTTATCCACATTCATGGCAAAAGCTGAGGAACTGAGCATGACTGCATAAAAATTATGCCATCACAAATGGTTTCATATCTTGGGCATGAAATGCAATGAACTTATAACCATTTCAGTCACGAATTGGATTAAGCACAGAGATAGAGGAAAGCATCTCCCTGCTGGGCATCTGTCCTACCCAGTGGCTCATTTCTTTCACTTAGAAGAGTGGTGGTCTTACATTAATGAAGCCTGTGTACCCAGGATGCTTCAGGCCAGCATTGACTTTTGGCTGTTTACTTGACTGTCTTTCCCTGGAAAGCTGTCAGGCCAGACAAGACTTTATGATGCCATTAAACATTAGCGTCAGACCGCTGAGGGACTGGATCTGGTCACTCTAACTGAGGTTAAATTAGCTGTTTTGGCAGACAAAAAATGCTGCTGAGCTTTAGAGCAGCATCAGAAGTGGAGCCATCAAGCCTAGTGTTACCTCAATATAGAAAGAAATTAGGTTATTCAGTTGACTTATGTATGAGCCATAATGACGGTTTAAGGCTTATGGGAATAGTAGCTTCATTACAAAATGCTTTCCTTTATATTAGGACCTGGCATCTCCAAAAATAACACAACTCAGCAGAGCAAAAAGATAAAATTAGGCAAAGCTCGCCTGATTTTAAAAGAGATCGCGAGACATTGAATAGAAAAGAATGAATGGCATTATAATTATTGCTCCAGGTAGTCTTACACTGATCAGCTTTGACCTCAGTGACCTGGTGCTGATCATAAATCCAGCTGTGTTCCAAAGTAGGACACATTACCAAATCTCCCCCAAGCACCGTCTACTGGTCTACTTTTCAATCATAACAACTGCACAACTTTCACACTTTTTCTTACTGCTCAGATTAAATCCTTATCCACCTGAAAAGTCCTGAAGTGGCCTAAGAAGTATGAATGTGCAGTAGAACGTGGAACACATCAAACTAGACTTAAAGGTACAATTACAGGCCTTGCTCCAGGCAGCAAAACTGTCAACAGGATCAGCTGGTGAAGGGTCCAATAGTGCAATGCAAAGAAAAACCACGTGTAGACTTGCAAAACTTGAATTGTCATACAAAAATAAGCCATTTTGTCTTTTGAAAAATTAATTGTATTAGGTGATAAGTCACTTAAAAACAAAATAATAAAAAAAGAGGAGCTGCTGTATTTAGACCAAATTTGGTCTAAATACAGATTTGTTAAAAAGTGTTATTTAAAATAAAAATCTTAAAAGCTAAACTTTAACTTGTGGTATAATTGTAGACAGCAGCAGGGTGGTGTGGTGGTGGTTAGCACGGTCACCTCACAGCAAGATCCAAAGCCCTGGACTCGAATTCAGGCTGAGGCCTTTCTGCGCAAAGTTTGCATCTTCTCTGTGTCTGCGTGGGTTTTTTCCGGGTACTCCGGGCTCCTCCCACATGGGATTTGGTTAATTGGTGATTCTAATTTGGCCATAAGTGTGAATATGAGCGTGTCTGTGTTTCTGTATGTATTAGTCCTGTGACAGATTTGGCAGCCTGTCCAGTGTGTACCCTCCCTCTTTGACAGCTGGAATAGGTTCCAACCCCCACCCCACAACCCTGAAATAGATAAGCGGAACAAGATAGATGGATAATTGTAGACGGCCTGGTACCACCGGGGAGACATGTGATCATCCCCAAAAGTTTTCTGCTGCAGAACCACCAGTTCAACCTTACAGCAAGACAGAAGCTGGGAAGAACTGTGGCAAATTCTCCAAGGTGCTTGGTACAACCTACACGCTGCGTACCTTGAAAAACCTTGTATCAATCATCCACACATTTCTTGTAGCACCAGATACGTTTCCACATTACTCCTTTTTTTTTCTTTTTAATTCCCTTTTAACTTGGCCGGAGAAAAACCGAGGATAACAGAGGATAAGTCTTTAAGCAGCAGCTACACTTTGAATCTTCAGTAAAACACGTACTAAGGAGTAGAGACTACATGCCACAGACAGTGCAAACATAGTGACCCAGTTTTCAAACGGCAGTTGATTGAGTAGGCTGTTATTCTTACTGTTGTTCTGAAAAAGATCCTGCTAATTAGGAGCCCTGACATAGAGGTCCATGCTGTATTTCATGGGTGCATCATGATATAATGATTTTAACAAGCTGTGTTTAAGGCCCTGTGTAGCAGCCCTGTGCTTGAGGAAAGAGGATACAGGCTTCAGAGCCATACATCCATCTGTTGTGATGCCTGCTGCTGACTGACAGGGAGCATGGAGAGTTCAGTGACAAATTTACTTTATTTTGGAGTTTATCACTGAATTTTAAGCAGAGAAATCTGCTTTTTTTTAATCTTTTGTGGGTATTAAATGACTTGAAATTAAAATACTGGTGGGCAAATTTCCATTTTTCACATATTGATGATGTGGAGACAAAAAGCAATTAAGCTCTTTGCAATTATGCAATTAGACTCTTAGTTTTAAGCAACATGGAAGGGTTATCCCCCTTCAATTTAGACACTTTAATGACAGTATGTGAGGAAAATGAGGAAGCATTTGTTTTCTCTACTTAAATTTGTGTAGCTGATCTGCGGATTCTAATTGGCGACATTCTCACCAGTCCAGCTCTCTAATCTAAAAGCCACCAACAGGCCAAATATACCGCAGTCAAGTTAATTTAAATTGGGCTCTACCAGCATGATGAAGTGTAAGGCACAGTGCCAGAATAACTGCATCTGCAGTTAGTCCCAATTGGAGATGGTATTTCACTGAGACAAATGAATACAGACACAGAGAGAATTGGGAACCCCCAAATGAAAGGCATACCACAGTAAGGATTGGCCTAGATTGATCCCTTTTTAAAGGATAAAAGTAGCATTTGTTTTCTCAAGCATAAAAGCACTGTGGACTGTGTGAGTAGAATAAAAAAAAAAAAAAGAGATGTTTGCATTTTTTAGTTCTTCTAGTATGTTCAGGCCCTTATCTGAAAAGGACACTAAAAGATTAGCTCAGGTAATGTTTTATTCAGTTTTCTTTGTAATTTGGTTTCTAAGATTTTTGCTTTTGTAGAATTCTAAAGTACAGAAATAAAAGCACAGCTCCTCGGAAAGCTGATGGTGGCCACTTTGAAAGTTCTGCACAGTTGTGGGAACTTGTTCACACAAGTGAGAGAGAAAAAAGTCCGCACATTGCTGTGCTTCCATATTATTTTACATAACCTCAGGGCATTTTTCCCATTAGTAGGATTAGTTACATATTCTGTTTCCGACGGCTGAAGTAGATGGCATGACAACCGTAGTAAACATAATCAATGTTATCAGATTTTCCTTACCTGATTGTAGTGGCCAAAAAAACCCACTCTATCAAGAATATCATAAAAATCATCCTAAAGTTTTTATATATTAGTATTAAATGGTGATGACTGGGCAGCATGGTAGTGTAATGGTTAGCACTTCAGCCTCACATCAAGAAGGTCTTGGGGCCTTTCTGAGCATTTGTTCTCCCTGTGCCTGAATGGGTTATTTCTGGGTGCTCCTGCTAGCTCCCACAGTCCAGAGTTATCTCTCTCTCTCGCTCTCTGTTACCACTGTGATCGAATTGCGTGTGACTGGTGACCTGTCCAGAATGTGCCCCACTTTTCACAATCTGACAGCAGAGATGGGCTCCAGCTCCTCTGCATTAGGAATGCACTGCTACGATATTGGGATTGGATCGGTCCGAACCTGACTTGGGAAAACTGGATGGGAGGATGGGAACAATGAGCCGATCCAGTCCATTTAAATGAATTGTATGTTGTTTGGGCCCCAGTTGTGCAGGCCTAGAGCCTATTCGCGACCATCTGGCAACCACAGAATGCTAGGGAAAAGTGCATATTCCGAGCCCGGTTGGCAAGTGGTTGCTGGATCTTGCTGGCAGTCACAGGTGAAATTGGTTGCAAAGAGGAATATGGTGCTGCACCAAAAAAACTCCTTGTAATTGCTTTAGTGGCTACCAGGTTGCCATGGTCACCAGTGGTTTGCATGGAAGACACTGTTTTGTTTGTAGTAAAGCTGTGATGAGTACGATGCAAGCTGGAAATGGAGACAGTTCGCCTTCTCTAGACCTGTGTGACTGAGGCCTTAATTGACCGTGCAGCCACAGCGTCACACTGGTGGCTAGTAGCATGTAAACTAGCAAATAACAGCAGCTTGGAGGTATTTAACTATAGCCACACCTACAGTTTATGTTTATATGTTTGGAGTAGTTTTTAACTGCACAGTAAACTGTGGTCAAGGGGATTGACAGAAAAGGTGATGATGCTTTCTCACTTGTTTACTCCATGTCATTACATTGTATCTTCTTTCTCCTATAGTTTGTTTTTTGTCCCATCTCTCTATGCCCTTTTTTTCTCTTCCCTTTCCCTTCACCTCTCCATTAAGTGGCACCATATTGTGCTAGAGGGGTTTGTGTGCCTCACTGATCTTAGGAGCTGTATTATCAGGGCATTGTGCCCCTGGTGGGGTCTCTCAAGATAGATTGGTCCTAGGTGAAGGGCCAGAGTAGAACTTCATGAAGAAGGGAGCACTGGACTGGATTGGGGTTACTGGGACCCCACCCTGGAGTCAGGTCCGGGAAACGGCTTTTTGGTGAGGGCCTGGTGGTCGGACCATGGCCTGTCTGGCCCGAATAAGCCGCACTGGGGCCTCCTGTGGACCCACCACCTGCAGGAAGGGCTGTAAGGTGCAGTACAATGTGGATTGGTTTGCAGTGAAAAGTAGAGGCCTTGTTGGTCCAATCCATGGTCACTGACACTGGCTTTGGGTATATGGAACAATGCTTCTCTGATGAGGAAGGGGCCGAGCAAATGCTTGAAGCTGAGCAATACCAGCTAGATATAGTTGGGCTCACCTCAACAAACAGCTTGGTTTCTAGAACCAGTCTCCTGCAGAAGGGCTGGACTCAATTGTGGAATGAGCAGCAAGTGATGACCTTCAGCTCGGACCGGGGCTTTTGTAGCAGCGTATGAAGCCACTGAGATGAAAATTAGCACCGAAAAGTCTGAGGCCATTGTTGTCAGTAGGAAAAGGGTGGGGTGCCCTCTCCAAGTCGGGCATGAGTTACTGCCCCAAGTGGAACAGTTTAAGTATCTCAGGGCTTTATTCACGAGTGAAGGGAGAGTAGATGGTGGAACAAGAGATTGACAGGCAGATTGGTGCAGCATCAACAGTGAAGGAGACGCTGTTGTGGTGAAGGGGGACCTAAGTGTGAAATCAAAACTGACGATTTATCGGATCTATGTTCCCACCCCACACATAAGTTCTGTGCAATAACTGAAAAAATGACATCATACTAGCATCGGACATGAGCTTGCTGCGTGGGGCAGCCTTAAAGATAGGGTAAGGAACTCAGTCATTTGGGAAGGGCTTGGAGTAGAGCCACTATTATCTATGTACCAACATTGGGTCACACTCATAACCCCACCTAGTGGCAAAAGGAAATCAGCAGGAGACTGATAATCATCATCCAATGAGTGTGAAATTTTCATTGCTGGGTGCAGGCATTGTATACAGCAGCATGACCTGTAATTACTGGGCACTTGCCAACGCCACCTACTAGGCGTAGGAGTCATTCAGAGGCCGAATGACACAATATCCAAGCATCCTACTGGGCTAAAACCATTCAGGTGACCCTGTGACGCTCCTGGATGTAGCAACTGCATAACCGCACTCCGGATCAACATGCGCCCGGGTGCGAGAGCCCCGTGAACAGAAAGTCGCTGATACATACGGTTCTTAGTTTGTATACAAGAGATCATTCAGCTTAAACAGAACACCAACCAACAGTCGCAATAACGAATTTAAAGAAACTGCTGTGAGTTGAGAGCAGGGCACAGTAGTGGAGACCTATGGAACAGCTAGCATTAGCTCATACGCTTGGAAAGCGGAAAAGAAGGAGTAGCAGGAATAGAAGATGAGAAACAGTAATTAAACTAAAAATTAATTCTTCAACAGTCCGCAGACCTTCACTCATCAGAACTCAGAGTAAGAACAGCTTGACAGCACCTGTTAAACTGAGCTGAGTGACTCAGTCTAACTTAGCAGGTTTTTGTTGTGGGAGGTGAGTCTATCAGTGTGAGAGAAGTTGCAGCGGCGACAGAAAAGTGAAGCTTTTAGCTGTTGTCAGTTATTTCAGTCATCCATAAAATGTGCCGATAAGCTGTGGCTGCGATAAAATAGTGAGTGAAAGAAGAGTGCTGTGACAAACTGCAGAGTGTGTCTGTAACTCTAACTGTACTGCTGTAGATTGGTTACTATATATATATATATATATATATATATATATATTTTTTTTTTGGAATGCACTGTAAATTTTCCATTTTTTAAATATTTTCAATACAGTTGTATTGTGACATCCCTAATTCTAACACTGTGCAGTTTCTCATGGAGGACTTGATGTTCATGTGGATCTGGCGTACCACGGGACACACCATCAACATTAAAATTGTTGCACATGCCCCGTGGGACTACAGACACTCCCTGATAGCAGCAGCGTGTCCTGTCCTCATAATGTTCCCCGTCACGCCACACAAACTGCTCATGAATGTCTGGGAGAGATGACAAAGGTCACTGTCTGTGTGAGAGTTTATGCTTCGTCCTTATTTTTTTAGGGAGTGGTTGATCTTATTGCCACTTGTTCACAAAGATGCTTGACAGGGCTGCAACGATTCGTCGACTTAATCGATGACGTCAACTACAAAAATTAGTTGACGTGGAATTTTAATGTCGGCGCGTCATATTCTAAAACCACACACGTGATTTTGTAACTGCAATACACGCCAGGAAGATTTGGGGGCAGTATTGCCTCTGTTGTCTGACAACAATACTAACGATGGTGGAACAGAGAGGAGGTGGGGAAAATGAAGGAAAATGGAGACAGACTGTCAAAGGTGTGGGAGCATTTGACAGAAAACCAAAATAAAGTTGAATGCAGACTGTTCAAAACAGAGCTTTCCTTCCACGGCAGCATCACTGCAATGCTGAGCGTTTAAAATGCCGGCACCCTGGAGCTGTGACGTCAGCTCTGGATGGGTACATTTTAGAGCAGGGGTAGCCAACACGGTGCCCGCGGGCACCTGTTTGCCCACATGGACCATGTGTGTCGCCCGCAAGACAAAATTGACGTCTAAAATTGATTAACAGAAATAAATACTGTTGCATTTTAAAGACATTTTTGTCAATTGAAAGATTGCCGAGTGAATGGGTGTGGAGTAGGCTGCCCTCGGTGGTGGGGGCAGTGGCGCTGATCTCGGGGTCTGTGGCACTCCGTGGTGCTGTCACTGCGGCCCCGGGTCCAACTCTCCCTGCCCTGTGCGGGGTGTGGGGGATCGGGGTGCCTATTGAGCTCTCTTATTCCAGGTTGCCCTTCCTGGTCATATTCCCCCCTTTCGCCACCACCACCACACACACGTGCACATACACAAACTACACGTCACTTGGAGAGGCTGGTCTTTCTCCATTTTAATTGCATTTCAACCATTACTAGTGACAACAGGGAGGTCGAGCAATGGGATGCTCGAGGCACAACTGTCCCCTCAATTTTAACTGCATCCTATACGTACACTTCATACATTCACAAAATGAAAACACACACTTCATAACATTTACAATTTGGGTGGGGGTGGAGGGGGCTTTTCCACACCCCGATTTCCTCTGCGTCGCTCATGGTGGGAATTGGGCGCTTCGGGAGCCAGGCAGGCAGCATTCCGGGGTCGCGGTAGGCCCTGGGGGGGTGTCTACTCATCCCTACTACAGAGGGTGGGTAGATGTGGATGAATGTGCATTTGCCACTGTCTTCGTGGGTGTATTTGGGTGGATGAATGCGTGTAGGCAGGGATGTGTGTGTGTGTTTGTGTGTATATGTGCGCACATATGTGGGTGAGTGTGTGTGCATGAGCATGTGTGGGTGTACATATGGGTGTGTGGCTGGACCTGAGTCTGGGCCTTCTTGTGCCCTGCCTCCCTGCTGCGTCTTGGTGGTCGTTCCTGCGCTGAATCTTCTGTAAACTTTTCAGTTGTTTTGGACGGAAAAATCTTTTTGATTTAATTTGAAGCCTTATATGAACTTTTGGACAGAGGCCAGTTTTATTTACTTATTTGCACATTATATTTTCATTTAGAAATAAAAATCACATTCACTTTAATATGCATTGTTTATTTGATATTGTGATGGTCACGTTTATGTTAAAAATGCATTTGATTCGTTTCAAACTCGTATTTTTATGGGTTGTTATTTTAATCGTGAGAAGAGACAACAAGGCGATATTCACAGGTGGGCAGGCTTGGACAGATGAGGTAAGATCGAAATAATTGTTGACTAATCAACTAATTAAAAAAAAGTAATTGAAAGATTAGTCGACTACCAAAATAATCTTTAGTTGCTGCTGTAGTGCTTGATGAGTGCCAAATTTAATATCTTTATTAGGTTGACACTGTTTAGAGAGCTCTTTATAAAAAATATTAAATAGGACAATACTGATCATACCTGAAAAAGAGCATGAGGAAGATCCAACTGATCAAAATATTGCGATGAATTATTAATAAAACACAGCAGGAGCATAGCGGATTGTGTCTCTTTTTTTTTTTTTTTTTAAAGCTTGCAGATTTTTTATCTTTTGGTCCAGCACTTGTAACAAAAGCTTTCTCATTATCTTTTTTTTTTTTTTCCCCGCTCAAGTGGCATGAGACAAAACTTGCAGAAACACGAGCCGGTGTGTGAGGATTTAGCTGCTGTCACTTAATAATCAACATTATTCAAGCCTCATACACAGCTGTCTTCAGCACGAGTGTGAGACCACAGGATTTCTGTTAATAATGTGTGTTTGCGTGGAAGGCATCAAAATAAAAGGCAGGTGCATGTTGCAGGTAAAAATAGCAAAGAAGCTTCCTGTGGACAAGCAGCTTGATGAGCACAGACTCTAAAGGAAACGACATTAAAATGCATTCATACTGTTATATACGTACTTGTTTTTATACGTATGATGCAGCTTTTTAGGATTTTGAAGGACGTCTGTGGCCATGCTGGCCTCCTGGATGCTGCGGGAAATGTAGATGCGATTTCAAGAGTTGAAAATGTGCAGACTGTTTTTTTTAAAAAAAAGCAAGATCTTGATAAAAAAATAAGCATTTGCAGGAAATGCAATTTTACCATAACAGTAAAAACATGGATCAGTCAGAAAATCAAATGATACAGAAGCCATTCCTGTTTCAATATCCTCCTCGATAAACATCAATGGAAGACTCTTTGCTTTCCAGATGGCATCTCATCCAATCAAGTGCTACCTTAGACCACAAGCTGGGCAGTAATTTACTGGATTTATATTGTTTATTTTGTCTTAATGTGCAGCAAACAACACACACACACAGGAAAAAAAAATCAGCTCCGTAATTATGACTCATTTCTGCGTGTTTTAGAGGACACATGGCCGATCCATGCAAAAGCAGAGCTGGTCAGTATGACAAACCTCATATTTATAAACATAAGAAAATTAAATGTAATCATGCAGTTTGATAAACATTTATTACTCTGTAATAATATCAGTTTTAATAATGATAATAACAAGGCTTTTTACAGGAATACGAGCAGCTCCCATCCATCAACACACACACAGCTCAATGATACATGTGATGGCTGGTCTGCCTTCATTAACCATGCATGCCACATCCGTGTCTTGTTTGATAGATAGCTTCATGGCACCTGAGTACATTTCACCGAAGCACCTGACCTTTATTGACACAGCCCACTTCAATATACTGAGTAATGAAGGGCACCATCTCTTCAATACATGATTGCTTTTGTTAAACGCCTGCTTGAAGAACTGTTTTAGAAATATGTTGGTAGAATTAGCATTTTGCCAAATAAATCAAATCAAGTGACCTTATATGTTGAATAGACCGAACGGCATCCTATTCATCACAGACGAAGAGCTGAAGATGAATAAAAGATTAGCATTTACACCCACAATCAGTGCAGGTCAATGATTTTAACCCACACCATTATTGAGACACATGCCTTTTTTACTGTGAGAATTTGGCTGTTATGTCTAAATGAGCCTCTGTATTTGTCAAGAAAATGTATAGACATAGACAGAGTTGTGAAACTTGGTAATAAAGTCATAGTCATCCAGTGCACAGTGTGAATACAGAGGTTTAAGTCCTGTTATAATTGGTTGGCTTTGATCTCCGAACTCTGCGGGAGGCTGCTTATGATCCATCCCCAGAGAAACCTGTGCTGTGTGCCTCCATCAGCTCCAAAACCTCCAGGTTCTCATCCTTCTCCAGAATTGAAGACAACACAGCCGGCAGCTCAGTCTGATGTAACAGCTTTACTTTTACTTGAAGGTCAGTAACTCTGTTTTGTGGCCTGAAGCTCTCAGTAGCTTCTTTCGTGACTGTCCTAGCTGGAACTTCTCTTGCAGGCTGAGAAAAGTGCCATTTCTTTTAAATTTTTCATCATCTTCAATTTACAATCTAATAATTTATTCCTCTGTTGTTAATTACCTAGCTTTATTTACCAAATCATGCACTGAAACAATATAGTGACCTAGTAAGGCTGTTTTAATTCTAGGAATACGGCTGTTCTTGAAACTAGTTTGGCATGAAAATCCGTTACTATGTTACATTATCATTTATCATTGATACACAGCTGGCATTTCTAAAAATTAAGTATTATGCATAAATGTGTATCCTGTCCTGATATGCATTTATGCAGTACGCTGGTATTGCAAAGGTCTGCTTGGGTTCAAACAGACGTCCTCCATTGGAGCAACTACAAATGCGCTCTTCAGGCAGACTGCTAGTGGACTCGAAAAAAGTACCATAGGAGTGACCACTCATCTGTGGTGGTGAATGTGGCTGTCCACGTGTTCAGCCGAGCATATTGCCCAGCTTAGGGGGCGCTGCTTCATCCGAGCACTACGGCCACATTGATTTATCGACGTGATGGACGGCAGCGGTGGCAGACAGATGTATGTGTATATGTCTGTGGGCTGTGATGGCTAAATTAACTGTTGCCAACGAAACTTAGAAATCCCAAGGGTCTGTTTAAGTATATGAAAAGGACAAAGCAAAGTAAAAATATCCCTTAACAAGTAAAAAATTTCACCAGCATCTATTCCAGTTCTCCCTCCAAAGCATGGTATTAATTATACAATATTAAGGACTCAAAACAGCAACATCATCCTGGTATTGACTTTAGAGGCCACTGTAGTCAATATTCTCATTTCACTGACGGACCACCAGTTGATGTTACTTCTTCTTCTGTGCTACTTGCTTGTGCTTTGTACACATCCTGCAGGGATTGGTGTGCTGTCTGTCTTCATCCCTGAGAGAGGGTCTGTCATTCACATCCACACTGTTTATTTTTTGACCTTTGCATTCGTCGTATCCGTCTGTCCTTTGGCTGGCTTTGCAAGTGGAGCCGTGTCCTCTGAGGCAAGGCAAGGAGTAGGAGATGAAAGATTCATACAGGCACACGCAGCATGAGGGAGGTAGCAGGAGAGCTCCACCAGAGAGAGTTAATTAGGATCTCCCTTTCCCAGGCAATCACTCTGCTCTTGACATTTCATCTCACTTTTTCCCGAACAAATCTCCCTACGACTTGCAGAGACAGGCAGGGAGACAGAGAGGAAGTGCTTGACCTTGGTTAGGTGTTGTGCTGCATTGCTAGTTTTAGCTCACATCAGTCTGCCTGCCCATGATAACGTTCAACATGAAACAGTGGAATAATCCCGCAGCTCTCCAAGCAACCTGTCTCTAACAGTCTGCCTCCTTTCACCTGAAAAGAAGAGCCCATTCTTTTGTCCTCCCTGGTGCAAATTCATTATTTTGTAGAAGAAGCACACATAAATGTTCCACAGACACATTTCTGAAGGTCCGTACTTTCCCCGCTGTAACAAAACCCCCAGAAAAACACATTCATACGCAAATCAGTCCCAATGGTGAGGTTAGCAAGAGTGCAGCGCTACAATAAATGAACAAAACAGACCATCAACACTTAGGGTTTTTTTTCTTCTCATGATAATAAAAATAGGAAACATAATCATAGCTTGGCTAAATTGAAAACCTTCAGCGTTCAGTGAGAGAGAGAGGGATCTGATGATCAAACCATAACAGGAGAAAGGATTGGTCTGAGAGAGACACAGTAGGAGTGTGTGAGGAGGTAAAATGTGTTTATTGTCCCCATCTCCCTGTCTGTCATTTGAAATTGGAGATAGCAGACTGTATTATTGGACACCAGTGCCAGTCGCAGCCAATGATCTGCCTCCGTGATAGATCTGTTTAATGCACACTTTATAGCTGGCAATCCCCTGCCGAGGATTTTTCAGAAAGCTGACAGAGTGGTGTGTAGGTAACCTGCTCACAGAGAAAGGGGAAAATTACTGTTCTGAAATTACTTCAACTCAAAGCTTTAAAGTGGCATCTCAGTCCCCTGAACCTTTTTCGACTAGGCCGAAATAGATGACAGAATTTCCTCGCCTCTCAACGGTTTCATCATGATGGGAACAAACAAAAGTGGGAGTATTTGTGACAACACACATAATGTGTGTGAAACGTGACTTGCCTCTGACATTCTGACACTGTGTTTTTACAGCCGTTCATTCCTCCGTTTATGTTCGTCTCACATGCCGGAGCGCAAGGACTTCTTTGATTACAGCTCTGAGACGCTTGTCATGTGACCTGAGGGGGTCACACAGGCAGTGGTGGGAATTCAGCAGGCCTTGGCAGAGGCACATTACCGATTCGTTCATTAGACCTTTGTATGGGCGTAGGTCAGTCGGGCTCTGACAGGTGTCGCTGAGATGAACGATTTGGTTGTAAACTCGCACACATTTCGATCTTCGCTCCTCAGCGAGGGCAAATGCTTCCAATAGAAACAGTAGTCATGGAAATAAGGGTTACTAACCCTGTCATGCTTAATTCATAAATCAGCTCCTGTGACCACTAATGAAGCCAGTGTTTGGATGAAGAGTTTTTCCATCCATTTGTTGTTTTTTGACATAAGAAATAATATCGGTGGGATAATTTTTCAGTCCTTTGTTTCAGATGTCTGACAGGTCGTTAGCAAAGTCCTTATTGATTTGTGTTAATTGTGTAAGGAACACCAGTGTCACATTAATTTAGTTCATTCTCCTACTATGAACACAACACAAAGAAACACATTGTACTTCCTATTGTACTTCACTGGTAACAAAATGCAACTCCGAGTGAGACGTCAAGTCTTCCAGTTCAGACCATGTCAAGTCTTAATGAAGGCTTATATTTAACGATTGTATGGTAATTTATGGTAATAACGATCGCCCGTAGCTTAAAGTATGTCACGGCTTTAAAGACTTTTATAAATTAGCTAAAACACAGAGTCAACTTGGACAAAAAAAGAAAAAACCTAAACTATTTTTCAGTGCTACAGTTGAGTGCTTAATTATCCCTAATTTCGTCTGTCAAATTGTCTTCATCTGCAGATGGGGAATGTTTGTCAAGAGGAAGTACTAAATGAACACATTCAGAGACAACTGAAGCCAAGTGCAGCAAAATGATTGCGACTAGTGTGTGGAATTATAAATAGCAGCTGCTTTCAATTTGCCGAAATTAATATTTTGAAAGAATGTATTTGGGGAATACACTTATTTGCTTCCTTGCTGAATGGTTGATGAGCGATTGATGCCACACTCACGTTCGAAGAGTAAATACGAAGCTACACCATACGAAGCTGCCTAGCAGCCAGCTAGCAGCCAGCTAGCTTTGCTAGGCACAAACAGCTTCACTAAGTCATGAAAAACAGCACAATCTAGCTTACAGCTGCTTTATTTCTTCCGCCGGTTGAATCTGAACAGAGCAGCTCTCTGCACTTCAGAACTCATCCTGCGACTTCTTTAAGCAGTCTCCTCATCAATAAACACTAGTGACTCCATACATGTCCATGCCATAATTTAGCCTCCATCATGTTTGACAGATGTTGTTCTATGCTTCAGCTCATGAGCTGTTTCCCCTCCTCCATATTTTTACTCTTCCCATCATTCCAGTAGAATTTAATCTTGGCTCAACTGTCCAAGGATTCTTTTTTTCCAGAACTGTGCAGGTTCTTTTAGATGTCTTCTGGTAAAGTCTGATCTGACCTTTTTGTTCCTGGGTATAGCCAGTGGTTTACACCTTGTTGCAAACCTCTGTGTTTACATTCACAAAGGGGTCTCTTGATTGCACAGTGACAATGATACACGTAACTCCTCGAGACTTTTCTTGACCCAGTGTTGCGAGGGGTTTTCCAAGCCAGGGGTCGAATCTGTAATCATCCACTTTAGTTGTCTTCTGTGGTCTTTCAGGCCTCCTGGTGTTGCTGAGCTGATCAGTGCACTCATTCTTTTAAAGAATGTGCCAGATTGTTGATTTGGCCACTGCTAAAGTTTTTACTGTCTCTTCATTTATTTATTTTATACTTGTATCAACTTCTCTTTGGACTTGATACTGAGAGTTCCCTTGAAAAGCTCGCAAATATAAGTTCAGCACTTGAAATCAGCTCCAGATTATTTATCTGCTTAATTTGAAATGAAATAATGAGAGAACAGGTGTCACCTGGCCATGAAAGTATTCATCAGTCTATTGGCTAATTACTTTTGAGCCTCGGAAAATGGTAGACTGTATAAAAATGGCTGTAATTCTTAAACATTTAATGTAATGCTATGGTTAAATCCTCTCAATTAAAGCTGAATGTCAGCACTTCACTGACACACAGCACAAATCCTCTGATGGTGTATAAAGGAAAATTACCAAAGAAAAAGGATCATTGTTTAAAAACTTTGGGCTCAACTATTCCTGTAAAAGTTGAGAATTGAAGTGCTGTTAAAAAACACTTAGATTGAGAGGACTGTTTGACATCAAAGCAAAGACAGCAGCAGCATTGTAAAGAAGCTTTCTAGAGCACTATGTAGCGTCTTTACCACCTCAGGCGTCTAACAGAGTTCAGACTACCCTCCAGGGTACTGTGGAACTTCTACACCATTGAAAGCATCTTCATGGGGAACATCACAGTCTGGTTTGGGAACAGCACCAAGCAGGGCAGACAAGCTCTTCAGAGGGTGGTGTGTTCAGCAGAGCGCGTTATTTTGACTGTCCTTCCTGACATGAAGACCATCTACTACAGGCGGTGCCAGGCCAAAGCCAGAAAGATCGTGACAGACCCCAGCCATCTCAACTAAGGTCAGGGAAGCGCTTTCGCTCCCTGAAGGCTAACACAGGGAGGAGCTTCTTTCCACAGGTCATTCGGGCCCTGAATCAGGACAACTGATGGACTACACCCCACACATACATACACCATTCATCATTCCCTGACTCCCCTGATCCAGACTATCATTTCATGAAATTTGCACTGTAGTACCATTTGCACAATTTTTACTATTTACACTGTATTATGCACCCTACACCCTGTTTTAGTGTATTTTTGACTATATTTTAATATATTTTATATCATATTTTTGACTATATTTTGTTAATTATTCTACTTTCATTTCATATTAGTGTGTAGTATATGTTTGATTACATTTTCATTATGTTTGTAAAATATTCTATAACTATTTATATCCTTCATCTTTGAGCTATTGTGGAAGATCAGTCATCAAAGCATTTCTAGTTGTACTTTTTATGAACATGTATCTGTTTGGAGACGCTCATATGGATCATACGGAAGCCGAGAGCAGACGTGGTACCTATAAACTTTTTTCTGATGGTTTTCTCGTGATAACGCGTTGTTTATCTCCTTATCACGGAATAACGATTACCGTTTTCCCGAGATAACAAGATAAATAACTTTCATATCAGCCTTCGTCATTTAAGGAGACGGCTGGCTCGACTGCAGCTCAGCCCTGCTGCACGG
>JAVDPK010002198.1:110480-125972 GCA_034780415.1 Cichlasoma orientale
TATATATATATATAAAAATGTTTCCACTCAGTTATTGAGTCAATATCTTGATTAATTCCCGTTGGTGTCAGTGGTACATTGGGCGTTCTTCCCCATCAGAAAGTCGTAGCATGTTAGCATGCTAAAGTATAAAAAACAAACATTATGCCTCCTTGACATCAGCTTGTTAGCATACTTATAACATTAGCTTGAACATGGTTCCTCTGAGTCCTGTGAAAAAGTTTACACTGAATTCAGTAGCTTGTAGATTTGCTGCAGCAATAACGCATAATAATAATTAAGTAGTCATTTTCTGTATGACTTTATCAATCTCTCACATCATTGTGGGGGAATTTTGGGCCACTCTTCTTTACAACATTGCTTCAGTTCATCGAGGTTATGCGTGCTCTCAAGGTTTCAGTCAGGTTGAGGTCCGGACTTTGGCAAACACACGAGCTCATGGTTAACTCAAAAACTGCAAGGTGCCCAGGTCCTGGTGCTGCAAAACAAGCCCAAATCATCACCCCTCCACCTGTGATTGACAGTTGGTATGTGTTTGTCCTGATATGCAGTGTTTGGTTTTTGCCAAATATGGCACTATGCATTATGGTCCGATATCTCCGCTTTGGTCTATTCTGACCAAAGGACATTGTTCTATACGTTGTGTACGTTGCAAACCTAAGCTGTGCTGCCATATTCTTTTAGAGAGAACAGACTTCTCCTGGCAAACCTTCCAAACAAGCCATGCGTGTTCAGTCTTTTTCTAATTGTACTGTCATGAAGTTTAATAATTATAACTGAGGCCTGTAGAGTCTGAGATGTACTGTAGCTCTTGGGTTTTTGCAGTTTCTCTGAGCATTGCACAGTCTGACCTTTGCGGTTAATTTGCTGGAATGTCCGCTCCTGGGAAGATTGTTGCATTGTGCTAATGTACACCTGAATGCCTGCGAAAACTTCTGCTTTTACAAATGTGGTCACGCTTTCTGATGATCAGTTAATACAGTGTTTCTCAAACTGTGGGGTGTGCCGCAGGGTCGTGACAGGTGAGGTGTAAACAACCTGGGAGTAAAGTCATGCGGAACTAATGTTGAACATCAGATTAATTCTGGAACAAGGAAATTACGTTAGCAGATGTTAGCAGGTACATTAGCACAGGGACTAGTGAAACTCTCCAGCGTCACCATCTGCTGTGTACATAGAGCCGCCGCTTTGCCGCTGAGCCACGCCCGGCCCTCGCTTCGACACTGAGGGGTAACCGCCCCCTGGACCTTGCTTCATGTGGGACGTGAAAAAATTTCATCTGGCGAAGTTCGGTGTGATGAAAAAAGTTTGAGAACCACTGAGTTAATAAAGTGCATTTGATTAGCAGCACCTGACTGATACTTCATTCCTATGGAAGAAGTAGATTGTAAATCATCACTTTAAATGTGAAAAACAATTCTAACGAGCTTTAAAGCCAATATTTGTTATGACCACCTTTCAACACAGCCTCAGCTCTCTTAGGCAAGCTTTCTTGTATTTTCTTTAAGAAGTCTTCAGGAATGCACTAGTTTTGTCAAAGCCATTAAATTAAAGATGAAGGTCTGCACTTCAGTCACATCTTGATTGTTGGGTTTTAAAATCCTTAGTGGTGGTGTGCAGAAGCAACTGTGTCACCGCTCGAAAGCCTAACTATAGGCTAGGCCTATACGTTCAAACAAGAACATGTGGATCTAAGCTATAGCAGCTTCAAACAAGAAACTGCTTACTGTATTTCTTATTTGTTCAGCGCTCCCTTCAGTTCCTCCGAGGCACTCAGTTTTGTAGGTCTTGTCCTTCAAAGGAATCAGGCGCTGAACTGGGGCACGGCTATTGTTCTGATTAATTTGAGTTTTTAAATAATGTCAGCTAGAAGGAGGCCATCAGCTCAGGAGAGTAATAAATTACAACAAGGACAGAAAAGCTGTTAGTGAAAATCTGTGTAGTTAAAGACACAATGTGACTGATGTTAAATTAAAAAAATAATTTGTGCTATTAAGAACAGAGTAGACAGAATGTTATTTCTAGCTTCGTCCTGATTCAAACATACATGTGACAGATCTGGTATCTTAGAAAACAAAGGCCTGCTGTGGGGAAGAAAAAATAGAAAGTGAGAGTGTAAGTAAAGTGAGAGGAAGACAGGAGTGTCGCGTGTGTGATCTCCATTAGCTCTCTGCTGTGACAGCCAAACCAGGATCACCGTGCCAGTAAAAGCCCACAGGTAAAAGAGCCAATTTTATACCTAAAATGGTTTTCAATATTTCATTGATGGCAACGCACACATTACCTGTGAACTCACCATATTTATTTTACATGCCTATTTTAAGCAACTGTGCTTTTTAAAGTGGAAGTTGTCGTCTGTGGGATGGGTGAAGCCGCTCTGCAAGAGTGCTCTGCAGATAGGAGCAGATACAGGCCCAGTTACCATGAGAAATTAATGAAGGCATAAAAAGGTATATTTTAACTCAAATGCTGAGAAAAAATTAGTGTGTGTCCTGGTTTAAGCCTGTCCTCACCTTCACACCTGTCACGCAGCTGTTAAGAGACACGAGCTGTCCTGAAAACATAGAAATCCTTCTTGTATTATCTCACATTTGTAAACGTGCAGTAATTAGATGATGCTCATGTATACTGTACAGGCTCATGGGGAAGAAGCCACAAAAATATTCACATTAAGGGAGTTTAGTAACATACACAACAATCATGTGGTGCTACATTTTTTTGGAGAGCTCTGAGACCTGCCCACATCCCAGCGCACTCCCTGCAGTTCAGCTCGTAATGACACAGCGATTTGATCCTGCAGAGAAAAGAGGCGCGTGCATAAGAATGAAACACTAATTAAGAAATTCAGTCATGTGTGAACCTGGGAAAGCACATAGCATTCAGATTAAGTCACCCGCCCTGCTGCCGTTACCTGGCCGCTCCCCATCAATCAGATAAGGCTTTGTAGCTCAAATAGGATTGTTGCAAAGAAGTGGCAGCCTGTGCTACCTACAGCAAGAGAAGCAATACGATGATGTTAAGCGGGTTTACCGTTTGTGACTTTTGTTTAGCATGTTTGCCTTTATTTGCTAATTAGCACTGAAAACACAGTTGAGGCTGATGTTAGTTTGATTTTACACTAAAACACTGTAGAAATATAATCTTTAAACTGAAGGCAGAACCAGGATCACGGTCAGATGCGGGAGAGTGGGGTATTGGGCTTCTTGTTACTGGCTATTCGGTACCTGTACAAACATAGCGAGAACTTGGTTAGCATTGCATAAAGTCAGACTTGTGCGCGTTGGGTATTGGACTCCACCAGGGCTGCCCTTTGTCACCAGTTCAGTTCAAATAGAATTTTTGGATGAGGTTCTGGTAGCTTCACTGAATGCACTGGAGAGGTTCTCACCTGAGTGGCTAGGATGATATTCAGCACCTCCATGTATGAGCGCATGGTCCTCAGCCCTGGATTGGGAATGAGTTGCTGCCCCAAGCGTAGGAGTTTAAGTCTCGTGGGGTCTTGTTAACAAGTGAGGGAAGAAGGAAGTGGGAAATTCAATGACAGATTGGTGCAACACCTGCAGTAATGTGTGTGCTGCACTGGTCTGTTGTGATAACGAGAGAGCTGACCGCGAAGCCGAGGCTGTCGATTTACTGGACAATCTACATTCCTGCCCCCACCGCTGGCCATGAGCTGTGGGTAGTGACTGAAAGAATGAGATTGTAGACATAAGCGGCCGAAATAAGCTTCCTCCGAGCGGTGTCTGGGCTCAGTGTTGTCGATAGTGTGAGGAGCTCAGTCATTCGAGAGGAGTTAAGAGTAGAGACGCTAAACTTGTGAATACTTCAAAGAGCTCCTTCAGTGAAAGCGTCTAGATCTTCTTATTTTAGTGAGCTCATAAATCATAAATAAGAATAATCCAATGCTGTTATTAGATACTATCAACAGTGTTGCTTCTCCTCCACCTCAGCATGCTGTTACTTTCTGATGATGATTGTAACACATTTCTCAGTGATGAACTTGAGATTTAAAATCTCCTTAAGTTCCTCCCCTTATGAAGATGGTCCTCAGTGCCTTGAATCATTTACCTCATTCTCTCCTATTACACTAAATCACTTGGTTACAATAACAGGCAAAATGAAACCTCATCACCATCGCGCTCCTTTAAGATATTACCCTTTTCTGTCCTGTTTGGGACTCTCACCACTGTTGGTCCTTCATTGCTGTTTATCATTAACAGCTCACTGAGGTGTGTTCCATTCCATGTTAAACATGCTGAATTCCTCCTGTTAAAGAAACTTAATCTTGGTGCCAGCATTATTGGTAATTATTGTCCTATTTTGAAATTGAAATTTGTTACCAAATTATTATAAAAACAGTTGTAGAAAGTCTATTTAAATCTTTACTATGCAGTTTACAGATTTATAATGTCTATGGTGATCTTTTAATTGGCTTCTGATGTGGGGATTTGTTCTGTAATCATTTTTGCTTGATCTCAGTGCAGCCTTTCATACCGTTGACTATAACATTTTACTTAACAGGCTTAATGTTCTGGCTGGTATCTCTGGCTCAGCATTAGTCTGGTTTTCTTCTCATTTATCTGATAGGATTTTCTCTGTTAGGATGAGGAAGTTCAGCTCTAACACTGCCTCCATAAACTGTGGGGTTCTACAAGGTTCAGTCCTGGGTCCATTATTATTTTCTTTCTGCGTGCTTCCTTTAGCTGGCATCATTCAGTCTTTTAAAGACATTTCTTAGAATTTCTATGCCAATGTCTTTATGCTGTATGTGTCTTTTAAGCCTCAACAGCTGGATAGGATGTCCACATATTCTTGGTGGAGTATATGATTCTTCCCTGGGCTTCCACTCGCATGTAAAATCTTTGTCTTGTTCCTGTTTCTTTAATTCAGGGAACATTTCTGAATTGTGGCACGTGATCTCTTTATCTGAACTTGTCATCACGTTTAGATTATTCCAGTGGTCTATTTACCAGCTTAGACAAATAATCTCTTTCATGCCTCAAAGCATGTTCTAGGAAGTGAGCTCATGTCACTCATGAAGCTTAGACCTAAGTTCAGTAAGGAAGATCTGTAATCACTCATCTGCCTACTTTCCCAAGTGTCTGGGTTCTAATCCACCTTGGCCCGGGCCTTTCTGTGTAGAGTTTGCATGTTCTCCCTGTGTCTGCGTGGGTTTTCTCCGGTTTCCTCCCACATTCCAAAGACATGCAGTTAGTGGGGTTAGGTTAATTGGTGATTCTAAATTGCCCATAGGTGTGAATGGTTGTCTCTCTGTGTTAGCCCTGTGACAGGATGGCGACCTGTACAGGGTGAATCCTGCCTCTCACCCTATGGCAGCTTGGATAGGCTCCAGCCCCCGTGACCCTGAGCAGGATAAGCGGAAGAGGCTGGATGGATGGATATAAGTGATAATATAAATTCTAAAACAAAAGCAGAATCTGTAGAATCTAGAACAGGGGTCACCAACCTTTTTGACACTGAGAGCTACCTCAAGGGTACCGAGTAATACGAGGAGCTACTTGTTTGATACAAAACTTACAGAGTAACAAAGCTACACAGTTCACTTTAATTAATGGCAATATTAATAATAAAAACATATCTGGAGAGATTGATCATGTTAGTGTTATTCGTTTCTCACAATAAATATTAATGATAAATGACAAAAATGTCTTTAAAATGCAACAGTATTTATTTCTCTTAATCAATTTTAGACATTAATTTTGTCTTGCGGGCGACACACATGATCCATGCGGGCGAACAGGCGCCCGCGGGCACCGTGTTGGCTACCTCCGATCTAGAATATCAATGACAAAGGCTAATCATTACATAAATCACTCGCTCTTATAAAAATCAAATTGTGTGTCTTAGCTCCGTAATCTTAAAGATCTGTGAAAAACACATTTTTTATTCTTTTTAACTGTCCGCTATCCTCTGCTCATGTAGAACCACAGATATTCTTGATGATCTGATGCAGAATAGAGCTCGTATAGATTCCCTCTGTCTAATCTTCAAGTCCTTTTGAAAGCACGGGTGTGGGACTGTGTCAGATAAGCATTTTTGCCCCTTCATATGTACGTTTTTGAAAGGGAGACATTTCCTCCATATCTTTAACAGATATGTTAAATGAGTAATTTATGTCCAATGAGTATTTTATTTATATTTGATAAGTTCTTATCTTAATCAGAAGTTGAGCTCAAAAGTAAAAGGTTCTTCAAAGTTATTATAATCCATCAATTTAACATATCAAAGTCTGTCTTGAGGAGTACTACGACATGCGAGAAAGTTATGGGAATCCTTTATTTTTAGGCTGCAGAGAAAGCTGCACAAAATCTGAGGCAAGGCAACGTTGTTTAGGGCTGATGACTCCAAGTTTCTGGAGAAGTTGGGAAGAAGTGAGCTTACCCGATCTCTAAATCTCTGCTGGAGGTTAGAAGCTAATCGAGACCACAGTACTTGCTTCTGGTATGAAACTGCTTTTGCAAACTGTTTGAGAAAACCAGAGAGGACAGAGCAAACCAAAAGTTTCAGTGGGATGATTTTCTGTACCTCTTTCCCTCATTACCTTAAGAGTCAAACAGATCGGTAGAGGAATTGGAATGAGCTTGTAACAAATCTAAGCTGCATTTAGACACACTGACTATAACGAGCTATGTGACTCTTAAAAATGCATGACTTGTCTGCTTTGATGAAAACACATTTTTTTATTTTTTCTAAATTTGTGTCGTGAATTTCAGTGAATTGAGACAGACAATATTAGCTAATTTTCTGTTTCACCTTCTCCTGTCTGCTGGATACCTTGTTTCTTTTCGCTACGTGGGCAGTAAACATCACATGTAGCATTCAAGTTTCAAATTCTTCTGCTTGCAAAAGGCCCTGAGCTGCTTGCAAGCACAGAGATGGTCGATCATTTTGCAGCACAATCCAGTGAAAACAATGGGTTTCTGAGCGCAGTGCAAGCCACATTCTGCGTGAAAGCATCTTAACACAACCAAGTTCTCATCAGTCAAGTTGCATTTCTATGCAGCATGGAAGCGTATTGGATTGTTATCTTTTAGTGCTATATTGCCACCATTTAGTCAGTGCATTATAATTACAAGGATTATCTGTGCTAAAGTTGAATTGGAGAATATTGCTCTATAATTTTTGGCTGATGTAGTGGACAGCAGTCTCAAATCTTTACATTTCCTGCCTCTCGCATAAGCAGATGGATGGATGGATGGTCATGTCACTTGATTCTTTTTTTAATTGTATAAACAACATATTGAATTTCTTTGTTAGAAAAAAAAAAACCCACAAGCTATATCTCAGTACTGGCATGCCATCCATAGATAAGCACACCTTGCTAGTACCAGTTGGACCCCCTTACCCTTTAGAGCTGCCTTAATTCTTCGTGGCACAGATTCAACACAGTGCTGGAAATATTCCTCAGAGATTTTGGTCCACATTGACATGATAGCATCACACAGTTCCTGCAGATTTGTCAGCTGCACATCCGTGATATGAATCTCTCCTTCCACCACATCCCAGAGGTACTCTATTGGACTGAGATCTAGTGAGTGTGGAGGACATTTGAGTATAATAAAAATCACTGTTACGTTCAAGAAACCAGTTTGAGATGATTTGACCTTTGTGATATAATGTGTTATCCTGCTGGAAGCAGCCATCAGAAGATGGGTACACTGTGGTCATAAATGGGATGGACATGGTCAGTAAGGATGCTCAGGCAGACTGGGGCATTTAAATGATGCTCTCTTGTTACTAAGCTGCATAAAGTGTGCCAAGAAAATGTCACCCACGCATTACACTTGAACCATTTATACAAGGCAGGATGGATCAATGCTACAACAAATGCTAACCCTACCATCCAAAATCAAGACTAATCACACCAGGACGCTCACTGGCAGCTCTCTTTTTCAGACCGTTCTCCCTTGCAGTGGTTGTGAGGGAAAAGTCCCAGAAGCTCAGCAGTTTCAGAAATTCTCAGGCCCGTCTGTCTGTGCCACGTTCAAAGTCACATCATCTTTCTTACCCATTATGATGCTTGGTTTGAACTTACTACATTGACCATGTCTGCATGCCTAAATGCATCGAGTTGCTGCCATGTAATTGGCTGATTAGGTATTTGCATTAACAAGCACAAAAAAAGTGGCTGGTGAGTGTATAAAAATCTTCAGTTTTTCTCATCATTACTTCTGTCAAACGTAAAGTGATCGTATTTTGTTTTTTAACTAGTTTAAACTGCCCCGTGTAGTCAAAGCAACTAGATTTGCATATCAAAGTTAGTAGGTAGTAAGTAAGTATAAGGTAAGTAAGTATAAGGTGTTGAATTTTCTTGGACATAGCTGTGCAAATGACCTCTGCAAACTGTGCATCAATGCAGCAGTGCTAGAATTCATGGCATATTGCAGCCGTCAGTGGATATGGACCAAATATAACCTGGAGGCTGTTTGACACACTGCACGGGGATCTGAAAGAGGAGACTGGCTCTTAGGTCCCCAGCATATGGAGTTGTAGGCCACCTTATTTTAAAGCATGGGATGTTGAGCTCACTCTAAATTGTCCTTGTTGGGATCTTTGGGAATCCCCAGCCAGAAGTGACTGTTACGGTTCAGTGGTTTTGCCTCTCAGATACTGTCAACATAGATGGTTTGAAAATGTCACATTGCTAAAAAGGCCCATTAGAATATATCCAAAAGCTCCAGACATAACGTGTGTTCCTAATGTTAATGCCTTTAAAACTTCAGCTCTAAAAAACAAACGAGTTATTTTGATCTGTTTAAAAAACATGCCATGATATTACTAAAAGTCAACATCTTCCTCGCCATTGCTCAAGAGTGCCACGCTTCTCTAATAAAGTATCAAACTGATAAGCTGACGTTACCTTTCCTGGCAGATGATCTTTTCACCGCACTGAAGTGCTTTCTCCAGGGATTTGTCACGGATCATACACTTAAGGAGGGCGCTGAAGCTCTTCTCAGAAGACTTCAGAGGTTGAGTAATTCACAAACATGCCTCCATTATCAACATAGGATTTGAGCTGAAGATCAGGATGAGGATCTGCAACCCTGGCGATGCCTCACAATTGCTCACACGTACCCACTCAAAACTGCACGCCACCTTCTAAGCACAGCTAACCAAAGCGCATCCGTTCAGAGGTCTGTGAGGTCTTGCTGTCCCATGGATGGACTCCTGTGGAAAAGGGCTTCTCTGGTTGTGGGTGTTGTTAGACCCCCTGACCCATGATGGTGGGGTTACTAGCTAAGGGATAAATAATAAACTGTGACAGTCTGCAGGCAGTGGAAGATGAAGATAGCAGAGAACAGAGAAACAGGAAGTAGGAGAGCAGGAAAGAGAAACAGTCCGCAAGATAGTTTGGCCCGCAATGGAATTCATCAATAAAAAAATATTTATTTCTCTGTGATCAGGTAAAAACATCATGAAATAGTAGACCACGACTTTCCCTGTAGTCCCTTACAGCTAAATTTTGTGCATTTGATTCCTGCTGAGTTTGACTCGAGGGACAGATTTTTGTCTTTGCCAGCCATGGATTTGCACTACCGAGTGCAGACTTGTTTGAACAAGCTGCTTTTTTTGATATGAACAAATTTAACTTGTACATTGAGTCAGTGCCACTTAAAACTGAACTCACCAAGCTGTGAATAGCTCAACCATGAACACCTTCTAACATCAGACACCACAACAAAGAGAAGCAGCTCCAGCATGAAGGAGGCTGGTGTCATATATGTTCAATAATTCAGTATGGGCCTCAAAGGATGTTATAAAAACTTAAAATGACCCTTGATGGGGGAAAAAGGCTCTCCAATCCTGTACAGGGTGAGGTGGATCTACTTAAGATGAAGAGAAGAAAGCTTCAGACGAACATTAAATGCACTTCTGATATCTGCGGATGATCTTGCAGTTAAAGTGGAGGCCACTGACAGGACCTTTGTTCTTGGAAATAAATTAAATAGAGAGAACAAGATTAAAAATTAAAATCAGAAAAAGAACAAAAACATTGAAAAATAATAAAGTAAATGAATACTTGGGTGTCACAATACTAGAATTTCAATGTTACCAATGCTAATACTCAATACTATTTTTAATACTATGGGGGTAAAACAATGACAAAGATTTTTCTATAAAGATTAGAATCCAAACAATAATATATAATACGACGATGCTGTTTTTCAGTTGCCTGATGTAGCGCAAAAAATATATTAACATAGAATGTAAATATATTCAGTATATAGTTGAGGCTACATTTTGCTCAGCTTCAGTTTGGAACTCTGAGAGAAATATCATTTTTAGACACAAATAAGGCACAAATAAGGCACAACCGTACCAACTGTCTGGGCTGGCTCTAGGAGACACTAGCCTGTGACCCCCTGAGGCTGGGCTTGTGGCTATCAGGTAATTGCTAATAGTCGCTTGGCTAACATTAACACTAATGTTAACATTCATGATTACTGTTCAGCACCTCGGTGTTGTTTAAACGGGAGCCTCCTAAAGTGTTGTTCACTGTTGTGAACATCAACTACTTCAGCTGCTAAAGTGGGAGGAGTCAAAGATGGCACTTGGTATTGAGACTGATACTGCTGGAAATAAGTATTTAATCCAACAGTAATTTTTAGTATCAGTTAGTATCTGAG
This sequence comes from Cichlasoma orientale, assembly GCA_034780415.1. Classification (NCBI taxonomy): domain Eukaryota; kingdom Metazoa; phylum Chordata; class Actinopteri; order Cichliformes; family Cichlidae; genus Cichlasoma; species Cichlasoma orientale. The sequence goes on from JAVDPK010002198.1 coordinate 121,130, forward strand.
AATCAATGTATATTTTTGGACAACCCTAATGACGGCACTTGGATAAGTGCAGTACAGTTAGGGTTGTGTGAGTTTTTGCGTGTGGTCCAGGTACTGCTCGTGTCACTGCGACCTGCGAGTGTTTTCATTCCTGTCATGTTGCCTCAGATGTTCGCATAGCAGAGAGCAAAAAGGGTTTTAGGATAAAAAAAAAAAAGTCAATGTGAGAGTCTTTGTGAACTTGTAGCTACAGGTGCTTTGGTCTTAGGCATGATGAACAAAAAGGCATTCCTTTAATAAATGATTTCTAATTATTATTTTACTTGATTTATACTGACAGTATTTGGGCCCAGTCTCATGACATGTGAAGAAGTTCCAAAATCGGATCTATTTCTGTTGTTTCTCACGATCTCAAGGAACAGGACACTAATTGTACAATCTCTAGGGTTTACAGAGGACGGTCTGAGAAGATAAACTATCCAATGAGCAGCAGTTCTCTGGGTGAAAATGCCTTGGAGACGCCAGAGATCAGAAGAGAATGGCCGGACTGTGTCAGGCTGATAGGAATGCAACAGTAACTCAAGTAACCATTTGTTACAACCAAGGTATGCAGAAGACCATCTCTGAATGGGGCTACAACAGCAGAAGACCACACTGGGTACCATTCAGCTAGGAACAGGAAACTGAGGCTACAATTCACATGGGCTCACCAAAACTGAATGGTAGAAGATTCAAAACAGGTGATCTGGTCTGAGTTTCGATTTCTGGTGCAACATTCAGATGTTACGGTCGGGAATTTGAAGTAAACAGAATAAATCATGGCTCCATCCTGCCTTGTACCAATGGTTCTGGCTGGTGTAATGGTGTGGAGGATATTTTCTTGGCACACTTTGGCCCCCTTAGTAACAAATGAACATGGTTTAAATGCCTCAGCCTACGTAGTTGCTGACCCGTCTATCCCTGTATGACCACAGTATACCCATCGTCTGAAGCTCACATCTTCTCCAAGTGGTTTTATGAACATGACAGCGAGTTCGCTGCACACAGATGGCCTGCACGGTCATCAGATCTCAAGTTATTGGAGCACTTTTGGGATGTGGTGAAACAGGAGATTCACATTATGAATGTGTAGCCAACAAATCTGCAGGAACTGTGTGACGCTCTCATGTAAATATGGACCAAAATCTCTGAGGAATGTTTCCAGCATCTTGTTGAATTTGTGCCACAAAGAATTAAGTCAGTTCTAAAGGCAAAAGTGGGTCCAAACTGGGACTAGCAAGATGCACCAAAGGAAGTGGCCTGTAAGTGGATGCATTCAGCTTTACATGTGTACTTGACTCCGAATACAAGCTTTGGGCAATTATAACGCAACCTAACAGCATACATGATCAGAATATAACACATGTGGTTAACATTTATTCATGAAATAAGCATCCTAAGTTATTTGTACTAAAATGTCAAATATTGTGTGGAAAATCTACACTGAAGTTCACTGACAAGGACTATATGATTTTAGCTCAACAAGGGTCGAATGAGGGTCAAACATGGAGGCATGTCTGAGGAGCCCAGGGTGTGGGACACAGGGTGATTAAAAAAAGAAAATGGATCAAGGCGTTTAAAAACTCAGAAAAGAGACAGACACACACCTACCAGACAGGCAAAGGACTTGAACTGTGTTCTTTGTTCCTGAACCTTTACTCTGTAAGTTACAAAAGCTTCTTGTAATGTAGCAGGTTTTGCCGAGGAATAAGGAGGGACAAAACAAAACAAAAAAATAATGTAGCAGTTTTCTTAACAGAGTTACAACATGTTTCACAGAAAGAAAGCAAATGGAAAACAAAGAGTCATCCTCTGTTCAGTGATGGCTCTTCAGTCTGGAGTTAAATGATAGAGCAACCAACTAATCAGTACACAAACATTGGCAGTCCCTAAACCCTGCTAGCTTGGCTAAAAGTGCCTGCAGCAGCACATGGGGAGAAAGTTGCCTCCGAGGCTTTCATCCAGACAGAGTTAAAAATTTTAATCCAATGTGATCTTTAACTAAACCTAACCAAGTATTACCACGGTACCAAAGTGTGAGAGAAAAACTGAAAAGAACAGGAAAAACAAAGCATTCTGCCAGAAAGCCCTGAAGGGAAACATTTCCCACAAACAGCCGGAACTCGCGTGCTGTACCAGGAAAACATGGTTTTATTTCAGTAATGCATGAAGGCTCAATTGTATTTGCATTATTTAGTCAACTTCAAATTATAAATCAACAGCATGGACAGCAAATAATGAAGAAATTTTCAGTGGGGGATCAAAAACTCTTGGTGGAAGAAACAGTTTAAACATTTTCAGGAGTGGAAGCGAGAAGAAATACTGAGAAGGCATCAATAAAGAAATGCATTTCAGCTCGAGTAGTTTTAAGCACACCAAAGATCTGATGCTGATTGTCACTACATTTGTATCAACAGAGAGAAATGATACATTTTGAACTACAAACTTCTTTTGAATGAGCAGGTTCGGTGTTTTGCTCAAGGATACATAGATTCACTGCGGCTGAAAGACTGAAATTATACTTGCCATCATTTTCTACAAAAAACTGTTCTGTCTGTTTAATCCTCTCCGACGCCTTCTCAGTATCTGCATAAAAACAGTATTATTTCTTAACTTCGACAGCTTTTATAATGGTTCCATCTCAAAAACATATTTTGGACGCACTGTTTGCCTGTATTCAGACAGCAACCAAAGTCCACTCAATCCTCGTGCCTGTAGCGCTCCACTGACAGCTTCACACTCCACCAATCATGATGAATCTGTTTCCAAACATAAAAATATATTCTTTTTTATCTTTAAGGTTTTACAACTTTCTGATTTTATTTAATGTGCCATATGTGGGTTTTTTCCTCTTCTGCTTACTGAGAAACATTTTTTTTTATTATTTGGAAATTCTCCTAATTATAAATTTGAGATTTTGATAGGTGGGTTAACACCAGCAATATGTGCTCTATCAGTCTAAAATTATAAGAAACCAGTCTCCTGGCAGGGATTATTGTTTCATCTAATCTCATGTGTAAAGGGCTCCAAGCTGATCCACTAAGCTTTCTTTCATTGTATTTTAAGCTTTTTAGTAGGTTTGATCCATTGCTCTCAAGGTTTTTCCTGACCTAGTCAGCACGGAGGGTGCCGGCATTTTTAGCAGCCGACATCACATCTCCAGCATTGGCAGCCGTCTGGCTTAGCACAGCTTCTGTGTGTTTGGCTGTTTTATGAGGCAGAAAATGCTTCCACAATGCAACTGCTTTATGATGCATTTCAAGCTTGGCAGCGATGGAGGGGGGGGGGGCGTCGTATTAGGTACTTGTAAAATCGATGTCCTGGGCTAGACTGGAGCCAGAGCTGATGTTTGGCTGATCTCATTGGCCCTCTGAGATCAATACAATTGGAGATCTTTCATTTAGCGAGGCTTGGCTTCATCTTATGTGCCTTAAACAGTCACATGTTCATTACATCGTCACGTGTGGTTTGTTTATGTGGTGCTCTGTGGGTCACATTGACTTGACATTCTGAACTTTACTGTATTTATAGCAGATTTGGGAAGCCCGTGTTTGCCGCCTGATTTTCCATTTTAACTGCCGAATAAAGGTAAAGGATTAAAGGGAAAAAGGAAATGCCAATATCACCTCAGCGATCATCACTGTGATTGATTATTGTGTTTCCCACATGATCGATTGTTAATTTGTATATTAATACATTCAGTGACATACAACTGTACTGACAGATTTATGTAGAGATCCAACATTGACAGGTGAAGTAATTGATCACCTCATTACAGACTGGGAGCTGGTTCCACGGAAGAGGGGCCTGAAAGCTGAAGGCTCTGCCTCCCATTCTACTTTTAAATCCCCTAGGAACCACAAGCCAGCAGTCTGAGAGTGAAGCGCTCTGTTGGGGTGATATGGTACCATTTTGGTAAGTGAAGTTATTTTATTAGTTTGTTACTTTAGCATTAATAAGCAGGTATCTGCATCTATGTCTTGCACCTGCACAATTTATGAATGCAGCTGCTAACCAAGCTTGCTAGTGTTTGCTGGTAACTTTGCACGCCACCCTCACTCATGTAAGGCAGTGGTTCCCAAAGTCAAGAGTGCTGCTGCCCCCTTAAACCCAAACAATCCCCCCCGTCATCCATTAGCGCCGGCCTGTGAAATTTATCTCACTAGAAGCCTGTCTTCACTCTAAATACAAGAGAAAGTGATGTATTTCCTTAAAAATTTGATTTAAAAAAACAAACAACACAGACTGTTGGCTACAAATTGCTAATACTACCCAGTCATATGCAAATTTAGGTCAGAGTAATGTAGCTCAAAGAAAACAATGGTGATGGGCAAAATGCTAATGGTGAAGCTTCAAAAAAAAAAAAGCGGATGTTGAAACCAATGGGTGAAGCCACTTTGGTTAAATCCATCTTTTATACTATCTGTGAGCTGAATGCAGTTCTTTTAAAGAGTCTTTGTGACTGAAGCTCCTGACATCTATTTCCTGAGTCTAAAATCAAAGTCAAAGCATCTTTTTATCTGGACACACTGATACAAAATGATATTAGCTGGGCTTACTTAGCATTTTTATGCACACCCAGTAATGCCTTATGTACACCATACAGTGCATCAGTATTTCTCCACTCTTTTATTCAGGTTTTTACTTTAATTTGTCACTTGTCTGTACATTTATTAATAACGGTGTGACTAATTGACTGACTCTGACAGTGAGATTTACATGCGGCGCTCACAGATATTCCTGTGAACTGTCAACAATAACGGCACAAATGGAAGCATTAAAAATAGAAAACAAATCCTTGAAAGAAACGGTCCTCGACATACAA
>JAVDPK010002198.1:135243-145903 GCA_034780415.1 Cichlasoma orientale
GTGTGTGTGTGTGTGTGTGTGTGTGTGTGTGTGTGTGTGTGTGTGTGTGTGTGTGTGTGTGTGTGTGTGAGAGAGACTGTGCGCGTGTGTGTGTGTGTGCTGCCTCTGCTCTTTGTCGCTTCGTCCGCTCATGGTTGTGTGTTCTTCCGTTTCATGGTTTTTGGATTATTTGTCCTAGTTCCGCTTCTCTGAGTATTTTTGTATTTTGCCAGAGAACTCAGCATTAAAGTTAATGTCTGCATTTTGAGTCCTGCATTTGGGATTTTGGCATTTTGCTCTTTAAGAAGACAGTCGTCTCTCCGAGAGAACACACTGTAATACACGTTTGCTATTCTGTAGGAAGGCTTTTTGATTATATAACAAATAATTGTGTGATTGCAAGCGCAGATTACAACACCAGAATAATAAAATCAATGGAAATGTTGTTTTAGGTATAATACCTCCTTTCTCTTTCATATCCCCTTCCTCCTTTTTTCTAACACACTGTGTCGTGTTGGGCCATCTGCTACACTGCATGTGTTGTTTTTCATCAGCTGAACCATTAAGTGCTTTTAAGATTTATTTGTTATTGATGTTTGAACTGGAGGAAACAAAGTGGGGTGAAATTCAATTCATACATATATCCACTTAGAGCGACTCCGTGCTTCAGTCATCATAATCTCAGAAACAAACCGTTTGTCTTTGAACTGCAGCCGCGGACCCCGTCTGAATGAAACCTGCTGACCTTGATGTCATCAAACAAGTCGTCTTTAAATGCACTGGAGGTGTCAGCTCAGCCCGCAGCAGTGTCTATATTCAATATGAGTGGACATAAGGCGGAGCTATTTTCATTTGTCAGTAATGGCAGGTTTGACGAGCGTCTACATCAGCTGCATACTTAATAAGTTTCAGCGCAAAGATGTTAAGCGATAACTGCCAAATGCAGCCTCTGACATGAATGTGTTGGGATCGATAAACACTCTCATCTTAAGCCCTGTTCAGATGGGATTAGAGTGATTGGTGTAAGGGATGTAAACAAATATATATCTGTGTACATCTGAGGGCAAAATAAGCTCTGATCAAAACGGTAATAATGTGACAAGAGCAGTTAAAGAAAGTCTCAAAAGTTTATTCTAAAAGGCAAGAAAATCTTTGTTTTATAGCCTTTAGCTTTTTTTGTTTGTTTGACAAACTACTCAAAAAAAATTTTTTTTTTTTGTTTTTAATTAGTCTCGATTGTTTTTAAAACTCTAAAGACTCTTTTCAATCTTCACTTGGTAAATTTTGGGCTACGCAGGTTGTGAATCTAGTTTGCTGATGTGTAGCGTGACACCTAAAGGGCACCTCACTTGTTTTCTCTCAAATATGTGCAGTCAGGATGGTGGGTGCTCTTATTAAATAGGCCCAACGTTTCTAATTATGAGGCCGGCATGTGTACACATTATCCCCGTGAGTGAAAGGCTCAGGCTTAGACTGCTCTCAACACTTTGTTTCAGTGTCTTTGCCCTTGGCTCTGTATGATGTCAGTGAGAATGGGTATTCTGAGTATGGCCGTCTCAGCGGCTGCAGCAAGTTTAAGATAAATGAGGATTATTTTGAACTGTGAATGCAGAACGACACAAACTGAAGCCAAGAAATGAAATATAAAGATGTAAATCAGCATAATCAGTCCCTGTTCTGCCTTTAGTTTAATGCCCCCTACTGGGCCTTGTTATTGTTGTTAGGTTGGTATGCACTTTGACCCAGAGCAGGAAGTCGGCCATTTTAGTGGGGGGTAAGCAGCTGCTTTTGCTGAAGGGTTTCTGTAATTATCTGCTGCAGTTTATGCCTCCAAGAGCCTTATCTGTAAGTATTTTTTAACCACAGATTATAGAGTAATATTTTGGTGACATTTTGATAATAAATATTAGTGTATTGCTGGTGTAACCACATATCATGTACAGAGAGGATGGTGTGTAAACATGTCTCCTCTCGTATGGGGCATATAAGTACATTTAAAGGAGCTTAGATATTTGCCTTATTTTACATTTGTGTTTTTATGTTTGATTTATTGTAGCTTCACTTTTCTTACGACATACCTTAAGCATTATCCAGCAGATGGAGTTGTAAAATATATAATTTTAATATTCACCTTGCTTATTGTATTCCTTTGTTTCTGTTTTTTCTGTTTCACTATTCAACTGTATGTGGCGGTGCAGCATAAATAAAGCACCTGGAGCTCGGACACTGTGTCCTGAAGTTTGGCTTACTGCTGAATTGTGTGTACCTATGCATGCGTATGCGCGCACACACACACGCGGAGAGCAGTACAGTCCCCCATAAACAGCCACAGAAGTGTTTTCTATCCTGGTTCACACATCGTTTTGTTTAATTAAGCTTTGTCTTTTATTTATGTCATCTTCTTATGCGCAGTAATTTGCACTTTTTTTTTTTGTAAAAGGAATTTTGGGCATTTCTGTTGCGGTGAGACAGCGGTGCAGTGGTTAGGACCGTCACCTCACATCAGCCACATTCGGGGTCCAGACCTGCTGGCTGGGCCTTTCTGTGTTTCCATCTCTTTCCCCGATTCTCTCGGGGAGCTCTGGCTTCTTACCACAGTCCAAAGACATGCATGTTAGGTTTAGATGTGAATGTGAGCGTGGACGACTGTCTGCCTCTGCGTTAAGCAGCTGGGATCGGCCCCCCGCCACCCTGAATTGGATAAGCGGTTAGGAATTTAATGGCTGGATTCCCCGTCACTTTGCAGTGTGTCTGTATTTAATACTTGTTTCTGTAATTTGTGATGCTGAAGCTGCTTTGTGCCGAGTTCTCAGGGTCACGCTATAGAACTTTCTGTATGAATAAATGTACGAGGAGCACAAAACAACAGAAAATAAATATTGAATATACTGTACATTAACTGCCGGTGCGAACCGTGCTCACATCCGTAATGTGAATCTCCAACTTTGTAAATAGATGCACGTCTTTGTGCTACAGTTGTAGTTTTCTTGAGATACTTTACTTTTGTTTTTACTGTGATAACGAACCAAAAAAATGCCTGCGCATACTTAATCACACCAAAAATATACAACGCGACAGTTTTCACAGTTTGATGCTGAGTTGCTTGAACAATAACGAACCGGCACAGCTGTGGAGGAGAAAGAGAAAGTGAGCTAAAGTACAGCGTCTGAGTCTGATCTCAGTTTGAGTGAGTTTGGGGTGAGCCGAGTGTTTCTGCGCTTTCAGGTGCAGTTTAGGCAGATGGCTCTCGACCATATGCTGTTGGAGGGCGGTTTGCCAACAACCTCACAGACATCATTTTGCACAGGTCTGGTTGTGTGTGAGCTTATTTTTACTGAGTATTTAAGAGAAGGTTGAAAAGGAGTTTTTCCTGCCATGACTGTAAAAAATTACTGGCACGCTGAATACGTGTGGGACTACAAATATAGGTGTAGCTAATCCAGTTCAAATCTGCGTGTAGCTGACGTTCTTATCCGGGGAGACTTCCGGCGAGCGTGCGGTAAAATAAGCCCGAGTTCTGCAATCACCAAGAGGGAGCCAATAGCGAGGGGGGTGTATGGCTCTTTTTTAGATACATGAAATATTATCAAAGGAAAAGCACCAGAACAACTTCTTTGTCACTGAAGGAAAAACACGTGGAGATTAGTTTGATTCGAGTCCAGCGGGGATTTCTGACTGTGTATGAATACCACTTAAAATAGGAGTTTGTACAGAGCTTTGAACAGTGAGACAATATATGATTCACTGGAATTCTCCACCATCCAAGCAGTCTTTGTTCATCCTCTTGCATTTGACATTCCCTATTTTAAGCCCTACATGTCATGTCTCTTTCATATAAAATTAGGCTTTGATGAATATTGTATGAAAAAGAACCTGCTTGCAAAGAGACTGACCTTCACAGCTGCTTTGCTGCTGCTTTTGAAGTATTGTCAAGTCCTGTGAGCTTACGAAGGCACTTAGAATAACAGAGGTAAAAAAAAAAGAAAAAAGAAAAGGACTGCAAAATATTTAACTAACGTCGCATTGATTTGAAAAGGCTAGCCACGAGGCTCAACAGGCGAGGGCTTAATCACCAGGATGGTGGTATTTGAAACGGCAGTTTAAATGCCCTTTCTCCTTGTTCTGTATTGGTGAGCTGTCTACGTTGGTCCATTCAGCCGCATGGCTGTGATAAAGGTTAATCTGTCCGTGTCAGATATCACAGTGTAATGGCTGTCTTTGGATTAAAATAACAAACCAGGAGAAACCCGGCTAAAACACACAAGCGCATGCACATCAAGCCTTTGACTCTTTCTCCATTAGCGATTTTTGTGTCAAATGCGTTTTATCAATCTTTTTATCAGGTTGCTTCCTTTGAAAACCACACTGTCCTCCTTGCTAAAGGCACTTTATAAATAAATGTATCTTGACTTAATTTTTCCCTTTTACAGTCTGATGGTCTGCAGCGCTGCCAGCCATCTGAAGAGTTTTGAGTAAATAACTACTGACTTTTTAATCAAAGACACTGAGGCTCATGGCCCCACCTTAACACACATGCCTGAAACATCTGGGTGACCAGCTGCTTCTCTCGCTAATCCGATCGACTCCTTAATGTTCTCTGAGAACATCTGGCAGTGCCTCAGATCTTTGATTCATCTCACCTGGCAGAATCCTGCTTTTTGGCTGTTACCTTGCTCAGTAAGCATTTTTTTTTTTTTTTTTTTTAAAGAACGCACTTTGAAAATGTCATTGCACCTGACTGCGATCCATCGATAGAAAAGTGGAGACATAAGCGGTCTCACATCTGAGGTGCTAGCGGGGTGTTTGGTCTGCAAGTTTTTATGTTGACACAACAGCCTCAGGTGACTCTGATCGCTGGCTCATTTGCTCTTTTTAACATGTCACTGACTTCTCATACTTGGGGTTATTGGGACCAGCGGCCTGTTAATATGCGGTGCTCTGATGTAGGGCAGAAAGGCTGCAGGCTGCACTGACGGCACACTTCATCCTTCACTTTCCTTTAGAGTAGAAAAATGACAGAGCCTTGATGGCTGAATGTGACCAGGACGATTGCCCCTGTAGATCTAAATCAAACCTTTGCACATGATTACCTTTCAAAAGGATGTATGAGACATGTTAGGAATGTCTTGAGGAACAAATGATAGCTCTCGGTAATGTGCCACCATTAGCAAGGATATAATAATTGAGGAGGTAGGGGATAACTTAGTTAGAGGCCCATGTTCTTAATCAATGCTGATTACAATTTCAAGACTGATGGCACTGGATTATCCAATAATACTTTGAAAAATCAAATCAAGCGTTCTATTTTGAGGGTAATTCAGAAACAGTTCACGAGTTAAACAGGACAGTCTGGGTCTCTGGAGCCACAGAGTCAACAACAAAACGTGCTAAATATCAGGACAGACTTCCATATGCGGAGAATTTTGTCAGACCGGCCTATAGGGCCGCCTGTGCAGCCCTTGGCCCGTTTCCTGTTTGAAACCTGAGCTGAGGAGCGTCTGTTGGGGCAGTTGTCCAAACTGCAGCCCAATCAGGCCCCGTGCCATCTTTCTACAAATTCAGCCACAAGCTGTCAAGCTCAAGAAAGCCCTGGTGCCCTTGTGGGCAGCGGAAATGGCCATCACTTATGGAAACACAATCTTGGTAAATTTAGATGGATAGGCGTGGAGCACAGCTCTGTACAGCACATGCTGCGCGGTTTCTCTCGGAGTGGCTTCTTACCGTAATGAAACTGGCAGTGGAGATGCTTATCTGAACAGCTGGGTGGCTCAGTCTGTAGATATCACAAGCAAGGCCGCTCTCAACCTTTCTTTGTGCCTTCCTCCCTCTTATCCCCTCCACGTCACACTGCTGAGTACCTGCACTAAATAAATGGTTGGAGTCATAAATTGTACGTGGTGCTCTCTAAAAGTGTCTCTATTCTGGGATGTTATGCAGTTGAGGAGCTGACTTCAACCAGACCACGTGCCTCTCTCTCTCTCTCTCTCTCTCTCTCTCTCTCTCTCTCTCTCTCTCTCTCTCTGCTGTTGAAACTGTCAGCTGCACTCATTTTCACCACTTGAGTGCAGGTTCTTATGAACTCAACCTTGGCTAATCCTCAGAGCAAGACTTCTTATAGCGTCTTTGTGGAGATAATATTGTTGGATACCATGCGATAAATCTTGATCGTTAGCAATCTGTTTTAGAGAGATTTGGAGTAGAGGAGGAGGTGGGAAATGGTAATCAACATAGTGAGTGGCCTGATCACCCTTAGGGGATGTGCACTTGCTGCACAGTGTCACTTTTCAATTCAATAAGCTGCACAGCTGTTGATTTATCCTACAGCAACCCCTGTCTCTCTGTTCAGTGTCTGTGTATACAGTGATAATCTATTTTAAAACTCTCAACCCCCGGTTTGAACACAGAGCGGGCTCGTCAAGATATGATCGGGTGGTATTGGCTACGACCACAGCTGAGTATTAAAACCTAAACACTGCTGTTCACCTTCACTTCCACAGTTTACTCTTACAGATCGAGATTTCCTGTCCAGGATGTTTGTGTGACCAAAAAAACAAAAAACAAAAAAGGTGCAGCAAACGCTGAGCCCAAATGGACAAAGATCCCTGCAGAACTGCTTGCTCAGTTTACATCTGCAAGATTCCACATGCAAAGTTTGTGTACTATGCGTGTGCATGAGCTCAATATGTCAGGCTATCTTTCAAACATTGCAGCAGCTCCTGTCTTGCTTTGTGCCTAACAAACTCAGACATGCTAAGCAGAAACAAAGAGAAGCAGGCACAACAGATAAAAGGAGAAGCGACAGAGGAGGAAAACAAAAAGCTAACACACAATGCTTCGTGTGTTTTTCTCTTGCTCGGTGAACGGCTATCGATGCATAATTTGTTTTTAACTGATTAACCAGCATGCGCTAGGACTGTGAGGTGCCATTGTATAGGACTGTAATGATCTGTCACCTCCCCTGGGAGCCTCGCATGGTTCTGATTGACTGTGACACTTGGTGGATAACCTTCAAGGAAGTGAGAGTGGGCAGCTTTGCAGCAGCCTGGTCTCAAAGAAATAAGTGAAATGGCCGTGACCACCAACACTGTGCATTCACAGGTTTTTACGAATAGAAAACAGCTTTGGATTAAACATTCTCAATGCGGGCAGCGTTATTCTCGTTTTTATTAGTTTCCCGGAGTGAGTTTGCTCAGTTTTAGTGTTTGTTCTTTGAAAATGTTTCGTTTTAGTCGAGTTAGCTGAACAAACGCACAGTTTTTGTAGTTTTGCTTCTGTTCGCCACCGCAGTGAAATGCAGATCAAACAAATCAAGATGTGATTGACTTGCAGCCTTTCAGCTTCAATTCAGGGGGTTTAACAAAAGTATTACATTAACCGTTTAGGAATTACAACCATTTTCATACATAGTATCCCATTTTCAGAGGCTCAAAATTAATTGGACGAACTAACATTTTAAATAAAAGGATTATTTTTAATGCTTGGATGAAAATCCTTTCCAGTCAATGACTGCCTGAAGTCTAGAACCCATGTACCTCACCAAATCCTGTGTTTCCTCCTCCATTACGGCAGCTGCCTTCAGTTACTCTTTGTTGCAGGCCTTTCTATGTTCAGTTTCGTATCTAATAACTAAAAGGAATGCCCTTATTGGGTTGAGATGAGGTGACTGACTTTACCATTGAAGACTATCCCATTCCTTCGCCTTGCTTTTGCAGTATGCTTTGGGTCATTATCCGTTTGCACAGTGAGGACTGCCTGATCAGTTTGCAGCATTTGCCTGAATCTGAGCAGAGATTATAGCTCTGCACACTTCACAGTTCATCCTGCTACTTCTATCAGCAGTCACATCATCAATATACACTAGCGACGCAGTTCCACCGGCAGCCATAGATGCCAGTGCCATAACACTGCCTCCACCATGTTTGACAGATGATGTGGCATGCTTTGGATCATGAGCTGTTTTTCTCCTTCTCCATACTTTTCTCTTCCCATCATTCCAGTACGAGTCAATCTTTGTTTTATCTGTAGAATGTTTTTTTTTTTCTTTCAGAACTGTCCAGGCTCTAAATCTAATCTGGCCTTTTTGTTCTTGTAACTAGTGGTTTTTACCTTTATTGCAAACCTTCTGTATTTCTGGTCATGGACTGGTGCTTATATCGCACCTTTCTACTCAATCTGAGCACTCAACACACTTTCTACTACAAGTCTCATTCACCCAATCATACACACATTCATACAGTGCTTTTATCTATACCTAAGCGCACACACACACACACACACACACACCGAGCAATAGATGCATCAAGGGCAACTCAGGGTTCAGTATCTTGCCCAGGGATACTTAAAACCATGAACAGGAGGAGCCAGATATTGATACGGCAAGCTTCTGATTGGTAGACGACCCATACCTGAGCCACAATCCTCACTTGGCCACGAAACTGCTCGTCAGTCAATTGTCCAATTAATTTTGAGCTTCTGAAAATGGCTGTTGATGGAGAATTTTTATAAATCCCCTTGAAATAAAGTTGAAAGTTTGCATTTCAATTATATTTTGATTCTTTGATTTGAAATCCACTGTGGTGGTGTGCACAGGCAAAACTACAAAAAGTATGTCTTTGTCCAACATATTGTGGACCTTATCATTAGCATTTTTGTCAGGGCCTGCAGGCGTCCGGGCGGCGTCAATTGAAGTGTCTGCTCAATAATTTAATTCAATTTTATTTATATAGCAAATCACAACAAACAGTCGCCTCAAGGTGCTTTATATTGTAGGTAAAGACCCTACAATAACTCGAGAATCATTCGGCCTACACTTACCAAACTTCATGAGTAGCTAGCTTATGACCAAAGCAAGGTTGAGATTGTATATGGGGTCACTTGGGTAAAGATCGATGTCACTTTTACTAAAAATAGAAAAACTCGAGAACCGTGTGGCCTAGGCGGTGCTCTTGTTTCTACTTGGGTTTTAATTTAGCTACAAAGTTCAATACTTTGTTGCTTAGGTTCCATACCCCTCAAGCTGCAGTATGTTAATTCAAAAAAGTGCCTAATGACATATCTAATGAATTTTTTGGATGGTCACAAGTGCAAGCTCTCGCTCTCCTGCCACAAACACACCTTTGTGTTGTTGGACTAATTATCAAGTTGTTATTTTTCTAGTTTTGACTGAATTCAAAGGCCCGGAGTTTCAAAAACGTCTTAATTCCAGTAATATATCATTGGAAAGTGTTTGTATGTAACAACACAGCAATTAACTAACAGCTTTTTAAATGGACAGAACAGTAAATAGCACTAGACCTAGGCCTCTGTTCATATCGAGAAGTTCTGATATATTTCTTTTGTCACAGTAGTGCCTATTCATCTTAAAGCTTTAGATACCATCACAAGGCGGTTTTAAGCTGCAGGTCATGCTCAATCTATCATCTCTTTGTGTAAAAAAAAAAAAAACTATCAGTGAAAAAATCAGCCATAGCCACCCTCTGTGACATCTCAAACTGGGGGTGAACTGCTGCTGTATCTCTACAGGATTACAGGTGATCTGTCATAGGAGCCAGGTGTTTTGTATGCTCTTCAGGGTCCCTTCGAAACAGCATCTGCTCCCTCCACATCCTCCAAATCAACTGCCCTGTGCGCACACACACATACTCTTTGTGCGTGATGCCCTCTCCAGCCCTGCTGTTTATCTACACTTTCCCTGACACTGTTCACCTCAACTTGAAGACGACACAGCCATACCTGGGTACAGGCATTTTCTAAGTAGCAGAGTTTGGCCTGTCAGCAGGCCGGATTTGCTGTAAAGCTCTGTGAATGCACAGGGAATTAGGCCAGTAGCGGTTGGATGGGCACAGTAACAATTAGTTGCGGTGGAAGACAGCGAGAGGCATCTCTGGCTGTGAATATGCATGCTGTGGTTCTCCACTCCTTGTCACTGGGATTTAATAAAAATGCGCGACTCAACAAGGGGCACTGAGCAGAAAGATTAAACTGGGTTAAGCCACCAAACTGCCTGCATCTCTTGAATTTTACATCTAGCAGGCCTGGAGGCACAGTATATCCCTCTGACATACTCTGCTGGTCTTTCAGGCAGATCTCAGTGCATTCACCGATGTGTGTGAAGTGATACAGGAAGGCCCCTCCAATCTCCTTACCAATGGACTGGAACAATGCCAGTAAAGCTCACCAGCGATGCATCTCTGTATCTGGACGGGCCTTAGATAAGAGCCACAACAACCAAAAGGAGTCCTGACATGGGTCAACCTAAAGCAGGTCTAAACAGATACAGGGAAGGATGACTAAACCTGACTCACATGACGATGCAAGTGGCAGCTTTTGGTAATAATGCACGCTGACAGCAAAGAGTCACATCAGAGACTGAACTTCAGTTTAAATAGCAAGTAGTAGATGAGGTGATGGCACCAAAATTAAAATAAATAAATCATCTGCTAACTTGAAATGTTCCAATTAAAATGGTTCCAACTAAGATATTTGAACTAAATAATGTTTAGCTTTGAGCTGAGACTCGAGAAGATGAGTGTTAAGAGTGCCGGTGACTGATGCAACAAGATTTCTCTTTTTTTTTTAAAAAAAAATACATTTGGAAAAATTCTTGTTCATTGATGCTGAAGAAACTGTAAGAATAAAAAACAACTGCCGGGGGGGGGGGGGGGGGGGCCATGTCGTGCTC